>OY728121.1:901004096-901629096 GCA_963277665.1 Viscum album | reverse complement strand
AGAGAACTACAGATGGTGCGGCCCGCGACAAAGGAGTGTGGTGCCATCACGCCGTGCTAGAGAGGTCAAAGGAGGACACGGCTGAGAGCTGGTCGCGGCGGAGGGGCGCAGCGCTGGAACGCCGTGCCCGATGACCAAGAGCCGCGGCCCATGGTCGTGGCGGTTCTGGGAGTCGGCCGGTTGAGCCGGCCGCCGACACACCGTAGAGGCGGGACCCCCGGGGGTCCCGCATGAACCGAACTACCGACCATAAAGGCCGGACGCTACCCTAGAAAACTAGAGGTTGAAACCCTCGGTCAACGGATAGGGCGGACCCTGTGGGGTCCGCCATTCAGTTCGAAGGGGGCGGCGCCCTCCCCCCTTCCGCATCCACTCAGCGCACGGGTGCCGGCACCGGGTCAGACCACCCGCCCTAGGCCGAACCGCCCACTCCGGGCCACGCTAGCCCGGCCGGGCCACACTAGCCGTTCCGGGCCCCGCCCAACCGGGCCGGACCCTGACCCGGGTCAGTTCGACCCGGTTTGGGCCGCCCCAAGGGGTATTGGGCCGGGTCGGACCGGGCCCAAACCCCCTATTTCTGGACAGATCCATTCAAATTCCAATAAGCTGGGCTACGGACCTTCAAATGATGCACCGTCAGTCATGTAGAGATCCTTGGATCGAGTTGGTCATTTCAGTATATTACATTCATGGTTTCAAAGAACATTGTGTACGACCAGGTTGGTTCGAACACAAAACCAACCGAGCCCTTGGAGTGGAAATGCTTATAACTTGAGCTCTGGACGTCCGATTGACATGCCATCGACTTTGTCGGATTCTCTTAGTGAGACGTTTCTTTTGGATTACTCCACTCTAGGTTTGGATGTAGTTGGAGTACGATCGAGTTGGTTTTGGCATAAAAACCAACCAGTCTCCTTGGACGAAAAAGCCAATAACTCTCAAACCGGGCGTCTGATTGACGCACCGTCAGTCGCATTGAGTTCCTTTTGACGAGATGGAAAATTGGGATACATCAACTCTGGACTTGTGTCAGTTGATGTATCGACACTCTTGGCTCATGGAGAGGACCCTCCCGGAATCGAGCGTGTTGTGTGCTGGAACCTTAGAGCTGTCTACGACGAAGATGACTTCTGTACTAGGATCCTCTATGGGTGCGATGAGGATGACTACTGTACTGGGATCCTCTGTGGGTTCGAGGAGGAAGACTACCATACTAGGATTCTCCATGGGTTCAATGTGGACAACTACCATACTGGGATCCTCTGTGGGTTCGACGAGGATAACTACCGTACTGGGATTCTCTATGGGTTCGATGAGGAAGACTACCGTACTGGGATCCTCCGTGAGTTCGATGAGGATGACTACTGTACTGGGATCCTCAGTGGGTTCGACTACCGTACTGGGATTCCCCATGGGTTTGATGACGATGACTACTATAATTGGATCCTACATGGGTTCAGGAAATGGGATGATTCAGAGAATACATCTAATCATCTCTACACTTTTTAATGGATACCTGTGTGAGATGAGTCTTGACTTGCAATCATTATCATTGATATGATTGTTGTTCATTCCTGTGTGGATTGGGTTGTGAATTCCTGTGGAATGGGTTCTGATTTCTTGTGTGGAATGGGTTGTACTTGGGCTCGTGTACTGGATCCAAGGTGGAATTGATGGCTTAGGTATAGGTATGGGAATATAACTATGTAGAGTTTGTTGTTACTTCGTGACTGTATTTTTCTTTTGTGGATTATCCTTCATTGATCCTGAGAGACCTTCGGGGGTCTCGGGGTCCCTAATGAGTAGTGTATACTCACACCTGCATGGGCTATGCCCGCACTATGTTGTGTTGGATGTAGACGACAGACATCGTTGATCAAGGTGGGAGCTCGTGGAAATGGACGGTACCCAAAGGTGGATCACTGGATAGGATGTACTCAGAGCAGACATCTGGAGCCACGGAGCAGAGGTGACTATTTGTACCCACCCATCAGGTGGGATTACCAGAGGATGGCTTGGATTTTCTACTTTACTTTTGTGCAGCTGTACTTTCTTTTCAGTTGTACTTTACTTTAGTTGGGTTTGTATTCTGGCCGATTGAATTTTCCATCACTTAGTTTTGTAGCTCAGTTTACTTAGTGATTACTTCAGTTTGCGTACTCTATGGTGCTTGTTTACTTTATAAAGGGAATTCCTTCACTTTTATCGGGATTTATGCCTTTGGTTCTAGTCGCCAGCCCCTGGCCTATGGAAGGCGGGCTTGGGGTAGTCACAGCACGGGCCCCAAGGACGGGGCATGACATAATATATGACATAAAAATGAATTATAAATTAATACTAATGTATTTTTTATGTTTTAAAACGTTAAAAAATCAATATATATAATTTAATATATATAGAATCCATATCATTGTCCAAATTAATTATTATTTTAATTGGGGTTGCGTTGAAGATATGGGTCACTATAGAATATAAAAATATGATATTTATTATAATAATTGTCTGAAATTATTATATATCTTGTTAAATATTTGTAATTTATTTTTATTTATAAAATAAATTGTTAATAGATATCAATATAACATTTTTATACTATGAATATTGATATTTTATCATTTAGAAATTTTTAAACTACTTATAATCACTATGAATTCAATCTAATATTAGCATATTAGTTGTTTGTTTAAATATTCAATTTTCATCATACTTTGTATATGATTTATTATTTTATTTTATAATTAGAATAAAATAGAAATATAAAATTTTAAAACACTATAGATTTAATTTATATTATAATATGGGAAACTAAATAGTTTTAAATAATGGATTTGTAGAATATTATCAACATTCCAACAAGAAAAAAGTCATTTCCTTTATCATAAAAATTATGGGTTCTTTACAAATTAGACCAAATTACAATTGAATAGAATTTTTAATTGTATGATTTTATTCCTTTAGAGTGATTGTATTAATATACGATATGAATGATATATAATTAGACAATAATGGACATTTTTTATTAGTAAACCATGATAAATAACAATACATATAAGGTACTATAAATTCCTAAATTGGAATATAATAATTTATAAGATTTAAAAATATTGAAAACTAAATTTTAATAAACATTTATATATATATAAATATATAAAGATATTTGAGGAATATATGAGACAAATAGTGGCATGCTATATGAATAGGATATATATCAAAATGTTTATATTATGAATTACTGATTGATATATTAAATGTTATATTCCCTAAAAAGAGAAAAAAATTCATGACCCTTATTATATGCATAGGTGAACATGGCTATTAAGTGACAACGAATTACCAGTTATATGACATCAAAATAATGTGTGATTTGATAAATTAGGTTCTTATATATAATTTAATACATTTTTTATACCTTACCTGGGGTAAATTGCCGTTAGTTGATTTGATGAACAATGTTATTGAAATGCATATTATATAGTAGTAACTGAGTTTTCCGCCAAATTATCAATGTCATAAATAATATATTATTATTATTATTTTAAATTTTATGTAAAAATATAGTAATTAATAATTTATACCGGTTCATTCCTAATATAATTTAATTCATTTTTCATCTAATATGTATTATGTAACAAGTGATTCATTTAATAGTTAAAAATTCAATATGTATTCATATTTATATTATATATAATATGTTTCTCTATGAAAACATATATCCTTTTATAGAATTTTGAATTCAACATGAATATTATTTCTATATATTTTATTAGTTTTAAAAATGATTTTATAAATTGGCATATGTTGTTGATTTGATTTCCCATAGATAATCATTTTATGAGCAGGGTTTTGAATTTTATAGAAATAATTGTCCTTATCAATATATAATGGGTTTTAGATAATTTCTTTATTTAACATATTTTTTTAATGTTCATAGTGTAAAAAATATCAGTGTACTAATAATATAAAATATATATATATGGGGTTTTGGAATATGTTTAGGGTGGTCATATTCAATGGTGGAACGTATGATATAAGTATACCTATTAAATTAATTATATAATAAGTAAAATTATATTATGTTCATGAAATAAATAAAGTAATAAATTTAATTTTTTTATGAATGGGGACTATTTATTGATTATGAATATGATTTCATCAATTTAAATTATTTATTTTTTAAAAAAGTTTTAAAAATAATTTAATTCTAATACTAAGTCCTAATGTTAATATATCTTTTAAAAAGCAGGGATGATGCATGAGAATATTATTTTACTATGAATATATATAAAAAATTCTTTATTGAAATTATTTAAATAATTATACTCAAGAAACCATATTTCTTCTTCTATGTTATGGATGTAATTATTCCAATGATGTTTAGTATTTTTATAAATTGTAAAAATAGATTATAGGATATCATTCTTCAACTAAGAAGCATTCTCATATAGATTGATACTATGAATATTTCTATGAATGTCATAGAAATAAAACTCAATAACATGGATTAATGGTTAATATATATTTTGTGTGAAAAACACATCTCTGTTTATATAAACTACCACTCAAAATAAGAAATAATTTATTAAGGGAGTAGAATATACTTTTCTTGGGAAATAGTTATCTGTTTAAATATTCTAAGATGAAACCTAATATATAATTATATATATGAATTTATTATTTAAATGGGAAAATCATTAGTATATAATGTGAATAAAGTAATATTTTCTCATTCCTTGTCATGTAGGTATTTTGAGTCAATATTAATAATAAGATATTTTTTATATGAATGATTGAAATATTTAATAACATTATTATTACGTTGAGTTGATTATAAATTCGTTATATAAAAATTATAATCTCTGTGATTTACAATAGAAAATTAATGATTATAATAACACAACATATCTATTAATTATAATCTTAGAATTTAAATGAGAACATTATCCAAATAACATAATAGAAGTAATTTTGGAATCATGTCTTTATGAATTGTTTGATAAATATTAATATTTTTAAAATATAAGGTTATGATATATAAATTAATATACAAGGTTATTGTAGTATTTTATTATTGGATTATAAGAATATTAATAAATGTAGACTAATGATTAATCAATAATTTTGTATTCATATATACTTTCTAACCTATATTAGTAAAATTAGTATTTATGATTATCTGTTTTTTATGTGAAACAATTTTAATACAAATCAATATTTAAATTAATTTAGAGTAATATTGTCAAATCAACTAAAAATATGTACTAAAATTATCTGATTAATTTTTTAGGCGTTTTAACTATAAATGATTTGAAAAAAAATTATATATGGATTTTTTTTCATAATTCAATCAATGTAGAATACCATAGTGGACTGGTATATTTATGATATATAATTAGTTAGTACTATGTTTGACTCTAATTGAGTTTATTAGATTTTTTATATTTTTATGTATAATTTTATGATTACAATAGCTTAAATATTTTATTAAATAGTTCACACTATCAATTATGAGTAATGTTGTTTTTTTAATTGAATAATATAAATTTCTGAAATCATTATTTTCCTCAATATTATTTTATAAAATATTTTTTAGGAAGGTTTCTTTAGTCACTATTTAATTCATATGAAAATTTTATTGTTGAAAATAAATTTAATTTATTATTAATATTATTAATAATATATTATTTTTTCACTGTAAATTTTATGATTCCTTTATTAAAAAATTAAATTCATAAATTACCCAAACTCATCTATAAAATATCTAAATTTTATTTACATTGTTTTACACAACCCATAGAGAAATTTAATTCAAAAATACATAGAATATTACTCGAACATATTTTGTTATATATTATTTTAAAAAATTTATTTCATGAATATAAAGAATATTCTATCATTAAAAATTTAGTTTGATGTTATCATAGAATTATTCCATGTTCATTATGCAATGATGTTTTAATAAAAATGATTCGTACCTTTTTTAATGACTTATGATATTTGACTTAAAATAAATGACTCATTAAAAAGATTATACAATCATCTACTTGTTTCGTACATATCATTTTTTTGATATCGAATATTATTTATTCCTTGTGATTATTTTACTAAAAAATTATTATTAAAAATATTATTTCTAAAAAATAATAAATAATAAATTCCTGAATATTAATGATTCAAATTTTTGTAAAATGTTCTTCCAAATTCATATTTTATGGTATCAAACAAAATATATCTTATTAATTTTATTTCGTTGGATAATTTTTATGATTATAATATGATCTTTTAAAATTGGAATTACAGATTAATAATTTTTTAAATCTAATTGATATATATGGGAAGATTTGAGATTTATTCACCATGGAAATCATATAAATGTTTCTTACACTTTAAAAATTAATATTTGGAATAATATTGACAATTATATACTATTATTACGTCATTCCAAAGTCAACTATAAGGAATTGGGGATATAAGGAGTTAACAATGATTTAAGGAAAAATGAATCATATATGTGATAAATGAAATATTTTAAAAAGTTCTTGAAAAATAATACAAATAACAAAAAAATATCAAGGAAGATATTAAATTATATGATACTTAATAGAATGAAGAGATGGTTCAATGCACATATCAAGTATTGATTAAGCTTAATTAAATAAATTATACATTATCATCAAGCTCATCAGAGTCATATTGTTATTCATACATAAATTTTTGTACCTTTTAACTGATGATTATCCCGATATTGTATGCCACTCAAATAAAAAATCATTCTCCCTTACATCATTTTAATACTCAAGGACTCTAATGACAGGGATTGATGTACATTCCATGAAAGAACAAGTTATAACATTATAAAAAAATCCCCTAAAATTAGATGTTCCTTTATGGTTGAGTCACTATTAGAAATGGTATGTTTTATTTAGAAAATTAATCCCATTATATGAAAAGTTCCTAATTGTATTTCATTACCCTTAATGTGTAAATGAGTATGATGGTGAGAAGTTGTATTAATTTGATCTGATTTTTCAAAAAACTATGAACTCTATCCTTTTACAAATCCCCCTACATAATGCCAAATATTATGAATCAAAATTTCAAATTAATAATTTAACATATAATTTTTAGAAAACATATCTATTAAAATCCTTAAAAACCATTAATTCATATAATCATGGTCAAAACACAATGTATCAATGATTCAAATTGTAAATTCTATTTAGTAATCTAACTTCAATTAAACCACTACACATTATATAATATTTAATTTCTTATATATATTCTATAAATTATATTATTATTTCATGTTTAAATTTATAACGATACATCATAGTCAAATGAGACAATGATTAAAATGGAAAGGATGTATTCTAATAATGGAGGGTTTCTATAGAAAACGTATAACAGTAATGATACACAATAATAATATTAGATAATTTTTTTTGAATAAAACATTAAGAAACTAAATATTGATAATTGAAAAAAAAAATTAAAACCATATTAATTATATTATTTTAACCTTATAATCTAATAAAAATTATGATGTTAAAACTGTTTTAAATTATATTGATGTAAATATTTTATATTCGATTGAAAACATAAATATATTTTTTTTCATGTGTCATCTTGCAAGACTACTAATGAATTATATTAACTTATTATTTTATCTCACAGTAAATATTAATATTGGAATGGAACTGATCATAAAAATAATTAGGAAGAATATAATTATTTTTAGATGATTGAAGATAAATAGGAAATACCGATGATTCATAGATGTGATCTCATTTTTAATTGAAGGGTTCCTCATAGGGAATACATATAAAACTCAATAGATGAATAAATTGTCTTGAAATGTCTAACTGTAAATTAACATAAAGAAAAGCATTCCATTGATGAAAATATTAAGATTAGGGAATGCATGTTGAATGAACTCACATTTTCATTTTTTCAATATTATTTTGATATAATGACCTTCGATTAATAGCATGGTGTTAATATAAAATTTAAATATTATTAAAAATCATTTATATTATAATTTATTGGAATTTGATAAAAAACAAATACACCTAACTATTTGTTTCAAATTAAATAAAATAAATTTAGTATTTAAGAACATTTTTAGAATGGATGACAAAAATGTGTCCAATGGAAGAATATTAAACCTAATTAAAATTTTCATTCTCTACTAAAAACATATGATCCAATAATGAAGGGAAAATAATTTTATATTTTCTGAAATATATGAATGAGTGAAAATATATGAAAACTGTGAATAAAGGGAAAAATAATATTTTATGGTTAATTAGATATATATAAAATAAAAAAACATAGGTGACAAAACAAATTATCATAACAATATTGATAGAATATGAATAAATTATTTTATTCTTAAAGATGTTAATAACTATTCTGAATAGTTATCATGTTAGTCTTCTTAATTTGAACAACATCTTATGAAAAAATTAATTTAATTAGATGAATATTTAAAAAATTATGATTTATCATTTCATGTTTTTTAAAAATAATAATTTAATAAAATTGGTTTATTATGTAATTTATGTAATACAGTTATAAATTCATATTATTTTAAATAAGGATTCAATTTTCTATGATATAGTTTGTAATGAAATTAGAAAAGTCCTAGAAAAGAATTAAAAACATGATTAAAGAAATTGTATAAATATCAATATTTTGATTAATTTCAGGGAATTATAACTGTATTGTAAAATTATTTCCATTATTAATCAATGTAAATATTGTTTTTTATTTTAGTATAACACAGAAATCCCTGAAACATGAATTACCTTCATTATCAAAAAATTTAATTTTTATACAAATAATGATAAATGTTGTTGATGAATGATGAATATAAATTATTAGATTTGAATGTTAATTAATATTTTCTAAATATAAAGTCAGATAAATATTTTAACTATCATAATTTAACATCTATATTAATCAAATATAAAATTCTAAAATTTCATTATTTATATATTATTTCATATAATAACATGATTGGTTGCATGATAAAACAAGTAAAAAAAATATTTTTACCATGATGATATAATCATAAAATCATATTTAAGAGCCTTAACAATAAATTATTCAATGAAAAATAATGACCCAAAAATATTAATTGGGATCCATAAAAAATCTTATTTTATAATAAATGTGATGGAGACTCTAAATCATTTTGATTTCACTCCAACGGTATTATCAAATGTTATAGTGAACTATGTATACCAATAAAATTTATGCATTATAATATATTATACATTTAATTAATAAATCATAATTTTTTTAACATGTTTATTTAATATGATGATTAAATTAGTGTTAAATTTGAGTATAATTTCTATTCATTTTTATTGAATATATATATTTTATTTTTTACAAAAATATATAAACAAGTGTATTCTGTCATGTTTTTTGGACAGTTATGTAGTATGTCATGTCTCTTAATTTTTTATATCAAAGGATGTCTTATAGAATATGGTCATGTACATGTATAAAATTATTTATATAGATTCTATCATATAAGTTACATGTATGTTAACTAACCGATTTGAAAAAAATATGTAATATGTGTGTGATTTTTTTTATTAAAGGAATACCTCATAAATAATATATTAAATTATAAAATCTATTTAATACAAATAAACATGTTCATAAATTCATATATTAATATTTATAATTTTCAATATATTTCATTTTAATGTATGAAATATGATTCTAAAATTATTATTAAGTTAAAAAATTTATTTTTTCTATTTTAATTAGTCTCAAAGTACTAAATATATATATATATTAAAAATAATTAAATGATTTAATATAAATTCATCACTAAAATATTTTCACTTCTAGAGATAACAGAGGATAAATTTTAAATAAAATAATGAATAATTATGTGATTATAATATAATGTTTTATAATTTTCATGATCCCATATCACCCCAATATGACTTAATAGTTGGATAAAATTATGTAACTATTGTATATATTCCTAAAACTAGGTCAATGAAATATAATATACTAACCATATTTATAGAGTAATCTAAATATATATCATCCTAAATATTCACTATAGTCTCCATTATATTATTATTATTAAAAAATCATTATTTTTTATTTGAATGACATATACAAGATGTGGGATATTTAATAGTTTTTTGGTAAAAATTTATATACATTAAATATAATCGATAATTGTGAAAAAAAAATTGTAAATACGATAAAGTGATATTAGTATTAATTTTAAATAAAATAAATGATAATATTTTTATAATAAAAGAAATTTAACGATGAAATAATATAATTTTCATGACCCCTCCCTCTAAATATACAAAAAATAATATGGAAATGATGAATGATAGATAATTTCTTAGTGAGTCCCACATCTAGTAGGCACGCAGTGGCAACTAGCACAAAGGGTATACAATCTCAAAAAAATTGGAGGCCTTGACGAATTTTGGAAATCAAAATATGGAGATAAGATGATTCATCCCAAAAAACACTATGATATATATATATATATATATGAAAACCAATATCCATCCCATATTCATGTTCAATATAAAACTATCACAAGTGAGTTAAAACTCTAATGTATGTACCAAAATCAAGAAAAAGAAGTTACTCATCAACTGTCCCATAGCTCGAGCTAGTAACTCCCAGCATGGTCAACCTAATCCCCCTTGAAAACTAAAAACATTTTTATATATATAGAGTGAGTTTACAAATATACAATTTAGGAAAAACCTATGCCTATCATGCACACATGAATGGTAGAATCCTAATTCCCCTATGAAAAAATAGTAGAACCATAAAAAACATATATGGTATAATAACCATTAAAGTCCTTCCAAAGGAATGCTCACCAAATAAATCAAGTAATGTAATGTAGTATAGTTAACACTTCATTGATTGGGTACCCGACACCACATCCCACTGGTTTAGTTAATCTTTCTTATTTTCAAACATCCAAATGCTCCCACCTAATCTGAATGAACCGCATCACAACCCACTCACACACACATGGGAACCAAAACCACACCTTGTCCCAACCCCTTGTCCATGAACTAGATCAAATCCCACCAACAGACTCCATGGCCACTACCATATCACATCCCTCCTATAGACAGCAGGACAACATACCTCATCAAAACCCACATCCACACTCCTATTCAACAGACCACATCACATCCCACCCACATACACTAAGGCCTTATACCACATCACATCCCATCCAAATGACACATGGGAATGAACTAGTCATCTCTTAAAAAATACAACTTGGAAAAAAAACTCACCTCATCTTGAAGGCACGTGGGAAAGAATAACTCACCTACCCAAACCTGAGACTCACACACTACAATCTAATCTAATAATAATAGGAAATTACCACCAGGAAGTGGGAGTAGGGATGACACGGTTGCAAACCATCTGTCCTACAAAAATGATCTTTGGTAAAGGCACCCTCCCCCATGACATTGGGGGTGTTTTGAAAGTATATCTCATCTAGAATGCGGTGTGTATTGAAAGTAAAATGGAAATAAAATCACAATTATATATTTTATAAAACCCTCAAGACTAAGCTATTAGTTCTCAAACAAACAAAACCATCTCACAACACAACCATATTTTCTTCTACCTCAAAATTCCAAATTCCACACATCATGCATCAACATACATTTAATTTCCATCTAAATAAAATAATAATTTCTAATGTTTGGTCACAAACTCATTTATTCATTATGATAACCATAAAAACCCATGAAAGTTCAAAATATGATTATCCAATTATTTTTTCATTTTTTTCCACTCCAATCTAAGAAACAAAAAAAGAATATAACACAATAAAAAACAACAACACATCACCACATATCTTGAAGAAAACCCCATTGTAAAAATCCTCGGTTCAATTACATAATCAATCAATCTATAACTATTATATTCCATTACATGGCCACTTAGATGTATCATCTATAGGTTTATCCACCACACCACTAAAAAAACCTAGATCACACACTGGGGCTTCAAAAATGTACCACACCCCAAACTATAGAGTATCTACCCCTCACAACCTAAACACTTTGCATTCCATATATCCTACACACACAACAACAACTATCCCTAAATTAAATTCACCCATATATGGATTCATAACCCAATTCTTGATTTAACAAGGCATCCCCTGTTTAATTCCACATGATAATTCAAGAAATTTCATAGAAAATAGGAAATCCTAGAGGATACATTATTTACCCAAGTATACATGATTAACCAATTCCATATAAAAATGATCAAGAGGCTCCAGCCATCAGGTGACTTGTTTAGTGCTCAAAAAAGGACCACCTACAAACATGCTTTTAAGCAGTGCATTTATCTCATATAATTCATAACATCATTATAAAATTATATCCAAAAAACTTGTACATAAGATCCTTATAACCTTTTAATTCAAATACCATTTTATTTTAAATTATTTGCGTAAAAACGAAAAATAATCAGAGACAAATAGTTGTATATCCCACCCACATGAAACATAATCAAATATAAATGAAGGAAAATCCATACCTCGATTGTGTCGACATTATTTTTGCATAAATGAAACATGTTACGATTTTCTAATTACCCCTCATACATGATCATCATCCACCTGGGTATGTAGTGGTACCACTGTACCAATGAAAACCAAATAAAAACCCATTAGAATCAATAGAGAACATTTTTTATCAAATGGAATGATAAAAAAGTTGAAAAAGTGAGGAAAACATATAGAAACTGCAAGAACAAAAGATGAATTCACCATAGATAGATCCCAGATCAATAAAGATAAATGGATAGTTTCTATGAATTAATATGTGTTTAGGGATCCTTAAAAATGATGGAGAAGGGTTTCCAAGGAACATATGGTTTATAGGAAATTTTTATAGCTGTAGGGTTGCATAACACATGTGACTGGAAACACATTTAAAATGAATCAACATCTGGTTATTACATGATGCGTAAAGCCCTTTCACACTATGTAATCCCTTGAGGTAGACATCTAAAAAAACCCCATCATATTTTGATTATGTTTCCTTTTTAAAACTCTAAAATATTATACACCATGAAAAACTCCTTCATATAATCTAAAATATCTACACATTGTGAAATATCCATGACAAGATGTAAAATAGATATTTATGTCAACTAATGTGATTACACGATGTCTAACCACACTATTTATTGCCTTCAGCATCCAAACCTATCAAAACTCCATCTAGGAATCATTTGAACCTTTCCAACATCCAAAACCTACAATGTAATAGACCAGTAGTTCAAAAACTGTTACATTAGATATCATTCAAATGACTCTCACCCTTGAGAATTAAATAGAAAGCCCTGATAAAAGAGGTATGTGAATAACCATCCCACAAGATATATATCACTGATATTTTTAGGATTAAAATTATTCTAACGACAAAAAACATTAACATCCATTGATTAAGAACCATATTTTCTTCAAAAGTTGGAGTGGAAACCCCAATATTAATGAACACCACATCTGACAGCTAAAACCGAATGGCATCAAGGCACACCACACAAGCAAACCAACAACACTATCCCAATAAGTAAATCATGGAATTCCATCCTCCATGTAAATATACTATCCACTTTGGGAAGCACTAAATCACCCACATAGGTCCAATTGCATTGTAATAAATGCTTCTTGACTTGGAATCAAATCTTTCCATTTTCACATGTTTGGAAATTATCACACAGTGCGCCACACATAACACTACCAAGGGAGAATAACTCTTATTATAAAACAATGTTCAAACATAACATATCAAAACAACAAAGACCATTCAAAATCTAAAAAATATATGGGTATAAAGAAAAAATATCCATTTTAATCATTTTTTACTCTCATTAAAACTACCTTGCCTCCAAAACACGTGAACTAATGGAATGGTTTATCAATACAACACCATCACCTAATGATTCTGGATCTCTATCCTCCACACTATGTATGTCATTTAATCATTGATATCCACCTCTCCCCGATGAAATTCATGGAAGTCATCGTGAAGACATTGCTGAAGTTGAGAGATGTGGAAGTCATCATGGATCCTGTCTAACTACGATGGCAATGCCTTTTGGTATGACACCACACCAAATCGCCCCAACACCTCCAAGGGTCTAATGAACCTGGGTGGCAGTTTACTTCCACTACTAGTCCTATACTTACCATGTTGAGGGGAATCATCACGAACACATGGTCCCCATTATGAAATTCCAGGTACCACCATTTGTGATGGTCATATGACTTTGTCCTATCTCGCACATCTTTAATCCACTCACAAATGAGATGAACCTTCTTGGTCAAGCTCTGAACTACCTCGGGACCAATAATAGATGTCTCCATAACCTCTTTCTATAATAAGGATTAAAAAATTTCATCTGGAATAACTTTTACAATAGATCCATGCCAATGGGATATTAATGGGTGTAATTATAAGAAAACTCAACAAAGGGTATGTGTCCCACCCATGATCCACCAAAGTTAAATATGAATACTCGCATCATATTTTCCACTGTATGGATATATTGTTCTATCTTCTCATCATTATGAGGGTGGATATATGTGAAGAGGTGTATCTATGTTCCAAAAGAATTCTTCAATCCCCTCCATACTCGTGAGGTAAAACATGCATCCTGATCTCAGACAATACGGCTTGAAACACCAGGTAACTGAACCACCACATCCACATATATCTTAGCAATGTCATCAACTATGCCAGAATACTTAATTGCAATAAAGGGGTATAATTTCATCAGATTATCTACTATAACCCATATATAATCATATCCTCTCTTTGTTTTGGGTTACTATATATCAAAATCCACTGAGAGATCATCTGAAATCCTCTCAGGGATATCCATGTGATAGAAAATACCACGGAGAACACATTTCTCAGCCATTACCAGCTAGAAAACTAAATACATTTCTAAAAACTATGCAATAACAAGATTCTTCTTGGGCCCCCAAAAATGTCTTCTCAATACATTGTACATTTTATAATCTCCTAGACACACCAAAAAATGTGAACTATAAAACTACACACATTATATGCTTTTAGAGATCTCAATATCACAGACATAATAATTCTCCATCGACGTTCACAATTTCATGTTTAGATCTCCCTAGAAATAGATATAACTCAATAACTTATGATCTGTGAAGACCATAAATTGCTCCCCAATGAGTAAATGCTTTAACAACATTAACTGAAACAAGACCACTATTAGATTCATATAATAGGTTTCATAGCTAACCTCATTGGGGAATAACTTTCTAGACCCATAGTTGAAAAATAAAAGATGCTTCAATAGAATGAAACCTAATCCCAAATAAGATGTATCACAAAACACCTCAAACATCACCCCTTCCTCTAGAAACAGGATCAAATGAGCACTAACAAACATCCCCTTCAGATAGTAGAATGCAACCAGGAACTACCCACTCCACACATAAGCTTGGTCCTTCTTATTTGATATTTCAACAGAACTACATCTTGATATAAATCAAGAACAACACTATACTAAAAGCATATGATACAATGAAATTGAAAAGCCTATTCCACATTCATGGGTGCTGCCACCCAAAAAAATACAACATATTTATAGCTGACCGCTTCCATTCTATGTTGTTACTCCACATTCTCAATGAAAATGTACCTTTCATATCCAGAACATAAACATGGAAAAGATTACCTAGAGCTGGTGCAATCAATGAATCTATAAAAAATCATGAGAATCTCGACAATGTTTCTCCTTGAACATTGATAAGATCCTAATTTAATTGATGAAAATGATTAAGTAATGTTCTAGGAAATAAATTAAAATTAGTTTCATATGCCTCATGATCATGATTGGTGCATTCATAACACCTAAAGACTTGACTACAAACTCCAAAATCCCATACCTACTCTTGAGTGCAGTATTTTGGATATATCCCTCTTTTCACTCATCCAATGATATCCAGATGGTATATTGATCATATAAAACTGACAATCTCCTCTCTATTGGTCAAAAATTTCATCTATCCATGGAAGAGGGTAACAATTCTTGAAAGTCACCTGCAGAAACCTTTATTAGTCTCTGAAAAACCTCATACCACCATCCAACTACTTTTCTAACAACACTAGGGAAACCCACAATTAAACAATTAGATAAATAAATCACGTATTCTGTATATTATAAATATAAATCCTCAAATAGTTCAACAAAAATGGTTCCCAAACATAAGTATCCATCAAAATCAGAGAAGCACAAGAATGCATGCCTATACCAAAGGCCACGTCACATTAATGTGGTAAGGTAACAAACTCCTATTCTAAAACCTCCATGAACTCCCCTGCACTGTGGACATCCACCATATTAGTGTCCACCGATTCCACCAACAACTCAAACAACAAGGAAATATGGGGAATTGTATCCTGACTTCCCAACTGACAACCCCACTCACCAACAAAATTGAAATAGTTACCATCCATATCTGAAAAAAAAACTATTCTTTGAATGCCATTGATAATAGGATGCATGGAATATAACCAGTTGATTCTGGGACCAAAATATTAGGAATAAATCATTATACTTAGGAGATCCCAATGATACTAATGCAGTCCCATCATCAGTATACATCTTCGGAACACATAGAACAAGCAGGTTTGAACTCCGATTGGTGTACTCAAAACAAGGGTCTTGTGAAACCTCTCTATGTCTCATCCTAGAGAAAGGGATAGAGGTGGTTAAAAAAGTGTGTGAATATCATCAATTAAAAAATTCACAATAAAGGATACTAATCAAAATGATCATACATCTAATGTTCTCTTATCATTCCAGAATTGATGCCCCTAAAACATGAAACAAAACATGCTCAGCTCCTCGGCCCCTCTACTGATGAATGCCTCCACAAACACGCCTAGGAAGAGGACCCGGGGGGAGCATCCTAAGGTTAGCCTCATCATGCTCCATATCCACTTGGTGGATCAAGTGATAGTGATATTTAATGCCAAAATAGTTGTGATGTATACTATTTACATGGATAGAAATGAACTATCCTAACTCCACCATACCAAGCTCGAACATCCAATAGTTACTAATTATAGAATTTCCCACTAAATCCATAGCTGAACCACCTCAATAATAAATTCAAATGAAAAACATACGAATTTCCTTCACCAGAAGGTTTGATAGGATGTTTCTATGGTCAACTCTATTCGAGTCGAAACCACAAAGGCCGCAATGCCTGAGACCATTAACTAGTAACTCTTCCTCTTTAAGAACCATACTCGCTCCCCTATCATGGTAAAAATACTCATGAGTGAATCGTCTTGGTCACCTACCCCTTTTTTGGACCTATATATACGTTGGAAATTTAATGGGAGTCACCAGAAACTTGATTGATAGATTGAGTTCCTCCTCTAGAGAAATCGCTTGAGACTCCTCAACCGGAAAGTGATTTTGGGATAATAGAAGAACATCCTTTAACATAATTACATGTTACCTCAATTGCATATTTCTCTACTAATTAGTTAGTAGCTCCTACCTTTTATCATCCTTCGATTTCAAAACAAGTTACTCCACATAGAACACTTTTAGAATGTCGGCCCACAACACGTCTGCCTCCTTTCTCTCCCCCAAATAATGCATCCACCTATAACCCACAACTCCCCCCGTCTGACTCAATTCTAAAGGAACCCAATGCTATGTTAATTCTTGGATAAAATTGATGGTGATCTCGGGATTATCAATTTAGCTTCCCTATTATTATAACTAAAACATTTCCTTCATCGTTTCCCAAATCATACCATTGGAAATAACATAACATTATCTACTACTAGTAATCCACCTCCTCTAGATCAACCCTCCACCAATCAAACAAATATTCATACTGTTCCTCAACCACCTGATCCACATGTGGACAATGTTTGAGATCCATTGGTGAAATGTAAAAAATGATATATAAAGTCCTAGAATTGATTAATTGTATTTAAAATTTATTTTAACTCATTTAACTCCTTTAATTTCCCATATCATATTCCCCAAAATAACCAAATTCCAAAAAACTACAGAAGTCATTATGATTCATTTATCATTCCCAAAGTGATTACCGCACAACCATTGTGTCATCACATGGTAGTTTGGTCGACCTTGAATCCTTGTACCAGATCATGGGGGGACCTAATATCCCCTTAAATAGATGATATTCCCTAGTCAATGTCATTCACCAATATCAGTCGATATTATTGACTATAAACCCATGAAATATTCATTGTTACTAACTCTAAACTTCATCGTATCACTCAACCATCACCTATCATACCATTTTTTCATGACCCCATCACACTAATGGTACCTCTCATGGCATGGAAATGATAAATGCTAGATAATAACCCCCAAGTCCAACATCCAATAAGCACCGAGATGGTGACAAGAACTAAGGTTATAAAGTCTCTTTAAATTTTTTTGCATATCCATTTTTCGGAAAATAGGTTCGAGGGAAAAGATAGTTCATCCCAAAAAAACTACAATACAGTTATAAATATAAATGGCTACCAAAATCCATTTCACATGAATGTTAAAAAAATATATTATAAATGAAATAAATCACAAAAGTACATACCAGAAGCTAGATAAAGAAGCGATTGATCAACTATCCCAAACCCGGAGCTTGTAATGCCCCACCCGGTCCAAAAAGTCCATATATAAACATGAAATAGTTTTATATACATAGAGTTAATATATAGATATTATTAGTATGAGAATCATATATTTCACATGCACTAGTGAAAGGGATCATATTAACACCCCTCTGAGAAATTATTTGAACAAAAAAATACCTAATAGGTTTACAAACCATACTAGTTCTCACCAAGTCTTGGTCAAAAAATAACACATATAATGTAATGTAAAATAGAAAAAACATCAATTCTTGGGTAAATGAACCACATCCTATGAGAATAGACTCTATTTCCTGACATAAAAGTTCATCATAATCCCACCAATTCTGAAAGAACCATGTCACAACCTGAACAGACACACATGGAACCCACAACCACACCTCATCCTATTACTTGGACCATGAGCCCCTTCACATTCCTTCCACAAATCCCAAGGACACATACCACATCACATCCCAACCATAGACTTGTGAGACACATGAAAAATATAATATGATTACAGCCACACCTGGGAATGAACAAATCCTCTCATCCCAAAGACACATGGTAATAAAACCCATCTCATCCAGAAGACACATAGGAAAGAAAAAACCATCACATCATGAAGACACCATGGAATGAACAAAATTCCAACACATTCTTGAGCTTCTCAAACCACAAACTTCATGATGAATCTTTTTCTCTCACCTAATAGAAGATATAGCATGAAAGAGTGGGTGGAGAACCATCAATCCTCTCACTAAGATGTTTGGGAAAGACTCCCACACCAATGATAGATGGGTTTTTTGGAATGTAGTTCTCATCTATTTTGGGTTGCATATATAAATAACAAGATAAATACAAGTATATAAATAAATGGTTCCATATAGTCAATCCCCCAAAATGGGTTATAAAACTAACAACTAGCTCACAACACTCCCAACTATTTTGCTACATTTGAATTCACAATTACCCATAACAAGACACTAACTATTTTCAATTTCCAACTGACATAAACAACTATTACCCTTAATTATTCAGAAATCTGTTATCCTTATCGATAACCAAACAAAAACAGTCTAGTTCTAATCATAAATAACCAATTATTTATTAATTTATTCCACTACAATCTGAGAAACTACCAAGCAATGTACACAACAAGAAACACAACCACACATCACCTCACAACCCGATCACAGTGACGCTATGCAAAACCTATCATCCATTACAAAAATAATCAATCCTTAAACCTGATAATCCATTACATGTCCATGTTTCTATATCATCCACAAGTTCATCCACCACACTACTCAAACCAACCCACAACACACACATACCAAATTTCATTCTAGAGTATATCCAAACCTCAAAACATATCCACATAACATTCCATCTACCACACAAACACAAACATAGTAATAAAAACAACTCTCCCCACATACCATAGAATGATGGAATTCCGAATTTAATGATGCATCCATTATTTAATTATTCACATTTATTTAGGGGTGTTCAAAAAAACTGAAAAATCACGGGGCATCCATTTGTTATCCACATGTACATGATTTACCATTTCCTTATAAAAATGTTCAATGGGAACCAACCATCATGCAACATATTTAGTGTTCAAACAAGGACCACCAATGTCCAAAATTTCCAGGGGAGTGTATAGACTGTATAATTCACAATATAAAAATAATTTCATATCCCAAAAAACATACACATATGTTCCCTCTACTGTAACACCAAATAATTTTACAAATTTTTTTATAAAATTAAGGAGACAAGAACACTCTATAAAAAAAATTATATTATCGATATATATGAGAAAGATGATAAAAAAACATTCTTTGAGTATTTTAATTAAAAAAACGGGCATCTACAGTTGCGATTAGTATGTTATTTTGAGTCTGATAGAACCGACATGTTTTTATGGTGAATTGTATCATAGCCTTATTAATGGTATTAGGAATAATAATATGACTTCTATGAATATTAAATCTTGTTTTTTATCGTTATATGATAATGAGATCTTGAATAATTTTGTATGTGATATAAAATGAGTTCTATATTTAAAATTGTTATTTTTTGAATAAATTATGGTTATATATAAAAATTAAAATTATCAGATTCATAATTTTATTACAAAACATGGTGTTAAATTTTGAATTATACATATCAAAAAATGGTCAGGGTGATATTTTTTTGATATTTATAAAATACCTTATTTTTTTTAATTGTGGATTTAAATAATTTATAAAATATGGAAAATAAATTAATTTATGCATCATGTTTGAGTAATGGTGGATGTAAAATGAAATTTCTTAGAAATCACATGATATAATTAGGTTTTTAGGACACATGAATCAATACTATTCATTTTCTTGATTAGATATAATAATATAGTGATTAAAATAATTGAAAAACCATCCTCTCCATGACTATAAATACCACCCTAACCTCCTCTACCTTTCACACATGCCAATATTTATTCAATTTCTAAATTCTTCCAAATCCCGTTCCCTTTCCTCATACCTATGTCCTGGTCATTTTGGTCTCACCAAAGGCTAAAACCAAAGGCCTTAAGGATGATCTCATGTTGAAGAGATGATGATGTAAAAATCTTATTTAATTTTCATTAATTTTATTTTCCATTCTTTTATTTTCGTAAACTTTATTGACATACCCTTATTCAAGAGGAAATAGATGTACCAAATCATATATATTCATGATTTAATCATGTTTATGGAAAATTTCATCAAATTACTTCATCTCATTCCCCCTATTATTCTAAAAATAAAAACCATGTACGCGATGCGATGATTTACCAAAATCATGTGTGATGTGTTTCCAATTTCCTTTAAATAATTTAAATCATTTTTCAATACAATTTTAATAGCGGAAGAAAATTTAATGATTTATTATAGGACTTATATTTTATTTCTAGAATTAACTTATATGTATAATATTAAATGTATATGATGAAAAAATTTCATTATTAATGAAGAACTGCCAAAATGATCTAAATGAATATCACTAATGTTTTATCCAATGATTCATCCTCATAAAATTTAACAAAAAATATTTAATTCGTAATTTGATACTATGGAAGCGCATTAACACAATTTCACTCCACTTCTAGTGTTTTATTTCTATTATTCTAGAATATCGATAATGAAACCACCATGCACATCATGTAAAACAACAAGAAGAAACAATGGAAATAACAAAATGGTATAAATGAGATGAATGATGTTGTTACATATCATATAAGGTGTTATAAACATTAATATGTATCTAAAAAATATTAATAACACTATTTGAACTATTATACATGAGTTTTAAATATTTTTTCATTAAGATGAACCTGTGGTAAGGGACTTCATAACCCCATATAAATTCATTGGATTAACATTATACATCATTAATTATGTTCTACTATGATTATGTTTATATCTAATTTCAATTATAATATGATTAATTATGTGTATTTATATATTATACACATAATACTTCCATTTTATTAATTTTTACTTCAATTACATGTTATTATTATGAGTGTTTCTTTTTTAAAATACTCTTTTAAAATTCAATATTAAAAAATTAAAAAGCATGGTTTATATGAAATTTTTTATGTATTATGAATATGTTATAGTTCATGTTAATTTTATTTTATGAAGGGTGGGACCTATATCACATTCTAATGAATTGGTTATGTGTATGTTTGAGGTCTACTTTATTGTTATTCCAAGATTATATACAATGGTTACAACATAATGTAGTTGTGAGGGTTTTATTGTAAGGTAGCAGTGAGGGTTGAAAATTAGAAGGTATCCATGAGGTTTAAAATATAAGTATGTAATTCCAAAATATAACATTATTGTTTTATATATGTTCTCTAATGTTTTATGGAAATATAAAATTTTCCAAATTAAACATATAAGGGTGAAAAGTATTTCTTTATGAAAATGATTTCAAATGATTATATGTTTTCATGGAATAATGGTTTCATTCATTATTTTTATACCCCTTTGTATGTTTCTATGTGCATTCCATGTTTTCAAATATTTTCCATAGGTTATAACAATGTTTAAGAGTAATAATTAATTCATGTAAATTGTTATGATTTTTTTTCATTGAAATCATATTTATGTTTTCTGTTAGAAATTTTATATTCTAGATGATATGGATACACTTTTAGTATTACCCACATTGTATCATCGTGGGTTGATATGTATGATTTTTTTTCATAACATTCTGAAACTCCAAATTAAAAATATCAATATTTTTGTAAATAATATAAATTAAGATGAAATATCTAGATTATGTAATATATAAGGTCATGTCCTTATATTGTCTATCATGGTATGTTTTAGATAATGTTAAGGGTTAGGATGACTTTAATAGAATACCATAAATTACTTTTTCATTTTGTGAATGTTGAAATGTTAGATATTTTAATGGTTACCATTTTTTCATTCATGATAGGTCTGTTCCGAATGGTTTTTCATATATGAAAAAGAGAAGCTGATGTTGGAAGAAAACGAGAGGTTGATGGATATTGGAATATGCAACTGGTAATAGTGTAGTTGTAATTGAGCAATATGAAAAATTAATTGATTAGCTGACATTGGAAATAAATGGTAGTGGCATCTATGTATGATAACAACCAAAGCAACAGAAATGAAAAATGATGATCGTTGATCATTTTATAAGGCTACATCATCTTGTTTTATTTGGATCTTGTGACCTAGTAGCATCTAATGGATAGATTAAATCCCATAAAAAGTTATTTGATGTTATGGGATGTTCGGATACTCAAATAGTTAGTATTCCCATTAATGGATTGGAAGGTGATGGTGATAAGTGGGGGTTAGTGGTCATGAATATCAAAGATAAAGATTATATTCCCGCCCTATAGAGGGATTAATTTACTGTATTTTCCCTAGAAATTATTTTACAAAGTTCGTTCAACTTTGGATGGAGAATAAATCCCTTGAATTGAGGCAAAAGAAATAATATTTAGTGTCCATGTATGCATCAAACATTACCTGACTAGAATGGTATGCTTGAAATATTATTCTAAATCATGATAGAAAAATAAACCAATTTAACTGAAGATTTAAGACAATATATCAAAGGGAATTAATCTCCTTAAAAATCAAATTATTGGATAAACATGTCTGATTTGTATAGAGATTTGAAATGTTGTTCGCTTATTATCACGTGTACATTGAGAACAAAGAGTAGAAGCTGTATAGATGGAAATTGATGGGTAAGAATCAATTAAATAAATCTTATCACCCTTGGTATAGTCTTACCAAAACTGGGAATTGTTTTAGATCTGGTACATTTGGATATGTGGCCTAAGATTGTAATCAAAATGATCATATGATTAATATCAATAATAAAATCATAATGTGTTCTAAATTTGGTGAGATGAGTCATTAAGAAAATTCCAGACCAAAGAATGATATGAGTGATGGAATGTAGTCATACAATAAGTAGAAAGGACAATTGAGAACCTTTTTCTTTGCATCAGTAGTTGTAAATCCATCAAATGATGTGATATTAGGTTTTTTTATTTACTCATATTTCCTTAAAGTAATGTTTGAGATTTGGTCTAAACTATCCATTATTTCTAATAAATTCTCTTTTAAATTAGAAACATCACCTTATCAAATGGAAAATAACATCTTTTTAAATTACCATGGGAGAATGTAATAGTGAAATGGAATTTTAAGAATAATCCTATTGTTATATGAGGAAATACATTACCTAGAAACAATATTATTTTTACCTTAATTGAGTTTTTTGTCATTTTGGGTATGGATTGACCTTCTGTTTGTCATGAAATATTCATTATAGAGATTAATATTTTTTTTAGAAAGAGTTTCTGTTTGTATATTTGAATGAATGAATACTATTGAAAACAAATCAGGTTTGTTAGAAAATATTGAAATATTAGAATCAATGTTATCTAGCTCATAGTGTTGAAATAATGTAATTTTTAAAACAGATGATGTTATAGTGGTAAATCAATACTTTTATGATTTTCTTAATTAGTTACCTAGTGTTATACCTAATCAGGATATTTATTTAACAATTGAATTAGTTCATGATGTTATCCCAATTTCAAAGACACCTTTTCAAATGACTTAAATGAAACATGTAGAATTGAAAAAATATTTGCTTTAGTTTCATTATAAATGCCTCATTCATCCAATAACATATCCATGGGGAGATTCTATTATGTTTTTTTAAAATAAATGAGGGTTCCATGTGAATTTAATTGATTATATATATTTGAATAACATTACTATTAAGAATTAGTATACTTTTCCTCACATTAATTACATGTTTGATCAGCTCTAAGAAGATCAGTACTTTTTCAATAATTACATAAGATCTAGGTACTATCTGTCGAAGTTGATTGGTGACGACATTCTAAAAAAAACTTCATTTCAAAATAGATATGTTCATTAAATTTTTTTTGTTATACCATTTTGGTTAACTAATCATCCCATTGTATTAATGGATCTTATCAATATAATATTTCATGATATCTTGGATAAGATTGTGGTTGTGTTTATTGATGACATTCCGGTATATTATAGATGTAAATTGGATCATTAATAACAACTATTAGTTTTATTCTAAACCATAAAATAGATGATACTATATGGAAAATTCAAAAAGGGTGATTTTTTGCGACCTATTTTTTTAAAAATTAAAATTATTTTTATAAGTGGAATAATTATTTATTATACTTATATGAATGTTGTTGAAGAATAGATAAGACCCAAAAATAAAGCTGTTATTTATAATTTTCTTATTTGTTTTGAATATTACTAATGGTTTTTTGAAATATATGCTTGGTTATCTAGTAAAATGACAATGTTAACCCAAAAAAGAGTAAAATTCATCTCAAAAAATTAATTTATTAATTTATTTTACTAATTAAAAATAAGATTTTAGAATGATATATTTTGGACCCAACCTTCTAGAAATTTAATTTCTTTTAACTAAAGTGATTATTTGTTATTGTTACATGGTGGTGTTATGATGTAGAATGATTAGGTACATGCTTGTGATTTAAGACAACTAAAAACTATGTAGTTTAATTATCCCACACATGATTTGGATTTACCAGCTATAGTTTCTGTTTTCAAATTTTTGACGAATCATTCATATAGAGAAAATTGTGAAATATAAACTGACCACAAAATATTGAAGTATATTTTCACAATCTGATCATTAAATTTATTATATTTTTTTTATTTCTCATCATTGGTCACTCATGTCATGGTTTGGGTAGGGTCCTGATTTATAAATTTTACATTTTTATAATTTTTTTCGGATATGTGCATGGGCACCGTATGGTATGTGGTAACTAAGTGGTCGACCCAAGTGCTTGTTCGGGTGCCCAAGTGGACTAGTTTGAGGCATGAAACATGATTCCGTAATATTATGTCGTGCAACGAGGGTGTAATAACCCATTTTTATATTAAATTATTTGATTGTATGGAATAAAAATTAAATAGAAAATAAAATAAAATAAATATAGAATATGTAAAATAAAATGAAATTAAAATTTATAAAGAATTTTTTATAATAATGATAATAAATTTATTATTATTATTATTTTTTTGTTAATAATATTAAGATTATTATTATTATTAATTTTGTTATTATTATTATTATTACTACTATTATTGTATTTTTATTAATATTATTATTTTTATTATAGATTTTTTTACCATAGCCTTCCCACATAGCTACCCCACCATTTCATACATACACTGCACCCCTGGTATTCTCCACATGAACAACCATCTCTCCCCTAAAAGCCCCTGTTCTCACCCCTTTCAAGTCTGCACCTCCGGCCATCCAAACCCTCCTCACCCCATTGTTCCTCGGCCGGCCAAACCACCGACACCCATCTATGCTCCAGCCTACTGACCTCCCCTTGTCACACAAGTTGAATCAACTGACTCTACTTTATTAAAATAGGGAACCCGAACCCCACTCTAGGCTCCGTCCAGCTTGCTCCAAAAGCCACTCTTCCATGCTCTGGTTTCCCTCCTCTCCACTCTTTCTATCACCGCTGTGGCTGTGCCTCTATCACCAGTAACCTCTTCCTCGGATGATCTTTTATTAAAATAAATTGGGCGTTTTCCTTTAATTTTTGGAACACCCTACTCAAAGGGTTTTGTTGTGATTTTTTCTCAATTTTATGGTGCATGAATGGACTGAAAACCTCAGTTATTCCATCCTCTGAAGTGGTATCGGGTTTTCAAATAGTTGTGGTAGTCATTTTCTAAATTCACCCTTTCCTGAACTACCTATATCACATTCTTATTTTGAATTGTTTTTAAAATATCATCTACACCTCAATATGTATCCTAAATAATGTATTGCAATGTTCTTGTGTTGGTTAAAATTGATAAATATTGTTTTGGAATATGTCATTGATTTTTTGTTGGTGATTTGATATGTGAATATTATTTGGTGATCCACTCTACTGGTTTAATTGGGTTTTTGTGTTATGTAATTATATAGTTTTGTGGGAACTACATTTTTAATGAATTTTAATATGTTTGGACTTATTTTTGTATCACATCATTTGTTATGTAGCTCTTTCGTGGATGGAAACTCATAATTTGTCTCTTACAAGTGTTTTATGAACTGTGTAATTAATATATTCGACTGTTCAAAGAGGGAAAGATATGTTTTGGTATGGGTTGATGTTCCTTTACAGGTAAATGATGGTTGAATATATTTAAGTTTTTTAATACATGTTTTGTTTATTTAAACTATTAAATAATTATTATAGTGGACTGATTAATTATAAAATTGTTTCCTTAATGGTGAAAAGTGCATTTGGTTTACAAGCATTGTGGGTTATTTGTTGAAAAGTGAGAGAGTAGTATTCAATGTGTTTGGTTATGAAATGGATTTTTAAATTGAATTTTCATGTTATGTTATTGAAAACGTGATACAATCCATTATTTTGTACTACTAAATGTTTTTTGAAATGTGTAAATGATTTATTCAATAATTTTTCAAATGTGAATCATCAGTGAAAAGTGATTCAGTGTGCATTGTGGATTTATTTAAAAAAAAATTGTAACTTTTTTAAAATAGGATCTCATTTTCTAATTGATTCTTGGTTCATTGGTGTAATTTCTAAAAAAATGGATTATAGTGGAGTTTCATTAGGTGTACCTTTTTGTCTCTTAGTGTGGTTTTTGGTGAATAATGAGTTTAAATTCCTTTTTATAACTTTCAATGCAAAGGTGATGTTGTATAATTTTTTTATAATGTTTGTGTTTGGTAATTTTTTCTACTCAATTGGAAACGTAGTGAGGTTAAAAAAATGGAATGAATGTTATAAATTATAAAAGACCAGTTGTAAGTTTATATTTTATGATGTGAAGATGTGATTCATGTATATGAGTATGTATATTTTCAAGGTTCACCTCTATAGGGGATTCAAAATAATGAGTTATCATTTAGAGTGATTGTGTTTGGGGTTGTCATGTGTGGCAGTGACAGGTAAGATGGGTCACATGTGAGAGGGACTTCTACTTATATATTATTACTACCACCAAAGGTTCATGGGTGTCATTTTGAAAATTGAGTAATGATTTTTGAACAACCCTGATTAGACGGGTTGGTACCCCCTATATTTGTTGTTAGGCTAGGTAGGCTTTTCCAATAGATTTGGAATGTTTTAGGGAGGCCATTTGGTTATATATATAGGATATTCACCATACTCGAGCAAGTGGTTCTGAAGCAAGTACATACTGGGGTTCTAGGGATGTTTAGGATCACCCATGGTTACTTAATAATTTATATTTCTCATTTACTTTCCATTTTACTAGTTTATTTCCATCTTTCACTATTTACCTTTTTTACTTTTTCTGAGTTATGTTAACATTTGTATTGACTATTGTTTATATTATTGAAAATTGTTTTGGAAATGGTATGTATTGTGTTCCAGTTTATTAATCAGAATTTTTTTTTTATTTTAAAATGTGAAAACACAACATTAATATTTGTATTTCAAACTTGTGTCATTGGATTTTTTTGAGAATGAAGAATCTTTGATTCTGTGATTCGCTTTTGGCATCCCTACAGAGCGTTTTAATGATCATTCATGTTGTATATTTACAGATTTAGGTTCAGTTTATTGGTTTGGGTTTTGGTATTTTCTACCAGTGGTTGAGGAAAGTAGTTAGTGGTTAGAGGTAACAAAGAGGTAACATGGAAGTATATTCAATTTTGGATTTTTTTTCACTACTAGTTTTTAGTTTTATAATAATTTTTTCCGATTTATCTTTTTTTATGAGATAAATCATTCCAACATGTTATTTTTGATTCCTGACACTAGCTTGCAGCATGTTGGGATCAAGAATTCCCTTCTGGCATTGCAGTGGACTCGCACTCGTTAACAGTTTAGAGTCAACCCTGGATGGTTTTTGAAAAAACGGTATCAGAGGAGGCCCTTGTTATTTGGAGTGTCTGTTAAATATATTTTTTACGGTTAGACTTAGTAGTGTATGTATGGGAAGTGTGCTAGGAACCCTCGCTCATTTTGAACCACATGTTACCAGGAGTAGTCTGGGATTTGAGTACTTGTATATTTAATGTTTGTTTTATTTTGGGTATTGACAGTGGATGTGAGCTGATTTCATGTTGTGATTTCTCCTGGAGTAGTTCCCCATATATTAACCATGTTCCCCATTATTTTTCCTATTATTTTTATTGTATACATGGGTCATGGATCACTACCTTATCACCGATTTGGGTTAAGAAAATAATAACTCTCTCTTGTATCCTAGTGAATATATGAACCCAGATCCTTTTTTTAGGTATGAATATTTTTTTTATGTTGTGTTTGAGGTAAAGAGGATAATATATATATATATTTAAGGAGTAATTTTTTTGTCCTTAGGTGTACACATCTTGTACCCATTTTTCACGGGTATCATTGTACTAGTCGTCTAACGTCCGAGAACATAGACGTGTAGGGTGACATGGAGACCACCTAAATTTGGTCTCAGTAAAGTAATATATACGTTGTGTACTTTTAAAGTACATGTTTTATATATTTCTTTTTAATGATTGAACATATCATGGTCACCTCTAATAGATAAAACATCTTCATCTCGGATTGTATAATCCACGAGCAATGGATATATCCGATTCTACCAAACCCCCCCATCGACCATCTGTACTCAAAATTGAACACTGTTTATTTCGTAGAAATAATATTAGTGAGTTCATCCTTCTTCTACACCCTCTTTTCATGATTCCTCCACTTTCATCTGATATCAATTATTGATGTTTTTTATGTTTTTTAGATCTACCTTGTTCTAGGTCAAATCAAAGGTTGGGATTCATCTATATCGATCAAGCAGGGTTGAGGTAGGTGATTTGTGCTTTTCCTTAGTTTATAATTAAATTATATGGGAATCATTTTCCAATACCCTAGTTTTGGGAATTTCATGTTTTTGGAAGATAAAACTTTTATACTTGTTATTCCTTGATTACTATAGTTAGGGATCTTGATTGGGAATAGGGTTTATATACCTTAATATGGATGTGTTTTCCCATTTTTGAATTTATATTGTCCATTGGGAACAATTTTTCATGTTTATGCTCTATTTTCCATGCCTATGGCTTTTAGGATGGAGTGATGTTATCTGAATTTCTTGTGTCAAGCTTTGTAGATGTTTAGAAAAGTAAAATACTATGATCTACTTTGTCTACCATATATCATTTTTCCATTATTGACATACACAAGATTGTGTGCTCTTGTTGTAGTTAAGACATTGTGTAAATGGATGATTAGTTATTTCCCGCAGTGTATGTAATATATTCACAAAGCGAGACCACAGTGGGGGTGGATGTGAGTGATCCCTTAGAGTGTCTATAATTATTCATTGTGAGACCATTGGGGATATTAGATGTTGAGTACATCCCTAGAGTATTTGTAGTTTACTGTTAAGGGACCACAAGGGGAATTGATGATGAGTTCTTCATCAAAGAGTCTTAGTTATGCAGAACGAGAGGGGATAGACATTGAAAACTTCCCAAAGGGTTTATTGATATTGTTGGTTGTTTTTTAAATAACATTAAATGATTGAAGTTGAAATAGTTTGATATTTTACTTATGAGTACTTCTTATTTATTACTCATTTAGCATATTTCCTTTCATTTATATTCCCTGATAGTTGGGCATAGATCTTTGGGGGGGTTTCCTACTAGGATTCAACTCACATCCAATTTTACTCAATATTTTGGGCCCAAATAGACTATATTATTGTTGGTATAAATAAGGGAAAACACTTTTTTAGTTTTGGTATTTGAATGTTGTGGAGCTGAGGAGCATGGGACGAAGCTAGGACTTGTGATGCAGTTGGAGTTCATTTTATTGTATATTGGATTTTTACTGTATTTTAGCATTGTGTCTTGTTTGGATGGTTTCCTTGAAATACGTGACATGAATCATTTTTATATGTTCTCCAGGTGTTTATTTAATTTCAGTCGGTTACTATTATCTGATTTTATGATATTACTGATTCCTCTGCATTTATCTATTTATTTCTACGACATTACTCTGCCAATGAGGGCATAGTTTCCCCATTATCACACCAAAGGCCCTCACTGCTAGTCGTATGCCTCTGGAATTTGTGTAAATACATGAGAGGCCATGTGACCAATGTGTTATGAGACACCTTTTGGAGGCACCCAGGACTGGAATGTTACATTGTTGTATCAGAGGGATTCGTTTATTCATGACTTTCTATTTGGATACTATAAACTTGGATAATAAGGAATATATAGTAGTTAACAGGCTATGTCTGTGAGTAGCTAACCCATGTATATAAAAACCCCAATTTACCTCATTTATTTAAATTTTACTAGTTTTTAAATTATTAAATTTGATTTTATTTCACCATTGGGTGATTCATATGTTTGTGTCATTATTGTTGATGTTTTAGAGGTTCTATTTCTATTAAAACACGATGAGATGAGGGTATGCCATCTCATGTATCATATATGAACATGCTAGAGATCATATGACATGCATTCTTATCATTCCATTTAGGGTGCATTACAGATTTCAAGTTTTTGGGATAATTGTTATTCTAGATATCCATGATATTGTGAAAAGTTCCTTGATAAAATACCTTTTTTATAGGGTATTTAATTGTGTAAGGTTTAATTTTAATAAACACCAAATATTCATCCCTGAACTATTATGGGCCCTCAAGGATCATAATTTGGTAGATCATTGCACTCTTATGCTCGTGTAAGACCCGAATGTGATTCTAATAATTGATTTGTGGGGATTATGGGCCCCTCATGGATCAGAATTTCGAACTTTAATCATTTCTTTAGTGTTTTATGGGGTTTTAGAGTAGTTTATGTGTCTTACTATGAAAAAAACTCGGAATAAACGGTTTTTATAGATCATTACATGCAATGTGTCCTTATTTTGGGATTGAACTTTTTTTCTTATGTACACAACGTCTACTATATGTACACGCCGTGTAATCCTTGATTGTGTGACAACTTGTGTGGGTAGGGATATGATAATGGGAAATCGTTAGTGGAACACACAATGTACCGGAAGTACACACCGTGTTTTAGAGGAAATGTTTCCGACCATGTGACTAACAACATGAGTGTATGAAATCCTTCCAGTACACGACATGTCTAGCTTGAACATGCCATGTAGAGTCACTCATGTCTCTAACCGTGTGACTAATGATAAGGGTGGTTGAAACCTTAGCAGTTCATGCAATGTATGAAAAAAACAATCCATGTAGTGGTATTCTATGTGAACAGTGTAGTTTAGCTGTGCATAGGAACTCAAGTAGGGGAAAGGATTCAAGTACACGCCTTGTAATTGACAAACACGCCATGTGTGTGGGATGTTACATGTCTAGTTTTGACTGTAGTACATTCCCATGTAAGGTCTTAAGGGAATACACCATGGAGGGTATATACACTTCATGTATATATGTGTTGAATATCATTTGTGCTTTAATTACCATTTTCCTTTCATTCACTTCTATGTTTCAGTCCTTGATATTATTGAACTATGATGCATGCTTTATCTTGTAGAGTCATGTCACCACAACGTCCTTTTCTTATTTTCCAGATTCATGGCAACGATCAAACACCATACATTGTAGATTATAGTCGTCAGTAGAACTTCCCATCATGAATGTCTTGTCAGTAGTTGTTATCCAAGATTCCAGAGCCAATTCATAGTTCGCATAAGGCTTCATGAGGATTATAAATAATTTCTAGGTAGCTCTGCATCCTTTCCCATATATGGAAGAACTAGGATGGATCTTCAGCAGTATAATCCTTCTACGTTCTGAGGGGATAGAGAACCTCAACCTGTAGAGTCATGGTTTGAATTCATGATGTCGATCTTCGATCATCTAGATACACATCCATTGAAGAGGGTTAAGATCGCTTCTTATATGCTTCACGATTCTGCCAAGAGATGGTGGGACATGATCTAAAAGGATGGACCCCAGTAGGTTATGGCTTAGTATGAGATATAGTATGCCTTCTATGATTGCTTCTACTTAGAGACATTGAGGGCCAATCGAACCCAAGAGTTAATGAGTCTGGAATATGGTACTCTCTCAGTCGTGGAGTAATCTTCTCACTTCAAAGTGCTATATATCTTCATGCCTATTCCACGATGTGATTCTTTATTTATGGAGAGGAATTATGAGTATGGTCCCAGGAATGACATCTAATAACAGGTGAACATATTCAGGTTGACATTCATCACTATGTAGTCAATGAGGTGCAGATGACAATGAACAATATGAGGGATTCTAGGGTCTTGAACCAAGGTTGATTGGCATCTAGAGTTGGTGTGCCTTCCACTGATAGTAGGATGCGCAGTAGGGATTCTATGTGTGGAGATCTGAGGAAGTGGGACACTAATTCTAGTAGCTTGTGCCATGCTACCAGTGCAAGAAGAGCGGGAATACGAGGCCACATTTCACGCGACACCCATTGTTGTGTTTATCATGTGGTAATATGGGTCATCTTCGACATTTTTTTTCATTATTTCTCACCAGCAGATGGTGATTGGGGTTCTGTTTTGACTAGTCATAATAGAGAAGCACTACCAGTCCAACATCAGACTGGGAGTTAGAGTTCTTTAGGACATTCAATCTGAGGTGGAGGTCATTGACGTAGTGGTCAGAAACCATGTTTTCGACAACAACAATATGGATTAACTCATGGATCTCATTCGGCATCACCAAGCCATGGTACAGGTTAGGCTTTTGCGATAGAGTAGATTCAGCTAGATTAGGATCTCAAACTTTATACAGTATGAAGTATGACTCTAGATTCATCAGTCGTAGCTTCTACACATTTCGATAATGGGGCCTCCCATATCTTTATATGTGTCCCTATTGTGGAGATATTTTGGCTCTGAATCATTGCATCTGCTAATTTCTTGACACTGAACACACTGTTGGGGACTAGAATGGCTAGTCTATGTCATTTCAGGGAGTTCCCTCTTGATGTTGGTGAGTGTCACTTCTTTTGGGACATTTAGGTCTTAGAAATGACATGATATGACATCAATCTATGAATAGATTGTTTTATTCCCTTCATGTAAGTTGTCGACTTATATCATCGTAGGGTGAGATTCACATCACCATAGGGATATTTTTTCTACATAAGGGAGAATGAGATGTCTATGAAAGCATAGTTGGGCTCATAAATCATGGGATAAGAGGAGAAATTGCCCAGGTTGCTAGGTTTTATCTAGATGACCAGGGGTCTTCACAAATGGATTTTCCTCCAGTGGTGGACCATTTCAAGGATGTCTTCCCAGAGGAATTTTTTGTTTTTCCACTAGAGCGAGATGCATAATTTTTTATCGAGCCTATTCCAGGGGAGGAACTGATGTCCATTCGTCCTTATAGGATGGCTACACAAGAGTTACGGGAGCTAAAAAAGAAGTTAAAGGAGTTAAATGAAACGGGTTTCATCGGACCCAGTACTTATCCTTTGGGTTTGCCTATCCAGTGTTTCATGTAGGAGGACGGTACCCTCAGACATTGTGTGGATTATCCGAAGTTGAATAAGTTGATGGTCACAGACCAATATCTATTGCCTATGTATGATGATCTATTTCATCAGCTTTGATGAGACAAGGTGTTCCCAATGACATACATTATATCTGGTTATCATCAGTTTCATGGTAGACCATCATATATACATCTTATATACTTTTAGAGAAGGTATGGTATATACATGATTGAGTTTATTCCGTTCGTTGTCACGGATGTGCATTCAGTTTTCATGGAACTGATTAACTGAGTGTTCCATCCATCCATGGATTCCTTCATGGTGTTTTTAGTGGATGATTTCATGGTGTACTCTCACACTCATCACGACCATGATACCCATCCTGAGATCATTTTGTGTACACTGAGAGACCATCAGTTATATGATAAGCTCTCAAAATTACACTTTTGGATGGAAGTGGGTCATGTTATATTGAAGAGAGGTGTATCATTAGTCCAAATGAAAGTTAGAGTATTATTTTTCGATGATCAACTGAATAAAATATTTGAAATATAGAGTTTTATTGGGTTAGTTGTTTACTACATACATTTTATACATGACTTCTCAATCTTTGTAGTGCCACCAACAAGAATGACTAATAGGGGTGTGATGTACATATGAAATGATTCTGGAAATTTATCCATCCAAGAGATGAAAGGGAGGTTGACTTCAGCATCGATGCTAGTATTTTCAGTGCTGGGAAAGAGCTATACTTTTTATTTCAATGCATCATGGATCCGTCTGGGGGCAGTGCTTTTGTAGGGGGAATGATACATTGCATATGAGTCTCAGATATTGAGGCCACATGATAGGAATTAACCAAGGAATGATCTATATTTGGCTGTAGTTGTTCATTCATTATGATGTTGGAGAAATTATCTTTTAGGATAGTATTTTGTTGTTTTCATCAACCAAAAAATTCTCAAGAATATCATTACTCCGTGCGTTCTGAATTTGAGACAATGATGGTGATTTGAGTACCATAATTCCATTGACATTGAAATTTCTTATACACCTAGGAAAGGAAACACAAATAATAATTCGTTGAGCAGGAGGAATCTGATACAGGTAGTTCATGGTGCCAGTAGTGAGTGGAAGCTTATGGATCTATTCTCTGAGATGCATTTTGAGGTGCATGAGAGTCATGGGATGACTATTCGTTCTCTTATGGAAGTTAACACCAATCTAATTTTTCTAGTGAGAATGATGCATATATTATATTGTCGAGGCTTGGTCCTATGTGAGAGTGTGTTAGGGGATGACACTATTCTTGGTTGTACCGTAGGTGAGGATGAGATCATTCATTTTCATGGGAACCTATTGGTGTTTGAATACATACGTGGGGTGCTAATGCAGGATTTTCATTATTCAGTTTGGGAAGTTCATACTGGTGTCACCATGATTAATCGATATCTACACTGCTAGTATTGGTGTCCTGGCATGAAGAGCGATGTTCTGGTTTTGCGATGATGTGTTCCACCTGTCAGTAGGTGAAGGCAGTGCTTTAGAAACCATCATGGATTTATCAACAGTTACCCATTCCAAAGTGGATGTGGAATGATGTAGTGATGGAATTCCTCAAAAGATTACTATGGTCTCCTCATGGGAATGATTCTGTTTGGTTTTTCATTGACAATGTCACGAAGGATTCACCCTTCTTACCTATCGAAGATACCTTCAGAGTTGATGAGCCGGGATGATTGTACATATGGGAAATTGTATTTCTAAATGGGGTTCCGCACACTATATTTTTAAACAGGGATTTTCATTTTACTTCTATGCTATGGAAAAGACTATAGAGGGAATCGAGTACACAAGTACTTCTATGTATATCTTACCATCCCCATATAGATGGAATGTCCAAGAATACGATTCATGTGTTGGAGGACATGCATTGAGCATGCGTCTGGGATTTTCGATGTTTATGGGAGAAACATATACCTCTAGTAAAATTTTTCTTCAATAATAGTTTTTATGAAACCATTCATATGGAGCCTTATGTGGGTTTATATGGTTGTCCATTATGATCACCCCTATGTGGGATATATATAGGAGATGAATCTATCCTAGGACCTCATCTGGTCCAAGAAACCATAGAGAAAATAAAGTTGATTCAAAAGAGGATTTCTTCTGCACATTCAAGAAAGAATTATTATGCTAATAGAAAGATACACCATTTAGTGTTTCAAGTCAGAGATATGTTTTTCAAGTGTGTTTCTCCACGGTTGGGACATAGGATTATTAGAATACATGGTAAGCTCTCACCAAGATATAGTGGGTTGTTTGAGGTTTTAGAGAGTGTCGGGCTGGTTTCCTATCAGTTGCAGTTACTTATTTTGTATCAAGCCATGCACGACATATTCCACATTTCTTAGTTATATAGTTATATCTCAGACCCATCACATGTTTTTAACATGAGGAGGTTGTGATGGTGGTGGATGCATCATTCGAGCAACATCCTTCCCATATTGTTGATCATAGCATGAGGGTTCATTGTGTCTGGTTTGTTCCTCTGGTATGGGTGCTATGGCAGAACATGCGAGTATAGAACAAGACTTGGGAGAGGGTGGACAATGTACAATCATAGCGGATGGATCTATTTGAGTATTCTTTGTCTACCCACCTTTATAGGGAAATTCAATGACAAATTTTTTTTAGGGGGGATGTTTGTAAGAACTCTGATCATTTTTTGAGGTATGGATATTTTTTTTCAGGTGTGTTTGCAGAAAGGATAAGAATGTAGAAATTCATAGATTACATGATTTTTACATAGGATTACATGTATTGTAGCAATTTTCCATAGGTATCCATGTAATGGACATGTAAAGGTTGAATACATGGTCTTAAGGGGTGACATAGAGACTGCATATAGTAGGGCCTGGTAAAGGCATATACACGTCGTGTACATTAAAAGGACACGTGGTGTATATTTTTTTTTAATTTATTAAAGAGACCATTGTCCTGTCTAATCGATAGAAACATCTTCTTCTTGGCTTGTATCGTCCAGCAATGACAAATATCACTGATTTTTCCCATATCCACATATTTTACCATTTGTTCTCCATATAGAACACCATTGATTTCATTGGAATCACAATGGTATGTTCTTCCTTCATATAGATACTCTTCTCATGATTCATCCTCTTTCATGACATATCCATAGTTGAGAATTTTTATTTTTTTGTAGATCTATGACGATCTATGTTGAATTAAAGGTTGATATTTAAATATATCAAACATATAACTCTGAGGAAGGTGGTTTGTTCCATTCTGAATTTGACACTGAATTATATGTTAAAAAATTCCCAATACCCTAGTTTCGAGTATTGCGTGCTTATGGAATTTAACGATTTAATTCTTGTAATTCTTTGGTCGGTTGAGTCAGGAATCTTGTTTGATAATATGGTTTAATTACATTAATATGGATTTTATTTCCCATGTATGAACTGATATTGCCCATTGGGACTAGTTTCTCCTGTTAGGTTACTATGTTTTCCATTTCTAATGCAATTAGAACGGATTGATATTATCTGAATAGATTTTTCCATTATTTGTAGCTATTTATCCCATTATTGCATTGTGTTTTAAATTTTCTTCTGGCTATCGTTTGTGCATGATTGACTTACACAGGGTTGTGGGAACCTGGTGTTGATAGACCATAGGTGAAACAGACATTGAGGGATTTCCTATTTGGCCTATTATACATTCACGTTGTGAGACCATAGGGGTGATGAACATGAGTTCTCCCTTATATTATCTGTAGATACACTTTGAGATAAAACATTTGGAATTGGAAGTTGAGTGCATTCCCAACGTTTCTGTAGTTAATCGTTATGAGACCACAATGGGAATTGGAAGTGAGTGATTCCTCAAAGATTCATTCAAGATGAACCCTTGGGGATAGATTGTGAGAACAACCCAGAGGTTTTCTTGATATTGTCAGTTGTTTATTTAATAACTTTAAATAAATGTAGTTGAAACTATCAAATTGTTTAATTTTGAGTACTTCTTATTTATTACTTGTTATACATGTTGAATTCGATATATACTCACTAATAGTTGGGAACAAATCATTCTGTGGTTTTCTACTATGATTCATCTCCACCCTGTTTGTGTCATGCTTTGGGGACCAAACTGACTATATTGTTGCATGTATAGATAAGGGAAAGCTTCTTTCTACATTAGGTACATGACTTCTATGAAGTTGTGGAGCACGAGACCAATATGAGGCTCACGATGCTGCTAGAGTTTATTAGTTTTCAATGTAAATTAGATTAGTTATATATTTCATCATTGTGAATTTTTTGGATTCTTTTCTTTACATACATGACATGAATCATTTATATATGTGCTCCGGTATTGTATTTTCATTTAGTCTTCTACTGTTATCTGAATGTATGGTAATACTGCTTCCACCACTTTTATCTATTTATTTCTGCTTCATTACTCAGAAAATGGGGGAATAGATTCCCCACTATCACACCCAAGGCCCCTGCTGCTAGTCGGAAACCACAAGTGTTTGGGGAAATGCGCTTGAGGCCATCTGACTAGGTGGGTACATTGAACCTTTGGGCAGCACCCAAAACTAGGATGTTATAGTGAAACAGGTGTTTTTTATTTTTTGGGGATGTAAATTTGGACGTAATGTTATTGAAATCTATGATTCTCCATTATAAAATAATGAACACATAAAAATTTCAGAACATTTTGAATCTATTCACTCTAACATTTCAGAATAAAATCATCAAAAAACGATGTTTGGATGATTTGGAGGATCATACATGTCATAAATAATGATTAAGTATTTGTAACATTATTGAATCAAGAAATCCATAGCCGGTAATTATATTACATTGTTTTTATAATTTAAAAGTGTTCATGGTGGACCTATATATTTTGATGTCAAGGTAAAATATGTAAAATTATAATATATATTTCTAAAAAAATCATATAAATTGAAAAAAATGCCGATAACCAAATTTAAAACACCATAATATATTAGGAAATTACATGTACCATCCTCCAGTGTCCATATGAAATGGGAAATATAGTGAGATTACATAAATATTATATATTATTATATATTAGAATATTTCATAATATCAATATGGAATTATATGTTTTACATGTATAAATTAACAACATGAATCCATAATCTTGCACCAGGGAGGTGATTTTGACATTTCTTAATGAACCAAATTTATGGTGATTACCCATAAGTGCATTTATTCCAGACCTATCTCTATATTACATTATACATATTGGGATGTATTTTCTAATAAATATTAACAACTTTTAATTCACCCAAATAGAGTATTGTAATCCCACAATATCGAATAAATCATTCGGATCAAAATATAAATATTGAGGAAAAAATATACCCATTTAATTAACTTACATTTAAAAAAAAATACTGAAATATTATTGCATGGTAATCTATGAATCATCAAGAATAAATACATATTGATTTTAACAAGTGTCCCAAATAATGAATATTGTGATACAAAACCCCACTTATATATTAATTATACATTCAATCATAAAATCTTAATGATATAAATTAATGATGATCTAAAAAACCATGAACAAAAAAATTTGATTATATGACATCTAAAATATGTATTATATAGAGTACATAATTCAAATTTGTGGGATAGCTCATAATAAGACAAAAATATTATAAATTGATATGAAAAATCATATTTCATGTCTTGGCATCCTTGAAAATACCATAATATGATATACCATAAATAATAATATCTTATTCACATAATGTTACATTTGACTCATATACATTTTTTTCACACTTTTTATAAATACTCATTCTATAAATGGATTCTTATAATTTTCCACTTTATTGTTTTTTATTTCGATGATATGAACAAGTATAATAGTTGTTTTGTTTATATTCAATCATCTTCCAAATTCCATTTTTTATGTTAGTTAATACCACTATTATGTATTAATAATAATTATTTATTATGTTTTAAATTCAATTAATGATTGTTTTGGACCTTATCCTTAATGATAAAATTGATAATAATATTATTTTTGTGATATTTAATGAATGGGAGTTGTTTAAATAGTTGTTTAACAATATAATGAAATTTTATTTCTATAAAAATCAATTACCTTTTAACATATTTACTATAAAATACTATTATGTAAGATTTCATTGCTATTATTCATATAAATTCCATGTATTGATCATATATGTGGTAAAACAAACCAAAACATGAACATACAATGATCATTTTTAATAAATGAATTTATAAATATCATTTTCACCATTTTAGTAATTGGTTATGAAATTTTCCGAAAATTAATAATTATATCAAAATAAATATTTACCTTTTTATACCATCCATGTAAAACCCCGACACCTAAAGCCCAGAGTCGGTGCATTATTTTAATATATTGGAATGATTACATGAAATCATGTACCGATGAATCGATCAGTTTAGCAGTCTTGGAAAATAGATTACATACAAGAATGTTACATTGCATTATAAAATGTGTAACAACAAAAACAACATTGTCTCAATTTTAACACATTCATATCCCTTATCCTATCTATATTGGTCAACCATAAAAAATTTCTTCAATCCTGGGAAAAATAAAACATATAAAGGGGTGATATTAGATTATTAATAAGGCATACAATATAGAAAAAACTTTAAAAAATAAGCATAAAATGATAAGGCAGTGTTTAATACTTAATAAAGTTCCTTTTAAACTTTAAATTCAGCATAATATGCAATGAAAAATCCAATAATGCCATTTACTTGATCACATGGATACACTACTAGTCGAATAATCACATGCAATATCGTTAGCCACTTTCATAACGATGGAATGCATAATGATGGACTTTACATTCTATGTTAAGGCCTCATTCCATGACCTAGAGGATAACTGTAACCAAACCCCAACACAGAGAGCCTTTGTAACCGGACTCCAACCCAAAGATCCTCTATAACCAGAATCCAACCTGATGGGTCTTCTATAACAGAACCCCAACATGGAGGGCTTACATTTACCAGACTCTGACCTAGAAGATACTACTCCAACACATTCATCTTTTGAAGAGGTTGAAATATGACATAAACATTCATATTTAAACTAGAATATGAAATGTCAATACTATAACCATAAACCATAAATGGCATAAAAATAACAAATCAATAGCCAAACATATCAAAAAACCTTCAATAAAATATGTATTATTTTTATTATAATATATCAATATCAAACAAGTTTAAAATCCATCAATGTATGTTGATATAGATTAAAATGATTTGTAATACTCTTCATGATAAATATCACTTTTTCATAAAAATATTTAAATGACCCACAATTTAGAAAGGAAGAAATTTAATTTAATTTTAAAATAAATGTTTCACATACCACTTTAAAACATTTGAAAACAATTAACATTTTAAATACATTCATGTCCATATAAATATAACCTTAAAACCCATTTTGAAAACGTGGACATTAAGGAGAATGTTTTAGAGAAATAAATATTTAAAACTTTTAAAATGATTTTTTAGTTAAAAATCACATTAAAAATAATCCATTTGAAAACTCTTTTATGAAACCTGGACATGGATAATAAATATGTCCCAGTAAAAGACTACACTTAAACAATCTTGGAAAATAATGAGATTGAGGAATTATCCCTTACCGAATTGGTAACTCACGAAGCATACAACCCAGGAAAGATTTATTATTCAAGGAAGTATTAAATACCCATTGAATAAATTATATTACTCAATTAATATAATCATGTCTAGTACATGAACCATTCAAAACTAAATAGTGGCAATACATCGTGAATCTCGCGGGAATACAAAGTTATATGAAATCCCCTTACTACGTTGTAATCAATCGAACCGTATGAACAAAATTTAATAACCCCCAAATTATTCATAGAATAACTTTAATATAAAGAGAATAATGATAATATATATCAAATGGTAGTAGATTATACACCAAATTCAATAAACAAGTGGTGAACAATGGAAATCTCACAGAATTAAAAGTGAGATAAGAATCCCCTAACCATGCACGTTCCTTTGGTTGAGGGTAACATTAACCTCCTGTATAAGGACCATAGTATGTTATTAAATTATTCCAGAACCATATTCATATTTATTATAGAATACATGATTCATTTATGACTTTATACTACCCATTTAATAAATATTTCCATGTTAAATTAACATTTTATGTAATAAGCAATTTCTATATCGTACGTGTTTTAACTAGTTATTATTGATCGGATCATTTAGATCATGATTAAAATACATAAAGAATATATATATATATATATATCAATTATATTTAGATTATAAATATATATAAAATATAGATATATGAAATGGAAGGCAGCTTTTATGAAGACGGTAGGCCATACGTATGCATAAACATTGTTTCTGTTTTCATATCGTATTGAACAGAAGTATGTGAATAAGATATATGTAAGTACATACATAAATATATAAATAAATACATATATATATATATTTTGTAGAACTATTATTTCATATAATACATACTTATTAATAATATATATTTTTATAATCATCGTTGTATGGTGATCATGGGAATGAATCTCATTGCGTCGTGGAGATGGTAATCCGTACGTACAGACGAGCAACAATAACATTATATCAATGGTGAAAACATATGTATTTGGATGGTATATCATATATAAATAATCATTAACATGATTTAATTATTATTTACATTAGTTATATTTATTATTATACCCATTAAAATAATTAAGTGTTTGAATACTAAACTACACCATGAGAGGGAGACGGTAAGCCGTATGTTCATACATATGGTGATATTGTCATTAATGTGGTGGATAGAATAATGAATATGGTTTTATAATTTTTATAATAACATCAAATTATATATAAGATACTAGATTTATTATTTTAGAATGTAATCAAAAATGAAAGAGGAAGTGGAAGAAGAAAAGAACTTGAAAGAGGTGACGAAAAATTAAACTCTTTTTCGGGTTATTCTTATTGATTTGATCAAAAGATATCATATGTTGTCTTTATGACAAAAGGAAGGCCTCTAGGATGAAGGGAGGAATGTTGGGTGGATATTTGGGTAGGTGTTGGATGAGACAAAAGACTTTGGTGGTGTGAGATTAATAGAAGGGGAGGTATCATTTTTTAGGAGAGGTGAGGGTCACTTTATGAAAACATTGAAATATTATTTTATAATAAAATCATTTTGGTCCTAATGGATCAAAAAATATTTATTTCGAATCTAAGGTTGGAATGGGTCGCAAAACTCTCATCCGATATGTTTTATATAGGATTAGGTCTTCATATTAACTTTATCATTTAGATTTAACTCAAAGTTAAATATTTTAACTTTTACCATGTCTTCTTGTATTCTTACACTATATGGTTAATAAACATACTATAAACTTAAAAATAACATAAATTGGTTAATTAATGACATATATGATATTATTTAAGAACTTTTTATGATGATTCTATTTTTAAAAATATTAAATCAACAAATAATATAGTATTTGTTTTAAAAAATAATTTATGTCAATTTTGACATTACGTGGTTTTTGGTTTTTGTGAAAGTCATAACAACTAGATTACTTCCAACAAGATACATTGAATAAACCCTAACATGTCATATTCACCTATAAATTTCGTGGATGTCATAAAAACATTGAAATTATATTTATTCTAATATTTATATTCTCAATTATTTTATTATTTCATTAATATGTTAATTACTGAATAAGCATTGTGTAAAAAATAAATTAAATTATTTAATGTCTAAAAATTATGAATAAAATACCATTATGTAGGAAATATTTTTAGATATAAAATGTATTTTTATAGTAGAATTTATATATTTTGTACACTTATATTAAAAATGGATTATTTATTAAACATTGAATTTAACACATTGGACTCTTCTTTAAATAAAATAATAATAAATGTCCTAATATAATCCAAGTGGACCTAAAGGATCACATTTTATTCCTAAGGATGTTTTTGGTCCAAATACAGTTATCCTATAGAAATAATACTTGATTTTGGGTAATTATGTTTTCATTTTTACCATTAATTACCCTATTTACATTTAAATGTGGTAAATTAAAGTCAAAAGATACTATTCACCATAAATTATTTTCATCTTATTGAACCAAATTTTACTTAATGATATCAACCAGGTCTCCCAAATTTTTGAAATTCAACTCACATAAGCGGTAAAATTAAATTTTATGCAAATTTGCAAATACTCCTAGGAGGTGGTAAAAAGATAGTAAAAAGTTCAATAAAATTTTTATATATCTAAACTCATTATAAAATGACTCCAATTTATTACATTAAACATATATTGGTATTATGTATCTATTTTAACGAAAAATGAAATTAAATAAAATAAATAATTATTTAAATAAAAAGTTGGTTTTAAACAAAACTCATTGGTTTTAACTATTCATCAAAAACTGAAAGTTTTCAGAAAAATTCAAAAAATTCACCCTAAAATAATTTTGATATTCCAAATTATAAAATGAAAACCATTTCACAAAATTAAAATCATGGAAGTTGAATTTATTAATTTAAAATTAATTCCCATTGTTAAAACCAAAAAGCGGGTTTTAGAAAAAGTAAGATCTATAAAAAGATTGACATGTGTTTAGGTCAAATATAAATGTAAAATTAATAATAATGACCTAAATTGTATTAAATGATAAAAATATAATGTAATTATATAGTAAAATCATTCAAATACACAATTTAACACTATAAATTATTTCGATTATAAATGTTGTTTTCAATTAAAATTTAGAATTTTTCACTATTCACCAAAATAATAAAGTTATTAGAAAAATAGAAACAAATTATCAAAACTATTTTTTATGTTTCGAATATAAATAAAGAGTTTATTTTGTCAAATTGATGCTATAAAACTGTCAAATATTTGATTTAAAAAGTGTTTTTCAATAAAAGGAGGTAAAATTTAATTTTCTGAAAAATACTTCCTTTTTCTGTAAAATTGAATTTTTTAATTATATTATGTCTATGAAACTAATAATATGGATTTTATGATTATATAGAGTATATAAAATTCAAAATGTAGTTAATATTATTCATAACCATTTTGTGAACAACTAGTTTGGTAAGTTGTGGTTTTCTCAAACTCGGTGTTGCGTGTAGAGAAAGTTATTGAATTACTTTTTTGAAATAAAATACTATGAAATCATTGGGTGTAACATTATCCCCTAATTCAATAAATATCATCCTCAAAATTTCAATTTATTATTCTAAAATAATAGGATCAGAATAAAAAATACCTCTGTGGAAAACCCACATCGGAAATAGGGTTAATAAAATTTACTCTTAATAAGAAGGAAAGGGAAAATAAAAAGTCACCAACAACATAGGGTTTAGAAATAGTGTTATTTGGTAGAAATTAATGACAGATAATGGGAGAAAAATTTAAATATTTATAGTGAGTGATTGAGGTCCGCAATCACAAACAATAGTAAAATTGAGGGCCTTAAAGCCGTCAATTTAAGATGATTTAGAATATCATCAGTTCAACAAAACCAAAAGTATTAGGATAACATATTTTTTGTTTTAATATCCCTTACATAAAATTTAAGAATTAATTTCTTCATAGAATAGTAATATATATATATATATACTTGACAAGTAGAGTTCCATGTTTTAATTAATTTCTCTCACAAACTCATCTTTCGCTCTAAAATATAATAAAACTCAAAAATATTATATTTATCCTAATATGGAAATATACCATAAATAAAACTAATTTATACTAACTAGAGACTTCTTGTAGGCTAGTGGTAGGTCATAATGCCTAGTCTCACTTTGGTTGTGGGTTAGATTCATGCAGCTTTGTCCGACGCGATGGGTTATCACCTAATCTGCAGGTTGTCCTTTTCAAAAACTATAGTGTTATAATATTCCAGAAATAATCTTAATAAATACTATCCAATGTTAATCTAAATACATTCCAATTTTTATAGCTGTCTAAAATACTTATGTCCAAACTCATAGTCCAAAATTTATAATGAAGGTAAACAAAATGAAGATCTGTTTTTACACATAATAACATATGAATACCTTCATCATCTATTATTTTAAAACATGGTAACACCCTAAATGACCATAAAACCTTATTGGTTACATTAATTATCCATTATTCCTTATATAATAATAGATATATTCTTTATATACATTTTTTAAATATTCCAACAATGATTGAATAAACAATCCATTAATCAGTTCCAAGGTAGTCAAGAATATCCAATATAATTTATCCAAATCAAACATATCTTATTACAAAATAACTAACTCATTATCAGGACCATATAATGGTTTAACTTTACTTCATTCATATATTTTCCCAAAAAAATTAACCTCCTATTGATCCACATTTTTGGTTCCACACAAACTCAATTCCATAATGAAATAGTACTGATGTACAGTCCTTATATACTCCATAATTATTATAACCAGTACATCGTTGACACAATACTCAAATGACATAATTATTTATTTTCAACATAAGGATACTAGTCATTAATCATCATATTTAGTAATTTCATAACTTGATTATTATCCAACAACATCATTTGTGGTATACTATGACGATTTAGACATTAATTTTCATAGTTTCCTAACTCCTTGCATATGAAGAATTGTACATTTGAAACCTTTTTCATACCCTTCCAATCACATACTTAGTATCGCTTTTCTCCACACATTTAATAAACTCCCATTCTCTTCAAGCATTTACCAAGGTGATTCAATCCACAGTTATCAGAAATGGGAAAATCTTTCTTTCCCCTCGTCTCTTTATCCATCTTTCTTTCTTCCATCATTTTCGTCTCTTTAGTCCCTTCAAATCCATAGGACTCATAAAATTCTTTACTTTTATTATTAAAAAATGATATTATTTCTTCATATGATGAGAATATGAGGGAGAATATTTCCCGTTTAAATGTTGGATTAATACCATGAATGATATGATCCTTATTAATCATTCGATCAAGTGTAATACTAGAATTCGCATTCCTTCTACAAGTCGCCATTTCTATACAATGGAATACACTATGTCAGTTTAAAAATAAAAATTCCAAATTCCAAATTTGTAAAATAAAAAATGTAAATTGAAAAGTTTATGGATACAATCAATAATAAAAAAATTCATTAAGGTAGTATTTACACGTAAATCCTTCATAATGACCAGTAATGAAAATTTGAGTTATCCTAAACATATCCCCGGGAGTTTCATAACCAAGAGTGTTGCAAGGCCCGTTTTCATGAACCCCTTCTCATTCGAGTATAGATCGAAGCTATGTTTTCAGGTTTTACCCATAGGTACATATGTGCCATAGTCGCCTCTACCTTCTCATATCTATATAGGGATGTATTACATGGAAATCTCATACAATTTCTACAATTCCATAATTCTAGGATGTTATTCTTTACTAATACTAAAATTCTATATTAGGGTAATGTTCTCTAATCATACATTATCTAAATATATTTCCAAGGTTATTACTAAACAACCTCTTATATCAACTTTAATGAACCGACCCCAGAAGCCTAGAGTATGTGCATTATTTTAATACATTTGAATGATTACAATGAATCAAGTCACAAAGAACTGATCAGTTTAGGAGTCTTGGGAAATAGATTATATACATGAACATTACATTATATTATAAAATGACTAAAATCAACAACAAAAACAATGTCCCCTTTTGAACACATTCATATCCCATAGCCTATCCCTTCAGGTCAACCATAACATACTTCTTCAATCCTGGGAAAAATAAATCAGAGAAAGGAGTGATCACAGATTCTCAGTAAGGATATCAATTTAGTAGAAATATTCATAAATAAGCATAATATTTTAAGGTAATGTCTAAGACTAAACAAAATCCTTTTAAACGTGAAAATCAGCATAATATGGAAAATATAAAATCAAATAGTTCCATTTACATGTTAAAATGAATAATCTAATATTATAATAATAACATAAAATATCAATTTCCACTTTCATAATGATTGAATTCGTAATGTCAGACATTATTTTCTATGATAAGGCCTAGTCTAAGGACTTAGGGGAAAACTGTAACCAGACCACAACCCGAAGAGCCTCTGTAACAAGACTCCAACCTGGAAAGAATCTATAATCAGACTCCAACACAGAGGGTCTGCTGTAACCGGACCACAACTCCGAGGGCTTACTTTTATCGGTCGCCAACCCAGACCATACTTGTCCAACACATTCATCATAAGAATAGGTTTAAATATAACAAAAAAATTCATATTAAAACTAGAATAATAAATTTCAATACTTTATCCATAAAAAATCAATGGCATAATAATATCTCTTCCACAGTCAAACATATCACAAAAACTTCAATACAACATGGATGATTTGTATCTAATTTAACAACATCATAAATGTTTAAAATCCATCAATTAATGTTGATATTGATGAAAATGATTTGTAAAACTCGTTGTGAGAAATATTCATTTTTCATAAATATATTTAAAAGTTACATAATTTAAAAAGAAATACATTTAAAGAGATTTTAGAATAAAATTGTCTCATACCACTTTGAAACATTTGAAATGAATTAACATTTTAAAAACATTCATGTCTATATAAATAAAACCTTAATAACCATTTTGAAAACATGGACATTGAGGAGAATGGTATTGATGAATAAATATTTAAAAAATTTAATGAGATTATTCAGTAAAAAAAGTCCCTTAAAAAATTACCTTTGAAAACCCTTTTATGAAACATGGACATGGATAATAAATATGTCCTAGTAAAAACCTACACATAAACAATATGGATAATAATGAGATTAAGGAATTAACCCTTACCGATTTAGTAACTCACGAAACATTAACCCCATGAATGAAGGATTATTTAATGAAGTTTTAAATACACATAGATTAAATTATATTAATAATGCAAGACAATCATGTCTAATACACACAACACAGAAAAGAAACTAGTGAAAATACAACATGAATCTCAAAGGAATAAGAACTGAGATGAAATCCCCTTACCATATTGTAATCAATCGAGTCGTATGACTAAAGGTTAATAACTGCCAAATAATTCATAAAATAAAATGAATATAAAGAGAATAATGATTATATATATCAAATGGTAGTACACAATACATCACATGGAATAAATAATTGGCAAACAATGGAAATATCACAGAATTGAAAGTGAGATATGAAACCCATTACCTTGCACGTTCTTTTGGAAGAGGATTCATTTATCCTCTTGTATAATTACCATAGTTTGTTATTAAATTATACACAAACCATATTCATTTTTATTATACCATACATGATTCATTTTTGACTTTATACTACCCATTTAATAATGATTTTCATGTTAAAAAAACATTTTATATAATAATCATTTTATTTATCATACATGTTTTAACTTTTTATTCTTGATAGTATCATTTAGATAAAGGTTTAAATACCTCAATAATATAATCCTGGATTTATATATTATATATTTTTAGAATATAATTATGTATAATAGTTTGATATATGAAATTGAAGGCACCGTTTATGGAGATGGTAGGCCGTACGTACGCATAAACCCTGTTTCCGTTTTCATATCGTATTGAATGGAAGTAAGTGAATAAGATATATGTATGTACATATATATATATTTATTAAATGTATCCATTAGAATTATAATGTCCTATATTACATACTTACTTATAATATATATTTTTATAATCATCGTTGAATGCTGAACATGGGAATGAATCTCATTGTGTCGTGGAGACGGTAATCCATACGTACGCATGGGCGACCTTATCATTATATCAATGGTGAAATCATTTGTAATTGGATGGTATATAAGATATAAAGAATAATTAATATGTTTTATTTATTATTTACATTATTTATATCAATATTATACCAATCCAAATAATGAAGTGTTTGAATAACAAATTATACCATGACGTGCAGATGGTAAGCCGTACGTACGCATGTATGGAGACTTTATCATTAATGTGATGGATAGAAAAATGAATTTGGTTGTAACATTTTTATAATATCATTGAATTATATAGAAGATACTGTATACTTTATTATTGAATGTAAACAATAAATAAAGTTGAAGTGTAAGAAGAAAAGAACATGAAAGTGGTGATGAAATATTTACCTACTTTTCGGATTCTTCCAATTGATTTGATCAAAAGGATTCCATAGGTCGGCTTTTTAACCAAAGGAAGGCTTCTAGGGTGAAGGGAGTAATTTTTTGTGGATATTTGGGCAGGGGTTGGATGAGCCAAATGACTTTGGAGGTGTGAGATTAAAGGAAGGTGGGTACCCTTTTATAGGATAGGTGAGGGTCACTTTAGGAAAACATTAAAATATTATTATATAATAAAACAATTTTAGGATTCTAATGGATAAAAAATATTATATTTATAATATAACTTGGGTATGGGTCGAAAAACTCTCAACCAATAGGTTTTAGACATGTTTAGGTCATCTTATTAAGCTTATCATTTATATTTAACTCTTAATTAAATATTTTATCTTTTACCTTGTCTTTTTTTATTCTTACACTATATGGTTAATAAAATAACTATAAACTTCCAAAAGTACCTCAATTGGTTCATTAATGATATATTTAATATTATTTATGCACATTGGCCAAACCTTAGTTTTTTTATAATATTATATCAACCAATAATATTGTTTTTGTTTTAAAAATTAATTTATGTAAATTTTTTCATTATTTGTTATTTGGTGTTTATGAAATTTGTCACAAAATTATTTCCTACTAAAAGATACATTTAATAAACCCTAACATGTCATATTCCCCAATAAATTACGTGAATGTAAAAAAAACATTGAAATAATATTGTTTTAATATTTATAATACCATTTATTTGATTCTATCATTAATAAGGTAATTACTCCATCATCATTGTGTCATAAATAAATAAATTTTTTTAATGAATAAAACATAAAAATAAAAAAACATTAAGTTGGAAATATTTTTATAACTCTAATGAATATTTATAGTCGAATTTATATATTGTGTAACCCTATATTAAAAATGGTTTAGTTATTAAACATTGAATTTAAAAATATTAACTCTTCTTTAAATAAAATAATAATAAATATCCTAATCTAATCCAAGTGTACCTAAAGGATCATATATTATTCATAATGTAGTTTTTGGTAGAAATACACATATCAAATAGAATTAGACATGTGTTAGGTTATTTATGATATCATTTTTAACCGTAATTACCCGATTTACTTTTAACCATGGTAAATAAAAGAAAAAAGATACTATTCACCAAAAATTATTTTCCTCTTATTGAACCAAATTTTACTTTCTGATATCAACCATGTCTCTCATGTTTTTAAAATTCAACGCATAGATGATGTAAAATTAAAATTTATGAAAATTTGCAAATTCTCTTTTGAGGTGGGTAAAAGAGGGTAAAAAGTTCAATAAACTTTTTATATATCTGAACTGATTATAAAATGACTCCAATGAATTAAATTGAACTTACATATATTATGTATATATTTTGACCAAATATTAATTTATATAAATTAAATAATTATTTATATAAAATGTCGGTTTTAAACAATTACTTAGTGTTTTTCACTGTTCATAAAAACAAAAATGTTTTCATTGAAATACAAAAAATTTATTACAAGATAATTTTGATATTCCAAATTCAGAAATGATGTCCATTTTAAAAAATTCTAAAAATATAAGTTTCATTTATTAATTTAAAATTAATTCCTATTTTCAAATCCAAAAGCGGGTTTTTAAAAAATTAAAAACTCTCAAAAGATTGACATGTGTTTATGTCAATTTTAAATGTAAAATTAATTATAATGACCTTAATTGTATTAAATTATTAAAATATAATCTAATTATACTTGAAAACTATTAAAATTCATAATTTACCACTATAAATTATTCAAATTAAAAAAAAATATGTTTTCAATTAAAATTTATTATTTTTCACTATTCACAAAAATATGAATGTTATCAGAAAACACAAAAAATTTAAAAAAAGTAAATTTTTATGTCTTGATTCTAATGAAGAAGATGGTTTTGTCAAATTGAATATATAAAATTATCAAATATTGGATTTAAAAATGGTTCTCCATTAAATGGATTTAAAAATTCATTTTCTAAAAAATACTAAATTTATCTTAAAAATTGAATTTGTTCATTTATTATTTCTAAGAAACATATAATATTGATGTTAATATTATATAGAGTATATAAAATTCAAAATGCAGTTAATACTATTAATAACCGTTTTTTGAACAGCTAGTTTGATAAGTCGTGGTGCGCTCGAATTCGGTGTTGTGTGTACAACAAGTTATTGAATTTCTTTGAAGAGATAACATACTATGTAATATTGTGGTGTTACAATCGATATATATAACTATGTTATGTGGTGAAGGAAAAAAGGCACATCATGCCTTTGAGGTCGTAGTTTTCAAAATACATGAAGAACATTTTTTTTCTTAATGGATGGGCAATATGAGTGGAAATTTATATTACATATAATATAATAACAATTTATTATATAAATTATACTGATATTTCTATAATATTTTATATTTAATAATTTTTATTGATGATAATTATTAATAAAACTATTTAGTTTAGAACTCTCAAATAAGGGAATTAATAAGGATATGATGTCTAATTTCAAGTGATGGGCTTATTTAATTTAATAGTGACTGGAATATTTTCAAAAGTTGTAAATGGATAAAAGAAGATAAATATAAATTTTTTTATGGATATGTATGACATGAAGTTTAGTTTTGATGTCCTGAAGATTTTACCATTTTATTAGTGAAGGTATGTGTATTTGTTTGAGTAACCCATACATTTTCTATAATGTGAAAATAGTGTTTCTGAACAAAATGAAATAAAAATTAACAAAGGGGAATGATTAAGTAAGTTGGTTTTAAAAAATATCAACTCCCATCCATTAACATGTCTTGTTTCAATGATCCTGATCATTAAAAACTATACATAAACATCATGTGAGGTGAACTGAGGGAGTTGGGTTACATAATATAATCAATGAATTTTGAAACAAAACATAAAAATAATAAGGTGGATCCTTCATTAATTATAAAACTATATTAATTAATAAGTTTTTTCAAAAAATAAAATCCTTGAAATAAATAATAAAATTTAAAAAAATCAATCCCATACAGAAGCTAATCAAACTCATTTATAACAATTTTCAGGTAGTGACCAGTTATTTAAACACAATATAATTCATTTCTGTTAATTATTATAAATATTCAAATGTCTTATTTTATTAATTATCTGAATAAATATTATATTAATTATTTGCCTAAATTTTGATTCGACATAGTCCTTGAGATAGATATTATTTCAATAAAAAAATAATTTTACCTATCTGAAATTCTATTAATTTATTCAAAATTATTAATTAAAAAATGTGTACTAAAAAAACCCACAGTGATTACCATTGTCGTCTGGTAAAATTAATTTATAAAATTGAAAATATACATAAACATTATTCAAGGTAAATAAACATATACCATTATTATTCAATCATAACGCATACAAGTTGTCTATTATTGCTCAAAAAGTCTTGTTTCATTAAATGTGTATATTCCACTTCATGTAATTTTTTTTTAATGAATGCTAACAAGACATTTCATAATACAAATTGTATTTTGACCCCTGGATGAAGTCAAATATTCAATTTGAAATATATTCCAACATGATAATCAATGAATGAATGTGACATGTATGAAAATATATTCTCGTTAAGTAAAAAACATGTAAGGAATTTTTTTTTGATGTGCAATTATATTTTACGTTGGAAAGTAATAATTAAGATTTAATTTCATCCCATCGTTTTGGAAATAAATTGAAGTGTTTTAGATGTGAATAATGCATATCACACAATATATTAAACAACATATATGTAGGGATGTTTTTGTCTACTATGTTTTATTATATCAAATCACATGAAATTTATGACCCTCTTATGTCTGTGTTACATTTTTAATAATGTAAAAAAATAATTATATGTTAATATAATATAGAAAAATAATAAATTGGTATAAGTGATATTAATTTTTTTTGAGAGACCAATAATTATGGATAACATGTTCCAAATCCCATTCAATATTCATGGAAATTAATGTGAATCCTTGAATTATAAAAGTTTAGTTATCATTTCATAAATAATGTGAAAAATAGAATGATGGTAATTATATTAAATTAATAACAAAAGATACATTATGGTTGATGATGAGAATAACATATTGAAACACAAATAATGTTTGAAGAATCATCAATGTGTTTTTCTATTGCAAAGAAAAATTCTTATACTATCTATTTATGATTATAAATGAAACAATTAATGTAGTTAATAATTTTGAGGAGATCCATTGATGATATTTTTTAAATCCATATCATGTTTTTGATTATGTGGTGATTCTTAATAAATTTTTATGGATTAATCTTATGAAATTTGATGTATTTTTTGATAAATTCATCTAAATGGTATGATGATTGAAAAAATGGAATACATTATTTAAAAAACATTTTCTATTCTATTTAACAATTTTAAAACTTTGTAATATGTTAATGTAACTTCTAAATTTATGATTCATTATTATAACTTCTTATGACTAATATATAAGTACAATGAAGACTATGAAAATTTTAATTTTCCGGATGATAACTTAAGGAATAATCGTGAAGGAATGGATAAAATATAAATACACATTTTTTAGAATAATAACCAAAGATAATTATTCATTTGGATGGTGAGTATTTTTTAGGATATTATGTTGATGATTTTATACTATATTATAATAATTTATGTAATACTTATTTTAACCCTTGTCATCTATAGACCCCCTCAACCAAACATGTAGGATCCATGGGCCAATCGTGTGGTGGAGGGTCACATTAATTTCATTGGTGCAATTGATGGAATTAATAGAGTCCCCAAGGATTTAATGGTTTATATTTGGATAGTGTATACATAGTTCCCATATGTGTTCCCATGAACTACGAATGTGGGTCATTTGACCCTTGTGATTAGTGTTTTTGGCGTTTTTGGTGTTTTTGGTGCCTAACACCATTTTCTTCTTGCGGGGTTAATGGTATGGATATATTTTTCAAGAAGATATATATATAACAAAAAATAATATGAAATTTAATATCAATGATAAAAATTCATGGTATAAAAATATATACATATAAACTATTACATCTAATCATTCCTGTTACGATGATCCAATAGACCGCACATCATTGTAATTACCATTAATTCATTTTCATGGACTTTTATCATCTATACATCAGTATATTATTGGATATAAGAATAATTATTTGGTAACAATAAAATTAATGTTTAATTTCCCATCAATTTTCATCTGCCTTTGATATGGAAGTCTTATTTTCTATATATGTTTACATTTATGAAATCCCTTATCCTATAGTATGTTATACTGTAATGTAAGTGATTTCATGTAATGAATAAATTTGAATTTCTTTCCTTGGTTTTAGAAATTTTTATAGTGATGTACCATAGAGATTTTAGTTGGATTATATTATATGTACTTCAAAAATGTGATGAGAAATGTAAAAGATGCTATATAAAGTGATAATCCATGAAACAACTATTCATTTTTGACAAAGTGAAATTTTTTCTCACACCACCAAAACATTTATTACATCGTGGTGATTTTTTCATCCATAAAATAAAATTTCCACATTATTCTGAGTATGAACGTGTAATGGAATATCCATGAAGTAACCCTGATCCATAATTATGAAAGATATGATAAATTAATGTGATAGAACATTGATAGATTAAAATAATAAGATCATCAATGAAATTATTATTTGAACTATGTATATTTTAGGAGGGTTCGATCGGGATAATGTAGAAAAAGAATTTTTGTTCATACATTGATTTTTTCAGTTGCAAAATGCATTCAAATATATTAATTAATATGGATATGGAGGTGGATGAATGAATATTCATGTACAATTAATATATATTTAAACACAATGATAATTATTGGAAATATGATCAATACTATCAATAATCATTTAAAAAATTAATGTCTAAATGGGTATGTTATATGAAATATCTCCATGGAAAAAATTGTTAATTTTAAAATAGATTAGTGAGTACCAATTTATTCATATAGAGAAATCAATTTTTCACTAATTATGAATTTTTTTTTGATGAATGATATATTTCATAATATGTTTTTCTTTTGTTCATTTGGGTTATAATATTTTGGGACATATATACAAAATAAAATTTATATTATTATAGTTTCTAAATTATATAAAGAGTAATTAATACGGTTATTTTATGAAGTCATACTTCTCATTGATTGTTATAAATTCAATCCATGGATTGGAAGTTCTACCTCTTGAAGAAGCTAAATATAATAATTGGTGCAGATTAAGTAAGACCTATATTACACATATGATTACAACAAGAATTATATTATGACAACCTTTATTTTCACTACATAGAATATCATTCATTTTTCATTTGATGGAACAAGATAATTTGTTTATTTATTTATAGTTGTTCATGATTTTCCTTATAATAAAATAATTGTTTTCTCTATATGAGAAAATAATACTCGGACACTAGGGATGTAGACATTCAAAATAGAGGTGATCAGAATTAACTAAAACTAGTGTCTATTTTGAATTACTATTTCATGTACCTTCTTTCAAATTAAGTTTGAAAAAGTAAATTGGAGAATTCATTGAACATATGAAAAAGGTAAAATGTTTATTAATGTTTAAAGATATAAATATTCACCACAAACATATTACCCCACAATGTGTTGTATTCCCAGACATATATTATTAATTTTTAAAATAGGTATTGGTCAATACATTGATCAGATACATCAATTTTAGGTTCATTGGAGATTTTATATGCCACATTCAAAATAATAATGACATAAATATTGGAGAATATTTATCCCCCAAAAATAAAAATTCATTTCTTCCATAGGCATTGATGAATAGTAAAATGAAAAAATTTGGAATGATATATATGACACACCTATTATTCAAAAAAGGTGATGTGTTAATCATCCAATGAATTAGAGATTAATTAAACATCAATTTCTAGGGATTCAATAATTTGAATGATTATTTTACAAAAATGGATATGGAAAAAATTTCTAAATAAATTAATGATGTAGAGGAATTGGTAATATTATTCCTTCACATTCCAAAAAAATAAACTTGCAAAACTAGTCAATATATTTCCATTAAAAAATTCGATTGTACATATTTATGAAGAATAAATATTATAAATTCACTTTTCATCAAGAAGATTCCAATAAGTGGGAGATTTCAATATCATAAAAGGTGATGACATTTTTTTATATCCCAATAAAATGTTATATGAAATGTATAAGAATAATGAGAATTAAAACTAATTTTTCAAGGGTTATAAAGTAATTTTTTGAGGAAATAATAAAGAAAGGTAAATATCATAATAGGCATGGAGATATGTTCCATGAATTATAAGACAATTTGTATAATAAACATTTATTTTTTGGAATTTCAATGTGAAAAAATTTGAAATAAGAACTCAAGAATCGATAATTGATATAAGTGAAGAAAAAAAATTTTGATGATGAAATTGTACAGATAATGGATAAATTAGATGATAAATATAAATCAATTAATGATGTTATATTCACAAGAAACATGAAATGTCTTGAACGTGGTGTTAAATTATATAGTTGTTAAACAGTTTGAAATGTGTATACAAAAGAAGATTAATGAAGAGATATTACTTATATGGATATATCCAAAAAAGAAAATAAGGTGGACTCGTAGATTAATGGATAACTATATGACAGAAAGAATAAATTAAAATCTCACAAATTTTAGTATTAGGAATTATCAAAGAGATTGTTACAATACATATAAAAATATAGATTTTATACATGTTGTGCATCTATATATAATTATAGTAAAAAATAAAAAACTATCAATGATCGATGAGAATATCTGATGAATTAGTCAAAAAAATCTATGTTGAAAAAATATGTATAATATATGATACCTTTCAGTATATGAAAAAATAAATAAATTAAAAGAAGTGGTAACATCAAAAATTCCATTCAGGAAAGAAACAAACACAATTTAAAATGTCAATATTTATTTTATAAATTTGAAGATTCAAATTAATTTGGAACATAGAACATGTTAATTGGTATAACATGTCAGTATCTTAAAAAAAATCTAGATTACCTCAAGTGGGAGAAATTTGATGAAGAAAAAACAAATCATAAAATAAATAGTCCTTTTATCATAAGAAAATTTCAAATTTTTGAGTATATTCATGTGTTTCCATTGGACATTATCAATGTGAAGTGGTATGGATGTGTAAATATTCTACGAATTCCACTAGAATATATGATGATGAAATAAAAAAGATATAGTTCAATGGAGAATAATATACCCTATGAATAAATAAGGTTAATATATTTACAAAGAGTATTCCTAGGTTGTTAATAAATGTTATTAGTAAAACATATTTCCATAATATTTACATGTAGGTTAATAATTATAAAACAATGGACAGGTAAAACATGGGTGTGATATCTAATTTAGAAAAATAATTATTTAGTGGAATAGGTGACCAAAAAATAGATTATTTTAAACTGGCCATGTAATTTTGATTTCATGTAAGTATTCCTAAAAATTATTGGAATGTATAAACATAATGAAAATATATGTGGTTTAATGTGATAGAGTCTAAAATTATGTTTTTGTGTGGAATATCTAATTTAGAGGTACATATTTAAAAATATTTCATGGCCATATGGACAACTAACGTTGAATGAAGAAAAAAGAATGATGTATATGAGAAATGATTAAAATGGACTGTATAATATTCTACATGATAAATTAAAATTTCATAAGAGGCTGTCGAAAATTAATAACTAGAAATTATCTATGAAACTATATGGGTGGTGAAAGATGGACAAACGCTATTATAATTATATTACCACAATTTTTGTATCCAAATATGTAATATGTATGAACCTGAAAACAACATGATGTGATATATTTGAATTCAAATTTCATGTTAATATGAATACTCTACACATTAAAAAATGAATATGATTCCTAATACCTATGACTATAATGTTATGTAGAATGTATATCTTATTGAATTATGAACGATATATAATATATAGCAATATAGTTCCATGGTTGAGAATAAATTCTCATCCATGATACTCAAACTAAATAGAAATAGTGGTTCCACATTCATCCATATATCAATTGTGTTGTATTAATATACTAACCACATAGGTAATTAATGGTGAAGCTAGACATCAAAAATAGAACTATTCAAAATTAAGATGGGATAAATATTCTAGATATGAAATTGTTCCATTACTGAAATGATATTTCAATTGGGATAAAATATTATATCCGAATAAATATATATTTATTAATAATTTAATAATGCAAAAAATCCCTTATGGGGGAGCTTATTGAGAATCATCCATACTATGAAATTAAAAAAAAATTGATTCCATGAAATGTTTCTATGGATATATCATGACTAGTTGGAATATTTTCCTCAAGAATCATGGAAGGCATCATATGGGATTGATCTATATTATATTATCATGAAGAAAAGTTTCTAAACAAATGGTCGGATATCATCTAAGATGAATATGATCTATCCGATATATCTAAATTTAATATTAGATGTTATATACCTTTGATGAATTTTGAATATGTTTCAAAATACCAATAAATTATAGAATACATTTTTATGATGTTTAAGAGGATGTTTTTCACACTGGATTTATAAAATTATTATTCCCTTTTCCAAGATATATGTCACAAGATTGTATTCTAATGAAAATCCAATAATTAATATCAACCTTTTTGAATGTGTTGAAGTTGTAAAATATGGGAAACCACATGAAGAATACTATCTAGTTTTATTATTATATTATAATAACTAAACATAATATTTTATTATTTTTCACATTATGATTTTTTAGGTTCAATTTCCTTGTGGGGTTGACATGTGAAGAATAATTTGTCAGAGATATTTTTCACATGAAAACCTTAATATTTAGGAAGGAACATACTAGGAAATTTCATTAATGAGGGTTTTATTATTTAATAGAATTGTTGATAAAAAAATATTCTAATCCATATGGGGAGGCAATATATTTTTACCAATGATATGAAAAATTAATTTATGAATAAGACATGGGGTTTTTAAAAATAAAACATCTCACTATATTTGATTATTTTTTATCTGCGTGATAAATTTTGTAGGAAATTTAATTAAAAAATATATAGAAATACATTAATGAATTCACATAATCATGTTATAGAAATAATACATGTGATCAAAATAAGATTAAAATAGTCTAGAATAGAAAATATACGTTTTGGTATCATATTTAGATATGATAATGGATAGATTATATGTTTAAATTGGCCCTTCTTTTTTTTACACATGGTAAGACCAGGTAATCATATAGTGAAATTATTTTTGAGAAATTTTATAATAAAGAGATTATGTAATACACTATCATGAATGATTTTGTTATCATAAATAATAGTAAGAGATGAAAGATGAAAAAATTAATGAGAGAGGAAAAGAAAATAAATAAACAATATTTAAAATGTGGATGCAAAAATTAATAACGAATATCCTAATGGTGCTTTAAAATAATAAACTGGGGATTATTTTGATCCCAAAATGTCTGTTTTAAATTTTTTCATTTTAAAATAAGTATTTTATTTTCATTTGATTAAGAAGAAAATGAATATTATAGTGGGGAATAAAATTTGGTATTGTATAATCCATAAATTATGATGAAGATGTTCCCATACAAGGGATATATTTTTGAAATTAATTTGAATATTGAAATCCATGTTGATGATGAATATGTCTTGATTCCTGAAAAAATGAATAAAAAATATGATTTATGAAGAATATCCCTAGAAAAATACGAATTAAATTTTTAAATACATATTGAATAAAAAAAGAGTAGTTATATATTCTAATTTTTTTGTACTTCCAATGAATATTCCTAGATGATTTATTTAGTATTATAAATGATAAAAATTTTATTTTATTATTAGAAGGTGATCCATCATAAAGGTGAATGAAGATCATATAATATTTTTCATGAAGAAGAGATGTTTGTAGAATTGATATTCATTCATGTAATTAAATTGGATTTATTTCATAAGAAAATATCCTTATAAGTATTTTGTTTAAAGAACTATATTCTTTATTTCAATATGATTTGTTAATTTGATACACAATGTATAGACTATGATTATGTCATAAATAAATCATATATTTAAAATTTCAAATGAATAATTCTTACCATAATTATTTAGTATAGTTGAAGAAAATTATAATAATTATTTAATTTTATAGAATATTTTGGATAAATATTGAAGGGTTTGAAAAAAAATATAAATTAAAATATTATTTTCATGAATATCATTGAAATATAATGAATTTTTTGTTGAGAATATAACATTATATTATAATGAATATTGGATAGTACATTATAAATATTAACCCTAAAAAATTGGGTAAACACGTAGAAACCAAAGACCACCTAGACCACACACATGGAACCCATTTTTCTACAATGTGGAAGAGCAATGAACTAGAAACCATATGTGGAATTTTGGGAATTCATAGTTCCCACGGGGAGTTCAGGGATGATCAATGTACAGTATGGAAATGATACCTCTAGTGGTACCCAAGGATATTTTAATTCAATGTTTTATCACAAGTAGGAATTTTCTACATAGCCTTTCATATTTTTAACCACATTTCTAGCTCTATAGATTGAAAGAATGAGTTTTTTATTTGTAATAGTAAAATAAAACCATATACTAATGTGGGATTCTAGATGTGTTGTAAATATTAACATGATAAAAACATATGGATATATGTTTTTTTAAAATATTCACCAATCTAATGGTATACATGATACCAAAACATTACTATTAACCAAAATTTATTCAATTCACATTTGAGCTCCTAGACTCCACTATCTTCTAAAATGTATGAATATTTAACTCATCATAATACTATAAAGACTGCGTTGTTGAATTTATAGCTTCATCTAGTGTAACATGACATCTTTCTTTTAATATATGTTATTATTTTTGGAAACTCTAATAATATATTAGTCTATGAGGAAATATAGAAGATTCATTACAAGATAAAATAATATTTTTCAATGATTATATATGTATATAGGGTATTTCACCCTTGATATTTCATCTTCACCATAGTAACCATATTTGAATAAAATCCTAAACTGAAGAGAAATGTTTTGATTTATAATATTATTACACAAAACATGCATTGAAGGTCAATTATATTATCATTATTCTCAATTAGAAGAAATATTTTTTTCAACTAACTGACTATTTTTCATGTGTGATAATATGATCTTTTATTTATGTGAGTTTGATAATGAAAAGAAATAAAAAGTAGGAAACATTTATTCATGGATAATTTTTATAGAAACCACTCAGGGTGTTGAAATTATGTCAAGAGTAATTTAATTTTGTAATTAAGAAAAATATATATATATTTATGGGGTTTGAATGGGTATGTACATGAAATATATTTATTGTCTAGTTAGAGAGGGAAGAATCATGTTTAAATACAGAGAAGTCATTATATGTATTGATGTAGAACTAAATTTATAATAATAATGGATTTCACAATCATTTTTATTGATTATCATTTGGTTCAAAATATTATAAGACAACTAGTGTATACCATATTGATATTATTATTATTAATGATAAATAATATTTATTGGTAGACATATTATTATTCATGGTTTCAGAAAACATGTTAAATAAATTGAATTCTATAGATCACATATGAGTGTTGTAGTTTGATGAAGAAAATCATATCAACTATTGTTCTTTCAAGAAAACTTATTCTAAACTGTTGATCAGTATTTGAGGAGAAGGGAGATATTGATAATTATGGATAAATTTAATAGATTTTCATATTCCTATTTGGTAAAAAGATAATGATTATTTGTACATACCCTTACACATTATATTATTGATAATAAATGAGTTGATTTAGGTGTGTGGGATAGTGACCACCATACGCCAAGGAGATAGTCATCCACAAGGGATTAAAAAAATGTTTACACACACTAGTATCCATTGATATATACATGTTTATGTGAATTCTTCCATACAATATTTGAAAATGAAAAGGTAACATTTCACCAAATAATTGATGTAAACATAAAGAGTGATAAAATGTTATCATGATAAATATTAATATCTCAATGATTCTCTAACCCCCATCTTCATTTCCAAAAATTTCATCACAACATGATCATATGATACATGTATTTTATGGAATTTTTATTAAATGAAATAGAAAAAAAAACAAAAAAACATATACATAACTAGAAACACACCGTGTGATCTATTTTATTTTTCAATACAACCCTTTTCAAGAATTACCCTATGTTGTAATGGTTAATTATGTTTCAAAAGAATTATAGATCTAGTTACATTCCATGACATAAAATATTTCCTTTCTCTGATGTCAAGTTGTCATAATGTTTCATTTAATAATGTAGAACTCATTGAATGAAAGGAATTACTTAATTTATGTTGATTCATTGTATAGAGAGGTCTTGTGGAAAGTAATAAATTTCTATGTCAGGGACTCTCTTTTAATCCACTTGATTGATTGAATAAAATAAATACAATAATATGACGTTTTTTATTGATCCCTTAAAAGTTATAATGTTATTATTGTGGTATGTCCTTGTGGGGATTAGAAGTACAACATAGAATGCAATATTTATTACATTATGTGTAATAATTTCTTCTAAATAGATTCTTTGACACCTTTATAGAAATTATATGATCCTAATTCAATTATTTTTTACTATTTCATTATATTATGAATGTGACTGACCAAAAATTCTATAACATAATATTAATGAATTCAAAAAACGTGAAACCATAAAAAAATTTATAACTAATTTTAAAGATTTAAATAATCACAAATATAAATTTGGCATCACTTATAAAACATTTATGTTATCTACATAGAGTAATATAGTGATATACATTTCTAATGATACATTAATCATATAATATAAAATATAATCATATATAACATGAAAATAATTACTAATATTGAATGTAATCATATAAAAAACATGCTGATAGAATCTAAAAATCATTTGAATAATATCATGTCAAATACAATTTATGAATGTCTAAAACTACAATTGTTGTCGTCGGGCTCATGAATAAAAAAAATGTTTGTTAACTTTTTCAGATTTATAACATTAAATAATTTACTTGATCTTTTAAATCCCCATAAATAGGATTATCTAAGGTATATTATAATTATTTTATATAGAGTTAATAATTACCTTTTATTTTAATTCATTCATTATTATCGAATATGTTGACATTTCCATGTCTATAATCACTATAGATGTGATCCACATGTGATCAATAAACATACATATTTCACAATATAAATACACCAACTATCATGGTTCATCATGAACTCATGTGACATACCCCATTAGGCATGAGAAATGGTCCATCGATTAATGAATAATTATTTTTGCCTCTCAATAACAAGATTTTATAGAGAATTATCATTTCTCTCAGTAGATAGGAATGTCTTAATGAATGTTCTCTCTTGAAATGAGTGAATTCTCTATACATGATATCATATAGGCAACATCTAAACCAAGGAATATGATATTTCATGGTATTTATAATCTATGTTATGAGTTGTTAATTGTAAATTTCATTTCGCATATATCATTCGTATGGTTTTACGAATCACATACACTATCTTGTGCATCTTATTATTTCAATTATGATTTTTCATACACCACATTTTTACAATATTTTATGTATATAATGACTCTAATGGATATAATAAATTCAATAAAATAACTTTTTAATATTATTTAAGGATTACAAAAATCTCTTATTATGTTTCATGTGTAAGGAATTTTTTTAAGATGAAAATTTGAAGGATGTTGAAGTATATATCGATGATAATAAATGAAGATGATTTCACTTTGTAACAAATGATACCTGGTTTGGTGCCAACATATAGTTGATAATATAAATATAAGTACATGTACTAATTGTAGTCTAGAGGGATTCCCATGAGGTATAAATGGTTGAATAGTGTATGTTATAGATGATTAACGTTCTCTAGGATATCCACATAATACCAAGAGAAAGCATATGGATAACTAGTTCTGTTAGTATAGAATCTCCATGATTACATTTAATACGATTAAAAACACTAATTGTAATATTATCCATTAATAATGTAACTGATGAATTATAGATGGATCTCAATATTTTTGAATCATATAAATAGAATATTTGGTTTCATTGAACAAAAATAGGAGGATGTGAATCATCTCTCAGATTAACGAAATGAAAAATTAATATTAACAACCAATCTATCCTCTCAAAGAGACAACCATTATTTCTATATCATAAAAGAACCAAAAATCATCTCTCTTTATATCATTCAATGTTTTTTATAAAAAAATAGATATATGAATGAAAATGTAATGTATATTTATAGAAATTCATCAAATAGAAATCCATCAACTACCTCTATTTTATGGGATTCCATTCAAATTACTATAAGTGGTCCCTGGTATTTCCTATAAATCAAATGGAATTTGGATCATGGGAATCCTTTAAAATAAATGTATTTTGGTTCTTGGGTATTCATAAATACCATGGATAGTTTATTATAAGAAATATGCCACTTATTTATGGGTGAAAACGTACGAGATCCTCATGTGCTATTTCCTAACTATATATGAATAATATGATCACTCTCTTTGTATACTTCCAAATTTCAAAACCATAATACTCATATTCATTTACTATATAAATTTTATTCATATTTTTCACATAGTGCATAAACAATTATTAAAAATAAATATTTACCATAAAATATGAATAATATTTAATCTTTATAATTTAATTTATTTCAACACATTCTCTTATTGAAAAATATTTTTAAGACGTTCGATTTTTAATTTGTCACATTAATTTTTTAATTTTTATTTACACCATGTTTAAATTTTTTCCTCCCTTTAATGATATTTTTATCAAAGGATATCATTGTTTTATTTTCGAAAATCACATTTCTCAAATATAGATTTCAACTTTCCAAATACATTTTAATTTCAATGCTCGTTCCATTTTATAAATGATATCGTATTTTCAAAATATACTTAATTACATTCAAATATATGTTCTAAATTCATTAATAGTTCTCATTATTCAAATTGTAAAACATAAATGTTTACCATTATTATTTTAATAAGTTCTTTTGTGTCGAAAATCGTTATGCATGGTTATACCCTTACCACTGAGTCATAGGAGAAATGGACTACACATGATATCTTATTTTGAAAATAATGGAATATAAAAGGCCACAATAAATTGAAAACTTTTAAAAAATTTATATAATCCTTATTATTCTTTTAAAACCACTCATGAAATTTCACAATATAGAAGATGTAACAAATAATGTTGAAGAAAATATAAATGATATTTTCAAAAAATAAATTGAAATATTTTCTATGCATTCTAATTAAATATTTACTAAAATATTTACACATATTTAAAAACTATTCTTGGGTTTTAAAATATTCTAGTGATAATTTTTCTATAGATATTCATTTGATGAAAATGAAATTTATTTTCGGTTTAATTGTGTCAAAAATTTGATAATTATACAAGGAATGAAATGGAAAAATTATTATTCTCTAGGAAGTCATCACTATGTCATATTAAAAATTAATTTAAAATTTGAAAATGTACTGAAGAAATAGAAGTAATCAAAATCATCTAATGGTCAATAAATAATTCAACCTTTGTTTTGGTGTTGGGGGCTCTCATCAGAACAATAAAGGCAGTTCTACAATGTAATTCTAAATTTCTACATATTTTTAGTAATAAATGAATTTTTATGGTATTCATATTGATTCGATCCATCCTATCTTGGATAGAACCATCAAGTATGTGGTTTTAAATCCATGTAAGAACAAGAATATAATCATGGAAAACCTTATTTCACTAAGTAGTGATGATATAAAAGTATTTTCTTTTTTCTGTATTCACATGCCTAAGATCTGTCTAAGGAGGATGTACAGGGATCATCTATTTTCATGAAAATATAATATGGGGGATTCATAGTCAACACTGGTCTTTAAGCTCTTCAATTACATATTTCATTAGAATATTCTACATTCTTGTTTGCATCATGTACTCCATGGGTTAAAAACCATGGTCCATAGTTGATATTAAATCCATAATTTCAAATTTTTGGGGTGGGTGTGTCTGGAAATTAATACTAATTGGTCATGAATTCATTCACATTTTATGGGATGTAATGAGGATTAGGATCATTAGTGGAGTATTGAAAATATAAATTTTAAACATAGTGTTTTTAGAATATCAGGATGAGACATAAAATTTCATAAATTTAATCTCCAAAACTCCAAATCTAATATATGGTTAGTGCACGATGGTTTGAAATGGGTTAATTGGAATCCAAGGATTATTAGTTATATTTCATCCGTAATTGGACTCCCTATCATGTTGGAATAGAATACATTGAATGGAGATCATCACCTTTATGAAAGTATCACAGTAGATGCTGATTAATATGAAATACATCTAGATGTTATCAAAATTACCATCTATGATTATTCAATTGATATTTGAGTATTGTATGAATTAAATCCTCCTTTTTGTGACTAATGATTAAGTTTTTGATATTCCATTGAAAATTTCAGAGTCTTGTAGATTTTAGTAAATAATAGGAATGATAAAAATTCTTAGAAGGGTATAATTATAATAAATAAATTAATTGTATTTGTTTTGTAAAAGAATAAGACTTCATGAAATAGTGCAATTGGACAATGGCTAAGGAATCGGTATAATTTTCTTAATGTTAATAATGATAGGTAATAATCGTATTCTCTTATTGATTATGAGGAATAAATATAATTTCAAATAGATCTCCTACCCATGCTCCTAAACTCCTATTCATTATACTCTAGTAATAGAGTTTGTATCAATGATGATATGGGAAGTGTTGATGGTTATATTTCACATCAAATTTAACATAATATCACAATCATCATAGATTCATTGAATATGGATTCAACTTATTATGTTTCTAAAATAATTGATGGTGGTTCAATCCGTTTTTATAGAGAGGTTAATTTCTCAAGACAGTAAATGATTGGGGAATAAATGATGAATATAACATTCCTTCTACTATTTTTATGTTCATTAAAAGTTTACATGGAATTTTTAAGGTTCAAAATCAATATATTCACATAGTTTTAACATCTCATTAAAAAGGGTCTCTGATCACCCTAATCAAATAAAATCGATGATAAATATTAGAGACATAACAATGAGTTTTGGAGTGCCTCAAAATCAAATTGTATCTTTTCATATCATGGGTTTTTTTAGCTAAAAATAGGATATTGGTCAATATGAACTCTATTAAATGTAATAATTTATATCAATGATCAAATATTCATGTGAATAATAGAATAAATTCTGATGAAAATTCTATAATTATTCTCTATATAGTGTTTTATATTTATCAGTGTGTTGTGAAAATATAAATTATATGAAATATCATATTTTAAAACTGAACAGTGAATGTATAAATAATATTTCATGGAGGGTTTGAATTAATATTGTAGTGGATATCAGGATAATGTGATAGTCCCTTTATGTTAAACACTAAATTCCCTCTAATTGATATACTTATACAAATATTATCCTATAAATTACAATAGACTATAAATAAAAACTAAAATACACTAATCCAAATTATATATGGATTGAATGTATTTTGGTGAATTATTTATTTACAGAAACATTGAAATCCAACTGAAATAAGGTGGATATCATACTAAGTTATCATTTCTATACCACTAGAATATCAGTCCATATATTGGTGGTGCGATATTCTACACTTAGTACTCCTTACAATGATAATTTTGATTTAAATTGGAGTGATGAGAATAAATAATAATCTATCAGGAATCCAAATATGATTAAAAATAAAAGTTGTAATAAAAAATATTTATCCTCAACTAGTAACATGTTTAAAAATGATCATTTTATCAAATTGATAGGGTCTTGGAAACCTGACAATAATGAAATCTATTATCTCATTAAAAAATGAATAAGACTTTAGTTCAGGGGATTTTATAACCCAATAGAATTATTTTGATTTGGATTATCCACTATATATTATAGGTTACAATATCCTTTTATAAAATCCATCAAATAATTTCATTAGAAGTCATTGGGTCCTTGAACAATCGAGTTTGAGCGGTATTTAAAATATTAATTCTACAAAATAGATGGTAAATTTAGATATAATTATATTGTAGTTCAACTATTCTATTATTTGATATATTCATATGATAGTTAATGAGGGAAAAGAAATTTATTAGAATGTATAATAATTTTTAGAAATGAAATAAATAATTCCTTGAATCTTGTTAAATAATTCAATATCCTCTTTAATCTAGATGAGATTCATGGAATGGGAAAATAAACCACAACTATTAAAAAATTCATGTTTTCAGTATAAAATAGTAACCATCTTAAATTTAACATTGTGTGTGACCAATAAACAAGGTATACAAGATTATCAATAAAATGGATGCTAAATATTTTTGGAAATGTGTTTGTTGATCATGCTACCCTAGATACAAGGACATCCATTTCATACAACACTTTGGATAATGTCAAAATTAATCATATCCATATTTTGAAAATTATTATCAATATAGATGATAATCCAAACATTATTATTATATTTAATAAGTCCTGTATTTCGAACACTAATTGAATGAAAAACGGTTGTAGGAGACATGTAATTATATTAATTACAATGATGATAACATATAATTTGTTCTAATGATTAATGTGATTAATAAAAATATGAAAATTTTGAGTTGATAATGATTTAGAATTAGTGGTAAAATTATCCAAAATACTGACTCCATTATTCAAACAATTCATGTTAATAACATTTGATGTGATCATTCAACATGGAATGAACAGATGAGAATATTGTGTCCTAAAAAAAGACGGTGTTCCATCTAACTCAGCACTTGTCCCGATATATGGAATAACCTAAAGGGAATTATTAATCCCCAAATTATAGAACCTAGTGCCTGGAAGTGGTCATTTTAACCTTTCTAATGATTACAAAAATGATAAATAACTATAATTATCAACAACAATAATAAAGTATAACACAATAACTAATCTTTATAACCAAATTATGTTCAAATTTTTTGATTCAAAGCTTATAAAACACACTCAAAACCAAAACAAAAAAAACTATAACATGAACTCAATACAATCTCAATATCTTCATTTAACGAGAGGGTATTCATCCTAATCCCACTAGTATAAAAACTACTCCAGATGGAACTATAGTAACTGAAGCCACCATTACACATCATTCCACATCATGGGTCATAAAAACTAATGACAAAAAAACTCCAAAAAGTGTGATTAGGTTTTAAGGAACATCCGAGTAGGATTACACCAAATTTAAAATATTAAATGCTATCAAAATAAATGAAAAATTAATATTCATTCTATAAAAAATTACATAATGACATTATTAAAAAATATATAAAAAGTGAAAAAATTATGGGAACACTTACATAGAAAACATTTTATTCAAGGAAAAAATTTCCAAAACACATTTCAAATGGGCCATTTCAAGGAAAATATATTACTAATATAAAAATTATATAATTTCAGTCACACCCTTAGTCCACAATATTCTAGTGGATGTAACCAAATCAGATAATCATAATTTCACATGAGGGAACCATGGGTAAATCCATATGTATAATTGTGTTTGTGTGAGACACTAGAACCCTGCACCTCTGTGGAAAGTAGTATAATAACCACAACCATCAATGCCCACATTAATGATCAATTATATTGGAGAATAATGAAAAATTTTATTTTATTCTAATATTCATCAAAGGTTAGTTACTTTTTTATATATCAATCATGATATTTGAAACATGGCCATTCCACTTTTGAATCACTAGATAATTAGTTCAATTGTTCTGAAATGGATTCTGAGATATCCATTTGGGCTACATTCATGCTCACATGTAAAACATTAACCACTTTTTCAGAAACATTCAACAAATTATAAATACACTACGAATTCACCATTTCCCTTAACAAAACCACATTCTGTTACACACACTCCAAAATTATTTTCAAATATATTTTCCAGTACATAGAAAAATTCATAAAACCACTTTAAAATTATCAATGGAAAGTCAAATATTCAATTCATCCATATTTAGTGTGAAGAACCATTTTAAATTCCCAAAAAATCTATGGTTACTGAATAATGTGTTTAAGAACATTTACACAATTTACAAATATCATTTACACATGCACAACAAATTCATTCATGTTGAAATAATAGATTTATTTTTTTAACACACATATTGCATTATCACCTCATATTACACTAACAAAACATTACAAAACTTTCATATAGTCATTAGCAAAATTCTATGAAGTACCCTAAGTAAGAACAAATGAAAACATGACCATTTCCTTATTAAAATATACCTTCATCATATATGCATGTCAAAACCTTTGAAAAAAAATATTTTGTACCACAAAAATAAACCATAAAACATATTTATAAAGTTGTGAAAGAAATATAAAATCTTCAAAAAATGTTTTATAATGGATACACCTACCTAAATTGTAGAAACATTTGATGATTTTTGTGATACCACAAACTCAGAACATCTAGGACCTAACAAGGAAATAACATACCAAAAAATCAAGATTGAACCTTAATAATGAATACCCAACCCTAAAAAATGATCCTAACCACTGAGGAATTGAAATCTCAAGAATGAATAAGTGAAACCCAATAAAATATTTAAAAATTGAGAACACTCAAACATTGTGATTCCTTGAGGTATCCACACTAAAACGACAATAGGAGGGGATCCCAAAAGGTCAAAGGAATTATAAACAGAGCTCCCAGGGCTACAAATCTAGAATGCTTCCAAATGGGATTGTTTAGTGTTAAATATAGATAAGAAAATATCTTATTTTCAAAATTCTAATGATATTGTCATGTTTCCCGATTTTACACAATGGTTATCTAAATAGTGTGGAAACCATGTGTCCCTTGTTGTATGGACAATACATTCTAGATTTCTATCCCACAGAGTTTACAAATAATTAACTAACCATGTGGTTATCCTCTACATAAATGGAGATAGGCCACATGGCTACCTAGATAAGTTCATATGTTTTGAAAACCCATTCATTTCTTGTGGGCCTCTTTCTATCAACCCGAAAATGTTTTTTTTACAAAAAAATACAGATGTAAAATATTGAACAACCTAGAGAACAATGATAAATAAATTAATATCTAAAAATTTATACTCATTACATCTGAAAGTCATAGGAAAATTGATATTCAAAATTGACCCAGGGTAATGGATGCATACATGCACTCATACATGGCAATTATCCCTAACATGAAAACATTCATCCCCCCGAAAATATATTCATGTGATAAATATGAAAATAAAATTGACACCCCTCTACAACACAAGTTGGACCCTAAAAAACACCCTTTATGATGATAAATAATGAAGAACAATGATTGGAAACGTAGATTTACATTATTTAACTCAGGAGTCCAGAACTAATTTCCCATTATTTACCATTATCTGTTGTAAATCAACAACACATCGAAATAATCAATAAAAATATAAGAAATTATCACCTCCATATAACCCAAACATCTAATACCAGAATATTGCAGAAATAACAAGAAAAATAAAACCACTTACATTAAATGAACAATGAAACCCAAACTGCATCTTGAACAATGTCCAAAAATACAAACCACAACCATTGAAATATAAGATTCCATAAAAATTATTGGTCCAACTCCAAAATCACCACGAATGTTCGAAAGAAAAACATAGATCTAACATCATCCAATGAAATATTTCAATACCAAGCTACAATAGAGAATGACGTTGATTCTCCACATAGGGGTCCTGAATGGACTCCCAATCATGAAAACCAAAAAACAATGACCAACACTTATGGAAACCACAGAGAGACCCACATTGGGTCTCCCTGCCATTTTGGTGTCATCTAACATAAACCAACCCATGAAACCCATCATGGGATAACCCATAACTCTCCACACATGCCAACAAACCCTACCCAATAGGGGAAACAAGATTAGGGAACAACAATGCAGTGATAGGGAAATAATAATACAAATTCATGAATTGAAACATCATAAGGACATCGAGTTCATATTTACACCTCCAAAAAAATTACCCCCACTCCTTATAACCAATTATAATATTTCAATTGAAAAAAAATACAATGAGGAAATGAGTTCCCTACACATATTTTCCAAAATAAGTACCTTCAAAGGCGAGACAACTACACAAGGAATCTTCAACTATCTGTATTTTTTCACACTATATTCAATGCTAGACCATGGTGCCCAGAACCCTATTGTCTAACTATTCACCATCATCACAAGGGGACCTATGGTCAGAAAAATGATTTTTAAATAATATTGTTAATCATAATCGAGATCAAAAAATTATTGATCAAAACTTCTTATTTCCACTCAAAAAGGGAATTTATAAATATTCATTCCTCATCAAATTATCACATAAAATGAGTAATTGATGTAGGATGACACAAAAAACTCTATGGAAAAAGAAAAAAAACAAGAAACCTCCATTTTAGAATTTTTAATTTGTAATTTCCTAATTGAAACATTCTTTCTATAAAACAAAAGATAACTAATGATTAATAATCATACAACATTACATCTAACTAAAAATACAACACCACAAAACACCAGTAGAGTCAACCATTCCAAGCAAGGAATCATTAAAAATAATGTGATTTTAATCCAATATCTATAAATCACACCACTTTGGAAAATGGACATGTCAGTATTTTTATGTTTAAAATTTCAACATTGATGGAAAAACATAATCCCTTGATAAAAAAATCAGAAAATATACGGTGGCCTTTTAACGGTACATAATGCACCATCAAATCATGTCATGTTCAACTCTCTTAACTATAATTTCCTCCACCACATCTAGAAAGGAACATAATATATTATGGTGTCCACATGACGTACAACTAGTCAGAAAAAAATGAAATTAAAGTTTCATTCAACATTCGGTATACACTCATCTACTTTGATATGATTTAAATGATCTTAAAACATAGAAGATTAAACATCCAAAACTAATGACAATTTTCCACAAGTTTATTAATTTTATTGTCTTCTAATGATAGCCTAATCATATCGATATGAAAAATTTCTATCATATCTTTGTGTTGCATTCAATTTGCATGAATAAAATGAATAATTCATGGAAACTCTCCAGTCGGCTAAAACATACCCCAAAAAACACTGAATGTACAAATGAATCAAAGCCAATGTATTAAAAAAATATTTATCAAAATATTTAAATATTTTTTTTGAAAATTTTCTCAAAAAAGGATTTAAAGATGAAACGCCATTTCGGAATTTTTTTTTTCAAAATCAAAACACATCATACACAACATTTTGAAAATAAATAAGACACACACCCTGCAACAATTTGTTATCAGAACAAACCACCCCCACTTAGAATAACTATTTATATTAATCCACGCTTGGGTGAGAATAACTGTAACATCCCAAGAATGTAATGATTAATAGTTATTTTTATCTATGTCTATTAATGAATTAGATAGAGTTTTAGAGTCTTAAAATGAAAATAAATCCAATCTTTAGCATGGAATACACTAATATTTTTAAAAGATTTTTTTACTCCCTTTTGATGGAAAACCATTTTTAAATCTATATTTTGACATTTTTATAAGCTATTATTGTAAAAATAAACTTATTCTTTATGATTGGGACATCAAAATCTACTTTGTGTGACTTTTTGGTATTTTTCTGACAATGTTCACTTTTTTAATGAATAGTGAAAAATACTGCATTTTACATCAAAACTGATTTTTAATCTAATTTATTTAAAGGATTAGATTATCTTTTGAATTCGTTTTAAAGTGAAATTAGAATTTATTTTTACCATTTAATCCAATGGTGGTCATTAAGATTAATTTCACTTTGGAATTGGGCATAAACTAATGCCAAACTTTTCATAGATATTGTTTCAAAAAAACTCGCTATTTGTTTTGACAACAGGAATTATTTTTAAATCAATTATTGCAATTTTTGTGTTATTAATTTGGTAAAATGGATTACATATTTGGAATCATAAGGTCCAAATTATTTAATCATCACTCCTTTGTTTTTGGACATTATGAATAGTAACGACGGTAATTATCTTTAATTATCTTGATTAATGAGTAATCGTGTAGTTAAGGGTAATAAAATAATATCATAATAATAAAAAAATGACACTAAAATGTGTCCTAATTCTACTGGTTGTCTCATGGCCGACCATGGGATGCCTTGTGCCAAACTTGGGGACCCCATGTAATCAATTTTGTGGAAAGTGACTTGTTATCTTTTTATTTTTTTTAAAGAAAGTAAATATAAAAAGAATGTATCACTTGATTAAATTTTTTTTAATTTTGTCTACATAGATGATATTTTAGACTATAAATATTCACTGGAAATCTAAAAAGATTTCCTACATCATAGTATTTTTTCATAATTTTTAGACTTTAAATAAATTAAATTATTTATGACATCATGATGATGCAGTGATTACCTCATTTATAAAGGATTTAAATAAAATGAAATGATAATGTAAAATCTCTGAACTAAACATGTCCAAAACCTATTGTATTGGTGGATATAGAACCCTTATCACCTTACCCTCTAATTATATCAATTTGGGACCTTTTTAATCTGAAAATCATTTTCAAATAAAATAACATTTCTTTACTTTCCAAGAGCGCCCCTCCTCTCCTCTTATAAAAGGCCCCCACATCTATCTCCTTACCCACACTCCCAATGCCTTTGTCTCGGCCAAACCCTGCCCATTTTTTCTCTCCACTTCCCTCTCTTACTCCTTGAAGCCTCACTTTGGGCATAAGTCTTCCCAAGGAATCCTTTGAGCTCAAACGAAAGGGAGTTACCCGATTTTAAGGTAATGTCTTCACTTGGGTGCTTTTGTTTTATATTGCTTCTCCAACCCCCTAAACTCTTTTTATTCATTTCTTTTGTAAAAAATCTTCAATATACTAGGATGTTGTTATAATAAGGATTTGAGCTACACTTACACACACCTACATTTAATGGTTAAAGAACATACTGTTTCCGTGGATGGTGAATTTATGACTTCCGAAACGATGATTGTTCAACATTATATTAACACCTTCAAAGGTGGCCATTAAGATGACACTATATTTATATATGATATATAATATGTTTATGTTTCCCTTAAGCTTCTTTATTTTTCATTTTGGGCATACCTTTATGGTTTCCATTATGGGTAAACGCCATATCTTCATTTAAGGAAGTGCGGACTACCGCCCCCTCAGAGTGATTTGATTCGTTAAATACCATATGTGGGATGTATAAAGGATGGAGTTATGATATTATATATGATATTATAGTGGTATTATAATATACCTTTATATAGTTATTATTCAATTCTATAAAATACGAAATAGAAATGAAAGTAGCCTTCATGCGTACGTACGGCTTACCGTCTCCATGAATGGTGCATTTCATTTCATACCTCTAAATGATTATGTAATATTATAAATACATGAATGTACTAGATATATATGAAATATAGGATATATACATCATGAATACCATTCTGGATATAATGGATACATGAACAACTTATAATTATAATGTTCATATTTTGACTCAAGTATCAATGATCGTTAAAATGACCGTTATTAACTAAAATAATTACATAGTGTTCATGACATGGAAATAAGTGATATAAAAGGAATAATGAACTTAAAAAAGGTTCTTAAAAAGTAGAAATTAACTCAAGTTTATTATTCAGGACATTAATGAACGATCGAGTCATGTCGGACCCGAGGTATGGGACTTCGTCTCAATCCCCTTTCATTGAGGCATATTTTTTTTATACGCAACCTTCTTTTATACGGTGTATAAACCCCTTTGAATTTTACATTTATTCAAAAGGAATCTTTTTTTTATACGAAGCGTTTACTAAACGACAAAAGGGAATGTTTTTTTCATACGTATGCGGCGACAACGACTTCTCCGCCGCCGTGACCATTATTTGAGTTTCGGCTACCTTTACAAGCCATACCTTTTTTTAAAGAAAAATAAATACCATGTTTTACATTTATTTTATTTTGGTAATGAAAATTGTTTTCATAATGTATTTATATCAATGTGTTGTATTGATATCTTGTGATTGAATGGTGTAAATGTTATGTTTCCTTTATGCATGTTTTATGTGATACGATTATGTTGAGGTTCTTGGGAATTATTATGAAGACGGTGGTTCTGTGATAAACTAAGGGCGGGTGAACCCGATATAGCTTTCCAATGCATTGGGTAACGTGAAGGAGTGAAATGTTATGGTTTCTCCGAAGAGATTTAGGGAATATACTGTGATGGGTATTCCAAACGTAACCAAGAGGGTTACTCCCTACGTAAGAATGTTATGAATGCCTCAAGTTACCTTTATGTCTTATGATTTCTATGATTTATTCATGATTTTATGAGGTATGTTAAAGTGCTTATGTTTTATTGGTAAAGTATGATTTCATTCTTATGTATATATGTACCCATGTTTCCTTTCAATATATTTTTATATCCCTTACTGAGCTTTTTATGCTCATCCCATGTTTTTTTGAAATGTTTTTCACAGGTCAAGGGAATGGTTCATGATATGATGATAGTGTCAAGGAAGTGTCAAGAAAGAATCCATGTTTGATTTTAAATATATTTCCATTGATGGGAAAGAATAATACTATCTTTATGTAACCACTTTGATTATATGAGGAATGTAATGCAAGTTTTATGATCTAATTCTCTAAAACTCTAAACCTGAAAAGATCCTCAATGTGTAATCTTGTAATAACTCAATATTAAGTAAGGTTTAAGGCTGGGGCTTTATAGTTGGTATCAAAGGTTGGTTTAGATAACTTTAGGAGTTATAATTATATTAAATGATTATCCAAAAATATTTTTTTATGGTGAAATTGTAGTGATATAGCATTTGAAGATTACCATGATGATTCATCTAAGACAAGTTTGATCAGAATGGTTTTCCGTAGAGGAAATAGGGAAGCAGTGCTAGAAGGGAATGAGGAAGGAAATAACCTTCCGAATCAGCATCTTGAGATAGTCAGAATTGTAACTGAACAGTTTGTTGCAGTAATGGCACAATTGACTTAAGCGATAAATGGTGGTTGTATCCATACACGAGATCATCCAGATCAACCGCAGAGGAACATGTCAGTGGTGGAACATTTCATGAGGCAACATCCCACATCATTCAGAGGATCATCTGACCCTGTGTTAGTTGAAGGGTGGATTAAAGCACTGGAGAAGATTTTCGATGTCATGGGATGTTCAGACAATCAAAAGGTTAGTCTTACTATTTACCGTTTGGAGGGTGAAGCAGATCAGTGGTGGTTTATGGTTAAAAACATCAGGGACGCTGATGAGATTGATGATCTCGACTGGGATGAATTCAAAGGTATGTTTCCTGATAAGTATTTTCCTAAGTCTGTTTGACTTAGGATGGAAAAGAAATTCTTGGAATTGAGGCAAGAGGAAGACTCAGTGGATACGTATGAATAAAGGTTCACTCGATTGGCAAGGTATGCTCCAAATTTTATCCGAGACCTTGATAGTAAAATCAATCGTTTTTACTCAGAATTAAAGCCAAAATATTGAAGGTCATTAGCTTCTCATGAGTTTAAATGTAATGAAAAGCTTGTTCGATGTGCTGAGAAGGTGGAAATGGATTTTTCCGATGATCAAGTGTTCTATAACAACCAGCAGAAGAAGAGACCAAGGTGGCATGAGAAATGGAAGAATTCTTCAAAAAATTCTGATGGTAAGAAATCTAAGTTTCCAGTTTGTGATAAATGTGGAAAAAGGCATGCTGGGGAATGTCTTCTGAATTCTGGAATGTGCTACCGATGTGGTAAGATGGGACATAAGGCTCGTGATTGCACTGAAAAAGATCAAGGTGAAGGTAAGAACAAATTTTATTTACAGTTAGTGAAATGTTTTAAGTGAAATGAGATGGGTAACTATGAAAACGAGTGTCCAACAAAGAGCTTGAGTGATGGGAAGCAGTTAGACTACAAGCAGAAAGGGGTGGTGAAATCCATTGAAACTACTTCAGCAGATGTTGGGCCATCAAATGAAGTTGTATCATGTACTTTGTTTGTTTTTTCAGATTATTCCAGTGTGTTGTTTGATTCAGGGTCTACACATTCTTTAATATCTGAAAACATTTCTAGTAAATTGGGAATACCATCTCAAGAAATGACTCATGATCTTTTGGTAAAAAAACATGGGGGAAATATTGGGGAAAAAAGAATTTATAAGAATCTTCATATCCTTATCTGTGGAAAGAACCTACTTGAAAACCTTATTTTTCTACCTCTAGTAGAGTTTGATGTTATCATGGGTATGATTGGCTCTCTATTTACCATGCTAAGATTGACTGTAGAGATGAAGAAGTTTCTTTTCAGAAATACTTTTAGTTTGTGTACAAGAATGAACCCTTATTGTTTATGACTTATCAAGAGGCCAAGAAACTTGTAAAATATGGAAATGAATGTTACCTTCCACACATCGTTGAAAATAAAGGAACTGTTCAGATTAATGATATGACAGTGGTAAATGAGTATCCTGATGTTTTTCCTGATAAGTTTCCTGGAATAATACCAGATCAAGAAGTTGAGTTTACTGTTGACTTAGTTCCTGATGCTAAGCCAATTTCAAAACCCCCTTATCGAATGGCTCAAATTGAACTTTTAGAGTTGAAGAAGAAATTGCAAGATTTACTAGAGAAAGGTTTCATTCGACCTAGGACATCACCATGGGGTGCTTCTGTTTTATTTGTTAAAAAGAAAGATGGTTCTATGAGACTTTGCATTGATTATAGAGCCTTTAATAACATCACTGTTATGAACAAATATCCTTTGACTCATATCGATGATTAGTTTGATCAGCTCCAGGGAGATCAGTATTTTTCAAAGATTGACCTGAGATCGGGGTACCATCATCTGAAGGTAAAGGAAGCAGATGTTTCGAAGACCGTGTTCCATACAAGACATGGCCATTATGAATTTGTAGTAATGTCTTTTGGGATAACCATTGCACCTGCTGTATTCATGGACTTAATGAATAGAATTTTCCATGAGTTCTTGGATAAGTTTGTGGTGGTTTTTATTGATTATATTTTGGTGTTTTCTAAAAGTAAATAAGAGCTTGAAAGACATTTAAGGGTTATATTGCAAACCTTAAAAGAAAATAAACTGTATGGAAAATTCCGCAAGTGTGAGTTTTGGTTGCAACAAATTTCGTTCCATGGTCACATTGTTTCTAAAGATGGGATAACTGTTGATCTTGCAAAAACAAAAGTTGTGGAAGACTGGACAAGACCCACAAATGTATCTGAGATTCGTAGCTTCCTTGGTTTTGCAGGCTATTATCGAAGGTTTGTTAGGAATTTTTCATGGTTATCTAGTCCAATGACTAAGCTAACTCAGGAGGGTGTTAAGTTTATCTAGACAAAAGAATGTGATGATTGTTTTCAGGAATTGAAAAGAAGATTGGTGAATCCTCCAGTTTTGGCACTACCTTCCATGAATGGTGAGTTTGTTTTATATAGTGATGCTTCATTGAAAGGACTTGGTTGTGTCCTAATGCAGAATGATTGGGTAATTGGTTATTCTTCACGACAGTTGAAAACTCATTAGGTAAATAACCCTACACATGATTTGGAATTAGCTGTTGTTGTTTTCACTTTAAAAATTTGGAGGCATCATTTGTATAGAGTAAAGTGTGAAATATATACTGATCACAAAAGTTTAAAGAATATATATTCACTCAGAAAGAGTTAAACCTGAGACAGAGGAGATGGCTCGAATTGATCAAGGATTATGATTTTACAATTCATTACCATCCGAGAAAATCAAATGAAGTGGCTGATGCTTTGAGTCGAAAAAGTAATGATTCATTAGAAATGTTGCATTTGGAACGTGATCCTTTGGTTAAGGATTTGATGAACTTTGGAATAGATGTTATTGGTGCAGTAAATTCTTCTATTTTGTTTCAGGTATTAGTGAGATCATCTCAATCAGATAGAATCAAGAAAGCACAGAAGCAAGACAGTGAGTTGCAGAAAAAGGTAGAGCTGGTTCAGAAAGGTTAGTTGTCTAAATTCAACATTGATAATGATTGTGTTTTGAGATTTGGGAAGATATTGTGTTTGCCTTGTGATTCATAGTTGAAGAGAGAGTTGTTATGTGAAGCTCATAGTTCTCCGTTTTCAGTTCATCGTGGCAGTACTACGATGTACATAGATTTGCGGGAGTATTACTGCTGGGATGGAATGAAAAGAGATATTGCTGATTTTACTGTGAAGTGTTTGAATTTTCAACAGGCTAAAGCAGAGTGGAAGTTACCGAATGGGATGCTTCATCCTTTACCAGTGCCAGAGTGGAAATGGGAGAATATATCCATGGACTTCGTTTTGGGATTGCCGAAGACCCCTCGTGGTAATAATGCAATCTGGGTTATTGTTGATCTCTTGACTAAATCTGCTCATTACATTGCTATAAGAGATAATTTTTCCCTAGATCAAATTTCTCGTTTGTATCTTAAAGAGATAGTCATGTTACATGGAGTTACCCTATCCATTGTATCTGATCATGATCCCAGGTTCACTTCTAACTTTTGGAAAGGCCTTCAGAATTTGTTGGGTACTGAATTAAATTTTAGTAGAGCATTTCATCCTCAATCAGATGGGCAGTCAGAACGAACAATTCAGACCTTGGAGGATATGCTACGAGCTTGTTCGATGGATTATCAGGTAAGTTGGGGCCAACATCATTCTTTGGTTGAATTTTGATATAATAATAGTTTTCATTCCAGTATACAGATGCCACCATTTGAGGCGTTATATGGGAAGCAATGTCGAACTCCAGCTTTCTGGGATGAAGTGGGTGAAAGGAAGTTGATGGGACCAGAATTGGTAGAAGAGATAGCAGAAAAAGTTCAGCTAATTCAGAAACAAATGAGAACAACTCAGAGTAGGCAGAAGAGTTATGCAGACAATAGGAGGAAGGATCTAACTTTTGAGGTAGGTGATCATGTTTTTCTCAAAGTCTCACCATGGAAAAGTGTGATGCGATTTGGTAAGAAAGGAAATCTGAGTCCAAGGTTCATTGGACCATATGAAATTTTGGAGAGTGTTGGATCAGTTGCATACCGAATGGCTTTACCTCCGATTTTGTCTCAGGTACACAATTTGTTTCATGTTTGGATGTTGAGAAATTATATGCCAGATCCATCTCATGTTTTGAGTCCAGAGGTAGTTCAGCTGGAAGAGAACCTATCATATGAAGAACAACCGGTCCATATTCTTGACCACAGAGAGGAAATGTTACTGAATAAGGTGATTAATCAGGTAGAGGTTTTGTGGAAAAACCACATGATGGAAGAGGCAACATGGGAATCTGAAAATGCAATGAGGGATAAGTACCCCATTTATTCGATAAGTAAATAAATTGCAGGTACATAATTTTCTAAAGGGGGGAAGGATGTAACATCCCAAGTAAGTAATGAATAATAGATATTTTTATCTATGTCTATTAATTAATTAGATATTGTTTTAGAGGCTTAAAATGAAAATAAATCCAATCTTAAGCATAGAATACACTAATATTTTTAAAAGATTGTTTTACCACCTTTTGATGGAAAACCATTTTTAAATATATATTTTGACTTTTTTATAAGCTATTCTTGTCAAAATAAACTTATTCTTTATTATTGGGACACCAAAATTTACTTTTCGTGAATTTTTGGTATTTTTCTCACAATGTTCATTTTTTTTAATGAATAGTGAAAAATACTGCATTTCACATCAAAACTGCTTTTTAATCTAATTTATTTATAGGATTAGATTATCTATTGAGTTGGTTTTAAAGTGAAATTAGAATATATTTTTACCATTTAATCCAATGGTGGTCATTAGTATTAATTTCACTTTGCAATTGGGAATAAACTAATGCCAAACTTTTCATAGATATTGTTTCAAAAAAACCTGCTATTTGTTTTGACAACGGGAATTATTTTTAAATAAATTATTGCAATTTATGTGTTTGGAATTTGGTAAAATGGATTAAATATTTGTAATCAGAAGGTCAAAATTATGTAATCAAGACTCTTTTGTTTTTGGACATTATGAATAGTAACGACGGTAATTATCTTTAATTATCTTGATTAATGAGTAATCGGGTAGTTAAGGATAATAAAATAATATCATAATAATAAAAAAATGACACCAACATGTGTCCTAATTCTAATGGTTGTCTCATGGACGACCATGGTATGCCTTGTTCCAAACTTGGGGACCCCATGGAATCTCTTCTGTGGAAAGTGACTTGTTATCTTTTTATTTTTTTTAAAGAAAGAAAATATAACAAGAATGTATCACCTGATTAAAACATTTTTAATTTTGTCTACATAGATGATATTTTAGACTATAAATATTCATTGGAAAGATAAATATATTTCCTACATCATAGTAGTTTTTTAATAATTTTTAGACTTTAAATAAATTATATTATTTATGACATCATGATGATGTATCGATTACCTCATTAATAAAGGATTTAAATTAAATGAAATGATAATGTGAAATCTATGACCTAAACATGTCCAAAACCTATTGTATGGGTGGATTTCGAACCCTTACCACCTTACCCTCTAATTATATCAATGTGGGTCCTTTTGAATCCGAAAATCATTTTCAAATAAAGTAACATTTTTTTTACTTTCCAAGAGTGCCCCTCCTCTCCTATTATAAAAGGCCCCCACCTCTATCTCCTTACCCACACTCGCAATTCCTTCTTCTCGGCCAACCCCTGCCCATTTTGTCTCTCCACTTCCCTCTCTTACTCATTGAGGCCTCACTTTGGGCATAAGTCTTCCCAAGGAAACCTTCGAGCTCAAACCAAAGGGAGTTACCCGATTTTAAGATAATGTCTTCACTTGAGTCCTTTTGTTTTATTTTGCTTCTCCAACCCCCTAAACACTTTTTATTCATTTCTTTTGTAACAACTCTTCAATATAATAAGATGTTGTTATAAGAAGTATTCGAGCTACACTTACACACACCTACATTTAATGGTTAAAGACCATATTGTTTCCGTGGATGGTGAATTTATGCCTCTCGAAACGATGATTGTTCAACATTATTTTAACACCTTCAAAGGTGGCCATTAAGATGACACTATATTTATATATGATATATAATATGTTTATGTTTCCCTTAAGATTATTTATTTTTAATTTTGGGCATACCTTTATTGTTTCCATTATGGGTAAACACGATATCTTTATTTAAGGAAGTGCGGACTACCGCCCCCTCAAAGTGATTTGATTCGTTAAATACCATATGGGGGACGTATAAAGGATGGAGTAATGATATTATATATGATATTATACTGAAATTATAATATACCTTTATATAGTTATGATTCAATTCTATAAAATATGAAATAGAAATGAAAGTAGAGTTCATGCGTACGTACGGCTTACCGTCTCCATGAACTGTGCATTTCATTTATTACCTTTAAATGATTATGTAATATTATAAATGCATGAATGTACTGGATATATATGACATATATGATATATAAATCATGAATACCATTCTGGATATAATGGATACATGAAAAAATAGTAATTATAAAGAGAATATTTTGACTCAAGTACCAATGATCGTTAAAACGACCCTTATTATCTAAAATAATTACATAGTGTTCATGACATGGAATTAAGTGATATAAAAGGAATAATGAAATTAAAAAAGGTTCTTAAGAAAGTAGAAATTAACTCATGTTTATTATTCAGGACATTAAAGAACGATCGAGTCAAGTCAGACCCGAGGTATGGGACTTCGTCTCAATCTCCCTTCATTGAGGCATATTTTGTTTTATACACAACCTTCTTTTATACGGTGTATAAAACCCTGTGACTTTTACATTTATTCAAAAGAAATCATTTTTTAAATGAAATGTTTACTAAACGACAAATGGGAATGTTTTTGTCATACGTATGCGGCGACAGCGACTTCTTCTCCGCCGCCGTTACCATTATTTGAGTTTCAGCTTCCTCTACAAGCCATTCCTTTTTTTAAAGAAAAATAAATACCATGTTTTACTTTTCTTTTATTTTGGTAATGAAAATGGGTTTCATAATGTTTTTATATCAATGTGTTGTATTGATATCTTGTGATTGAATGGTGGAAATGTTATGTTTCCTTTATGCATGTTTTATGTGATACGATTATGTTGAGGTTCTTGGGCATTATTATGATGATGGGTGGTTCTGTGATAAACTATGGGCGGGTGAGCCCGATATAGCTCTCCAATTCATTGGGTAACGCAAAGTAGTGAAACGTTAAGGTTTCTCCGAAGAGATTTAGGGAATATACTGTGATGGGTATTCCATATGTAACCAAGAGGGTTACTCCCTACGTAAGAATGTTATGAAAGCCTCAAGTTACCTTTATGTCTTATGATATCTATGATTTATTCATGATTTGATGAGGTATGTTAAAGTGATTGTGTTTTATGTGTAAATTATGATTTCATTCTTATGTATATATGTACCCATGTTTCCTTTCCATATATTTTTATATCCCTTACTGAGGTTTTTATGCTCATCCCATGTTTTTTTGAAATGTTTTTCACAGGTGAAGGGAAAGGTACATGATATCATAATAGTGTCAAGGAAGTGTCAAGAAAGAATCCCTGCTTTATTTTAAATATGTTTCCATTGATAGGAAAGAATAATACTATCTTTATGTAACCATTTTGTTTATATGTGGAATATAATGCATGTTTTATGATCTATTCTCTGAAACTCTAAACCCGAAAAGATCATCAATGTGTAATCTTGTAATAACTAAAAATTAAGTAAGGTTTAAGGCTGGGGCCATATAATAACAGTTTGCAATAGAATCCTATAGATACACACACATGCACGTTCATGTGTGAAACTGTGAACACATCCATTCACAGAAATCTATTAACTCACCCACTCATTCCATTAATCACTCAAATTTCTCTATGTATCATTGCATGTTGTATGTACTTGAAAAACTAATGTTTATAACAAAAAAATTAAATATCATACTAAAAAACAATTAACACACACAATAAACCTCCCAATTTACTACCTCATTAAAAATTTAAAAATATTTTTAATGACTTGCTGATCATTGCATGAAAAATTACATACAGATCGCTCACATCAAATCATATAATTTTCGCAAAATAATTCCTCAGGGATTTCATTAAATTATTCATTTCATATTATTCAAATTTGTTTTTCTCATCTTAAAAAATATCATTTCATCAGTTTTCATTTAATAAAAAACAATTATATTTTTATTTAAAATAATTTTCAAAAACCATCAAATAAATTGTTACAAATATCATTTCTTCTCAATAACTTTTTTCATAAACACCAGTAACCTACTATATAAATCCAATCTCAGTAATCCTCTCCTTATTTTACCCAAAAATAAATTTATAAAAACCCACATTAATAATAATTTATCAAAATAGTTCGGAAAATTCATTTTCAAGAGTCAAAATAACAAACCATTTCTACTATATATCATATTTCCCAATAATTCCCAAAGAAGAAAAAAAATTCATGATATTTTCAAAATCAACAATGACCCAAGACAACTCACAATGGGGTACTACTGTCGATAGGAAAATCGGCTATACAGTTAGTGGCCACATTCCAATCACACCACCATTATGGAGAGTATTCTTGGAGGGTTTCCCATAATCCACATGGATTTCTAGGAATTTAAAGCTCACTGAGACCATTTACCCAAAAATATTTTATTTTCCCAATCACAAAATATCACATATAAACAAATGAGATTAATATAATCCAAAAATCCCATGGTAGCACAATTTTCATTCTAGTATTTTTTTATCATACACTCCTATAGTCCTACATGCCAAACTTTGACTATCCTGCTCCATCTACCTTGACGTCCTCATAATAATATATGGTGCTCAGTAAGATAGGTCCTCTAATTAACCATCTAGATATGATTCCATTTTTTATGAGCGAAGATATTTTTCCATCCAACCAGACAGAATACCCCATCAATGGAATAACCCGAAAGGAATTCCATATCCATATATGTTAGAAAATAGTGCAGGTGTACGATCATTTTAACATGGGGAATAATTTCACCGATGATAAATAATATACACATAAAATGAAAAATAATGGAAACACCGTAACCAATAAGCATAACCAAATTAGGTACAACATATTTAAATTCAATCATTAAAAAATAACCCAAAACCCAAACTACAGCAACATGAATGAGAAATGAAAAGTAACTGAATGTATCCTTGAGAAAAAACGGTAACAAGCCTCATTCCGCCACCACTGAAACCTTCATGAGATGGAAATATTGAAATTTAATCCACCACAATACATCTTACCTCAACATGTGTAATATAAATGAAAATAAATAGACACACATAGGTGTTATAGGTTTTGATCTAAAGCATAGTAGGATTCCACTGAAATAAAAATATTCCATGTTATAACACTAAAAGTCAAATAATCAAGCACAATTTAAATAAATTCCCTGGAAAATTTTAAATAAAAAATTTTAAAAAATAAAACATTTTTAAGGGAATGCATATATAGAAAACCATTTCATGATGGTAACATTTTCAGAATAACACTATTAAAGGTAACAATTGAAAAATGAAACATTAATTAAGTGAACATTATTTATTGTGAATGACACCCAAAGATCAATATATTCTAATGGATGTCACCAACACACTTAAGTATCATGTCACAAGGGAGAATCTTTGGTAATATTTCTCATAGCAGATAATATAAATTCAAACCTGAGTGAAAATTAGTATACTAACAGCATTCGTCATCATCCCCATGCATGAGACACAAGAGTGGGGAAGCATCCAAAATTCTATATGCATCAAATCAATATCATAGTTCGGTTAGTGTTTTTTCCGTCAACCATGCTATGGAAACTAGAAAATTCAACTTCCAAATCACAATCACCCTATTTCTATTCACCCCACCATGATTTTCTGGATTCCCATAACGCTCAATTCATGTTCACATGTCACAAGTATCACAACATTCACATACACATGGAATGAATAATAAGTACTCTGATAATACACAATTTTCTATTATCCAAACCACTTTAATTTTTATATACACCATAACCATTTTGAAAATACATATTCCACTGTGTGGGAATTTTATGTAACCCCTTTAAAATTTCCATAGATTGACCCATATTAAATTAATCCATTTTTATTGGATGATCCCATTTTTTATCCATAGATAATAATAGTTCACTCAGAAATGTATTTTAAGTCATTTACAAAATATTAAAATAACATTTAATGATGATAAAAGAATCCAACATTCCCAAATAATCCATTTAATTGGTAAAAAACCATATTAATACATTCTCACATCAATTTCATTTGAAAAAAGTATTTAAAACCTTTCACCTAATCAGAAATACAATTATAATAAGTATCCTACTGAAGCACACATGAACATATGACCGTTTCATTTAGAAAATAAACATTCATCAAATATTCATGTAAAAAAAATAAAAAAAATTATTTCTATGCATGAAAACCAACAATAAATAAAATTTATAAATTTAATGAACCATGGAAAAATCGTATAAAAATTCTAGAGCACGGAACCACCTACCTCATGTGTGGAAACTTCTGAGGATTTTTGTAATACAACAACTGCACCACCATGATACCGTAACAAAGAATGATTGAAACAAATAAAATTAAAATTAAAAAAAAATATTAATATTGAACATTATATGGAACACCCAAAATTCTAGAGCAAATTGACCCCATGAAAGAAGAAGAAAACATATTAAAAGAAGGGAAAATGGGAGGAGAGACTTACCAATTGATTCCATGAAGGATACACACCAAAACAAACCATGGAGATGAATTCATGAGGTCCATGTATATATGTATGGAGCTATCATAGCTGAAAATAAAGAATAGTGTGGAATATTGGTGGATTAAGGAATAATCCCAAGAGGACACAACGACCTCTATTAGAATTTTTATTACACGAAAAAATCACATTGTTATCTCAAACAGTTGTCAAAACTGTCAGGTAACCAAGGACCCTTACTATAAAAAATGTTCTTTTTATATGAATATCCATCATGGTTTAAACATGGTGTTTAGTCTATGGATGTAGCCTCTAATGATAAATTGAAGTTTTCCAACCTATTTCATGGGGATGTGTGCATGGTTTCACAAAATTTTCACCAACCATGATACACATTATTTTCACCCTAAAACATACATTTGGAAGTATAAATTCCAATATGAAACAAATGACGAATATTTATACAATATATAAACAAAATAACTACTCATAATTCATACAAATCAAACTTGAACCTCATGAAAAATACAGAGATCTAAAATTGACCAGAAGAAAAGGATGAATAAAAAACCAGATGTTACAATTTGGAAGTGAAATGGATCAATTAGTGTGATAATAATTCTAAATTTTTTAATACTATTAAAATTTCTTGAAGATCAATAGAAAGTAGTTTATCCATAATGACAATGAGACTTTTTTTGAAAATAAAAATGATTTGGATACTCGTGTTATCTCTTATTATATAAATATATTTAATTGTCACATAAATATTATTAATATAGTGGAAGACATATTCCACATTATTATAATTCATAAGGATATCACACATCATTCTACAATCCTTGTGGAGCATTATAATTGGACATACCCACTATATTACATGGTCTGAGGTCCTCAGGATTGAACAAATGTTGTCAAATGTCTGGGATTTTGAACACAGAAATTGGGAAAGAGAATTGGTTGACGTTCGATTTATTATTTTGGGAAAAATATATATGGCCATGTCTAAATATTGGGGTTCGTCTTGTTATCATGTGTACGATGCGGTGGTTGGAATCGATCATGGAGAGAAATGGTAATGAAATTCCTAATGTGGGTGATGATATGTCAATCCAACGATGTGGATTGAAGAACATCAAGTCAATATATAGGCACTAAGATGCCAATGAGAAACCTGTGATGTGCATGTTAGGTTCATTAGAGAGACCATGTGGGATTGGGACATGGTTTTTAATCAGCCATGTGTTGGTTTTAACTCAGGGTGGTTCCATCTGAATCCTTTTAGGTCTATGCCGAGACATATAACGGTGTGTTTGGACATTACAAAGGTTTGTGGCAAGAGAGTTTTGGATAATATACCTCAAATGAAGATTGGGTTTTGACTCGAGTAAGTTCTCCTCGAGTGGTTTTAGACAACTTTGATGTTGAGGGAACCTTATCCATGTGATATGGTGTCATTCCAAGGATGTATCATTATGATGCTCTAAAGGTACATAATTCTATGATGACTGAATTGTACTAGAATTTAATGAACGATCTCAGTGGGTTCCTAGGATGAAAATGATAGGATTCAACTCAGTAAGTACATTGTGAAGGATGGAAAGGTGTTGCACACCATCAGTGAAATGTGGGTATTCTAGGAAAGGCCACTGAGGAATGGTCTATCCTGAGATGGTAAAAATGAATTGGAAAATTTTTATTGACCCACCACTGGGTTGATGTTATGTCAGAATGTGCCTTTTTGAAATAATTATGTATGTGAGTTTGGTCATGTTGATCTTTGTCAATCAATGGGAAGTGTAAGAATATCCTCCCGAATGGTTTCAAAGTTGCGGGTTGATGACAAAGCAGGGTAATTCTCCTTTGGAAGTTTGGGTGTGGTGAGAGGGAACTTTCCAAGTGATGGAAAGGTTGAGTTGAGTTCTACTGATCCTTCATTAATAGTGGGAGTGGGGGTACAATTCTACCATTCTAGGTAAAAAGTAAGTTGATGATGTGATCAGAGTTTTGGGTTGGAAGGACTTGTGTGCTCATTGTTCAGGTGTGTTGGCCCTAATAGAGATCATTATAACGGGTTTAACTGGTTTTTTGGAAAAGATTTATGAGTTGTGTTTGGATGTATAGTTGTAGAATGAAATATTCAATAATTTTTTTTGAATGATCATGTGCTTTCCTCAAGGTGATATCTGGTTTGGTCACCATGGGAGTTTGGAAAAACATAGGGAAATGATGCAAAGTGATTTTTATGATGAATTGAGAAGTGGATCGAACCAAGGGTGGTTCCTATGGGTTCCTCCATTATGATATGATTCTATGTGTGATGATTCCATTTTTAGTGAGTCAAGAACTATTGTATATGTTTTTTCTGCTGAATTCTAGTGGTGGGGTATTTTTGGTGATGATTCATCATTTATCTGTTTTATGTTCATGTTGTGGTCGGGTTGAGGAAGAATTATGGGGTATGATTGTTCCCTATATCTCTGATATGTGGGATTTTTTTGTGCAACCAAAAACAAGAATGATGTGAAAGGGTAGATAGACTGAGAGGTATGATCCCCTTGTGGATTCTAAGGTGATACTCGGGACGAAGGGCTCGAGGAATAACCTTTCTCTGGTGGGGAGGATGTATGGATCCTATTTTTCCTTATATATGTTCTTGGTTATGTTTTTTCCTGGGCCTCTTATTTTTGGATAGATAAGTGTTTCCCTATGTTAATGTTAAAGAAAAATCGTGTTATTGGGGATTTGACACCTAAAAGAGGTGGAAAAGGGAGTTCATGTGCATGTTCCATGGTTTGAGAATGATTAGTGAAAATTGTGTATAATCCCATAGAATGTATGCGAAGCGGGTGATTTTCAGACATTATCTTCACACAGTTTGGATAACTCTATGGGTAAACCCCGTGCCCCAGAAAATTGTGAAAATTACAAAACATTCAACCCGATATTTTAATCCCCAACTTAAGATTATCCTAGCTTCGACCCCCTGTAACCCTAGTGAAAAGTTTAGATGAACCGATCTTTCAAAGGGTGGTTGTACATTGATTTCAGGCCATTTTGAGCATTTTTTCTAATAGATCGATTCCCAAGGTATGTCTAATATCATCCTTATTTCCACTTATTGATTTGGGTTTCCAACTTCCTCACATATACTTATCAAGAACTATAGTTCTATTTTTTCTGGTGGGATATTGGTTGGTGTTTGAAGGGGTGATTGAATCTAAATCCAAGGGTACATTGAAGACTGATTTCATAGTTGAATTTGAGTTAGGTGGTATAAAGTATTATCCCATATATTTTTTACTTTTGCATGGTATTTTCTTTTTTATTTTTACTTAATTGTGTTATTGGTATCATTGGAGTTATTTTATAGAAAATGGTGTCTATGCGACTAATTTAAATAGCCGCGATCTCCATGGGACACATAGAGGTTGTCTTGATCATTTTAGGGCCACCCATGTGGTGCGTCAGAAATCCCGGACCTATAGACTTGTAGGGTAAAGTGGAGTATTTCTGAGTAATGTGTTATTCCCATGAAGAACAAGTTTTAATAGTCAATGAAGTTCAAAATGGAATGATAATATATATTTCATGTTACATAATTCATATGGGGTTTTTTTGGAATGACATGAATGTAAGATAAATGGGTCGAATGGGATTATGCCAACAGTTTAACGACATTTTATTATAAATAACTGAGAGGGTTACTGGATATTAAATGAGGAAATTATATTTAGATTATGGAACGAGAAATGTGTAGTACATTAATGGGTTGTAATAATGGAAAGGATGAATATGTTGAATGTGTTAATACATGGGAGATTATGGTACACCTAATGGTTGAATGAAATAAGTGGTTGTGTTATGAGATATAAGAAACGTACCTCAAATGTATAAGATGTTATATGCTTGTGAGATCATAAAAAGGCTCAATCACTAAATGTATGGTCAATGATGAATTTGGTTACAAAATAGGGGTTATTGAATACACCTAAGTGGTTAAGACACGATATTGGGATCATGGATAAATGGATAATTATTTTAAAAGGAAAATGTATTAATGTGTTATAGGATAAAATTAATTCCAAGGTTTTTTCTATTGGGACCATCAATGACATTGTCTATTCTTTTATGTGTTATGTTATGGTCTTAGAGATTGGATAAATAATAACATTCACCTGCATTGGTATTTTGGCATATTGACATGATTTTCTATGCCATCGTTTCAATTTAGATAGTGGCTATAAACTTCACCCAAAAAAATTCATGGGTAAGGGAAAGGGACAAATGCTCTATTCTCCAAACGGTTTCATTCCACCAGAACTGAGGCCTCAATGCGAGGAAATTTGTATATGTGAAATGTGTATCCCTAGTGAGATTTGGATTGGACTTATTTTCCCAATGTATTGTTATTGATTTTCTTATACCCTTTTTTAGATAATATGTATGCCTTACCCAAGGAGCATGTTTTAAAAATGGATCGTGAAATAAAGATGGAATAATAAATGAAATTTGGATAAATTCTATGCATGAATTAAATGAGCCTTGTTAAGGACTGGTTCCCAAACCATCCCTTGTTTACTAAATATATATTTGTACATTCATTCACTATCTATTATACTGGATAATTATTAGACAACATATGTGGTGGCCTTCTAAGTTTTGTACTCACACCCTGCTCGGGCTACTGTTAGGTACCCGAGATGATTTCTTGGTTTTTTGTTCATACAATTTCAAAATACCTACCCTAGGATGACGAGTTGGGATTAGGATATACATATCGGAGGATCTAGACATACATTCGGGACTCGTTGGGGGTTTTCTCATTTGTCTTTCATTGAGTTTTTCTCACTTTTTACTTCTAGTATGTCCTAATATTGTTAAAGTCGAATTATGGTATGTACATAGTTTGGGAGATTCGTAATTTGAATGCTTACTAGTTTTTTAAACTATTACACAATTTATATTATGTTATGTTGTTTCATACTCTAGTAAAGAGGGTATATTCTAACCGTGTGACTCATTATACCATCTCTGATAGTCATCCACCTTTAGTGAACAAGGAGGTATGCTTGGAGACATGTGATGAAATGACTCATGGATCAGGTTTAGTGGCTTCCGAGATAGGGTCATTATAAGCCGAAACCCTTCGAGTGTGTCTGAGAAAGCCAAAAAAATAGTGTTCAGGCATGTAGTATTATTTTCTATGTCTCCTATGTCTGAGTGTGATCAATGATCCATAGTCTCAATGGGGGACTTGGTTTTGGTATATAAGAGGGATTGGGAATGGAATATTTCTATTTTCAAAGTACTCACTAATTTGTTGAGTAAGTTTTTATGTACAATGTGTGTATCCATTTCATTAGTTACAGTTTTCACAAAGAGTTAGTAGAAAACGTTCCCTATGTGTGTCCTCATTTTCAGACCCAGTGATATAAGTGGACCTTTTTTCAGAACCCTTTTGTTATTGGATCATACAGACAATATCATCAATTTCACACATCTACTGATAATGTGACATGACTCTACGAGGAGTTAATGTTACTACTATGAAATCTCTCTATATATATAGTGATAACCTATGATTTTTTCCTCAGTATAGATTTGCCTCCTACCATTAATCCTAAAATTATTTCTATCAGTGGTTCTATATGTTCCTCTCATTTATTAGCAATATTTAGTCCTCCTTGGATTCTTAGTGATCCCAGGAAGAGTAGGATGATATAATTTGTAAGAGGTGAAACTATTTCCCTAATATTATATAATATATTAACTTTGGATTAGTAGACACTATGATATTTCGTTTCATGTGATGGTGGAGGATTATAAGGGAATCCTTGCTGATGATTTTATGGGATAACATTGCAATCGATAGTTTGTTTTATTCATGGATATTCACCATGGAAGGAATGATATATATGATAGTATATGAGATAAACTGATAAGGGAATACGGAGTGGTTAGAAGTTTTTTTGAGAAATAATATTCATTATTTCTCATGTTTTTCAATGGGTAGACATATATTGTTTGTTTGAGAGGCATTTGAGTGATTGATGTTGGATATGGATTGGTTTATCATGGATAAAATGACATGAAGAAAGATATCTAATCAATAGAAATGATGAATTATTCTCTATAATAATGAAGGTAATATAGATCGTGGTGTTTTCTTGCAGGAAGGTTTATCACCAAATCAAGGTTTGATAGATGGATATATAAATAATATATTTAGATATCTTCTACAGTTTCTTAGATTCTATATTGATCAAATTTTCCATGTTGAACACTACAATAGAGTTCTTGAGTATTACAAGCCATACCATTAACCTTTCACAACTTAGTTCATTGGTGTGTTTATAAATGGTACCCTCATGTCCTCAGTATATTATTAAGAGTATGTGAGACAATGGTGGATGGTTCTATGTAGTATTCGATACTTATAGTCTCATGGAAGCACTGAGGGAGTTAGTTCTTGAAATATATCTTCACTGAAAATGGTGTGAATTATTACCCTAAATAGGTTTAGTAGGTGGGATCCTAAGACCCAAAATTACAATTGATATGAAATCATATTCATAGAATAAAATTTTCTCTTCCACTTATGTCTTGTGAGGTAACATAACATTTGAAATATTTTTATAAACACATTGTTGGTGAGGATTGTGTAATATACCTCGTATCGATTATTTTTATAACATTATTTGTTTAGTGAGTTATGAAGGAGTGACATCAATATATATAAACTGAGATATTAATATATTGGATGTGCATGGGATATATTCTTAATTTATCTATAAGATATAGAGAATCACAAAATCAATTTTCTTGCGATGATAGGATATTATTTTCATGAAGTGATATCAAGTTATATGTCGGTTGATTTCTCTTATATGTATAGTTATTATAGGTGAGGATGTATCATGATCTATAGGAATTAGTTGGGATTCCAAGGGAGTAATTTTCAGTATTCATGTTTTATCATTTTGTTACCTCACCTATCTGAGTGTGATGGCTGATAGAGAATTGTGTAAATTTTGGTGTAATTTTTCATTCCTGATGTAGTAATTTTATTACATTCCTCGATTATTATTATTGACTATAATTCTTACATCACATAAATATTTATAAGATTATGTGAAAATACTTTTGGGACTGAGTTGTAGTTGATAATAGAATTTTTACCCAAATAAATGTTTTTTTGAAATAAAACCATTCATGTTCTAGTGAACATTCTTTGGGGTGGAAAGTCTGTTTTGAACAATAGATTGGAGGATCATTTACCATAGGTATGGTTTTTTTATCATGAGGATTTATACAACAAAAAATAGTATATCCATTCATTGTGCATGTACAGTAGACCATAATTTACACTATTATGCTATTCAGATCAAATGGGTAGTAATACATTGGACCTCATTGTGTTATAATGATCGTTTTAAAGGGTGTATTTCATCCAGGGGGCATTCTAAATGCAATGTAAATTTCATGAGAATCTAGTGTTCTGATGATAGACATCATTGGTGTTCAAGAGTATAATATTCTTATCTAGGGTATCCAGATATCCTCATGAATATTAGTACCTATATTTTCGTATGGCTATATTGGGTTACTGATGTGGTGTACCACATAAATCTATGGCTAATGTAGCATTGGATGGTTATTCTTCTACACATGCTAACACTATAGGAATTTTCCATTAAAAATTGTGTGGTGCTAAAAGGGGTGAGATAGGTGGTTGGAGTGGTGTTTTATTTTGAAGGATCCAGTAGTGTTGATAACAAGAGAATGAATGACATTTCGGGAAAATCATTTTCCTAGGTTATGTGTTTCATGACGACATAGGTAAACATTGGGTGAAATAATGGGATTATTTAAGATAATGATCATTTCAATAGATATCTAAGAAATAATTTTAGGAATGTTTTATTTTCACATAATTACCGTTGATTAATGTTATGGAATCAGCTGTGTTTGGGTGATGTTTATGAAACTTTTGTTGAAATGGGGTTATGCACAGTTGGATGGCAGTTTGTTCAATTTTTCGCCTTACTAGGAGAAATTGGGATCCCACTGGTCTTTCGAGATAGTAGAATTAGCAAATTTAATGCATAGTTAGAGAGGCCAAGTGAGGCGGACATGCAAATATCCCCCTTGATTAAGTGTATAATTCATGGTTAGTTCATAGTTTTTCTAATACTGAGACTAAATAATGCGAGTGCCGATGGTGATATACTAAAATTTTGGATCTCACTCATTTAAAATTATTAATGACCTGTTTAACCTTATATGTTTCCCTAACTCATGATTTAACATTCATAGGGGTAATGTAAGGATCTCCCATATAATTGGAGGGATTTCAATTCCTTACGAGCACCATTCATCACGATTGAATTCATGAATTGCTGATCTTCTCGTTTCCTAATAAGTTGATTTCATCCCAATTCTTCCCAAATTCCATCATATATACATTCTTTATATTTTAAGTGATTATTTCCTATGTTTCCTTAGATATAAACCTTTCTATTCTCATGAAGATCTATTAATTTGGATCTTCATATTGTTTTTTCAATCTTGAAGTCTTTGATCATGATTTAGGTTTGGTGATTTATATCCAGAACATTTATGAACATTGTTGCGTTGTTCATTTCTTCGGGATTTCACTTCAGAAAAACTCTATCAACAAATCGATGTAGGTGGTATAAATATAATTCCCATATTCGTGGATTTGATATTTATTGTCAAATATGTACAATTTCTAGCAACTTTTAGCAAATTATTTTTTTGTGAATTAGGTTAATTAGAATGACCAATTATTTTATCAATTACATGTTGAAATAGGTGATTAATTGGTGAATCAATCATGAGACTATGTGGATTCTTAATATAGATTACTATTTTCATATTAGTTATATTCCATTGATAATATGATCAAGATAATTAATTATGGGATTACTTTTGAAAACATGATAGTAGAATGATATAATTTTCTTTGGAAAATTAATTATCAAATATGAAAAGAGAAATTGATTATAAAATTGATGCACGAGTTTACGAATTAATTAATGTTTTGATGAACATATATTCATGTTCAGTTAACTAATAGAATTTATGTGTTTAATAGTTTATTGAATTATTAATGGGACTAGGGTGGATAATTAATTTGTAAATTAATAATTTGAAAAATTATGGTAACACCATCATTCTAATTGGAGAATTATAAATCGTATTAGGGTCATCATAATTATATGTAATGAAAATGGTATCATGGACATTCAATATTGAAAAGTATACATCCAATCATTGTCATTATACTAATGACTACATAGAATAAGAACATTGTCATTCTATTGGGGAGTAAGAATGGTAACATGGCCATCTTACATACATTTGTGATATTGTTAACATTGTGAAATTTGGATTATAAATTTGAAATTATTTAATGTAAAACATTCAACTTTTAGTTTTGGCCTCACATGAGAATATTCTAACTCCAGAAAGAGTTGAATCTGGTATTTAGATATCATATCACCATGAATACATCGGGCTTCAGGAACAAGTAGGTATGAAGATAAGATATTTCCTAGGGAATGCATTGGGCTTTGGTACAAGAATATGTTATTACTATGACAAGGGTATCATTGAGAACCATAAAGTCAATGTAGTCATATAATAATAAATGAAAATGTGTAAAATTGATATTATTTCCTAGAAAATATTTAGATATAAAACACAATGCACTATATATAGATAGGAATATATTTGGACACTATTGGTGATGGCCAACTAATTTGTACTAACACCCTATTCAGGCAACATGATTGGTACATGAATAAATTATTATTTTTTCATGACTAGATAAGAGAAATGAAACTAGTATAGGGTTTTGATTTTTATGGATCTTGGAGGAGGGAACAAGACATGGTTAGGGAGTATTTTTGGGATTAGTAGTGTCTTTAATTTCAAATTCATTTAGATGCACTCCACTTGTATTTTGAATATCATTTTTACATTTCAGTTGACTGTCTTGTGTTTTTGGTTTGGATATCTTGTTTCATGAGTATTTTCCATGTTATATATGCTTCCTCTTTAGATTATTTACTTCTCCTACTATTTTACTCTCAAAAAAGAGGGTATAGTCTCCCCATGAATGACATGCCAAACAATCACTACTATTCAGAGGCCTCTGCTATATGCGGATGTTCATTGGAGGTCATGTGTTGAACCGACTCTAAGCATGGTTACATGGAACCCAGGTCGTGAAATTACAATGTGGTATTGTCGGTCAAGTATATAGTGGAATATAATGTCCTTACTATCTGAAATGCATGAGGCCATTCAAAAAAGTCAAAAGAAGATTACTGTAGTTTCAATTGTAGTGGAATATATAATTTTTAGATTGATTAGGGAGAGTCATAACAAGGATCTACAAAACATATCCATGAGGGAAATCATTAAAGATGGAGAGACATCATCATATTGGTAGATAGATGAAGATGTGATCGTCTATATTATTAGTCATGTTCTTGTGCCTATGATCATGAAAGTAGATGTCATGCAGGATTTTCATGCCTCAAAATATTTGGTCCATCAATTAGTAATTAAAATTTACCAGGACCTATTATGATAGTTTTTGTGGCCAGGAATGAAGATGCTTCACCTAGTATGTGGGGAAGGAGGAACATCAACCACCTACATGTTTACTAAATCTACATCCCTTCCAAGATTGGATCCGGGGTGACATGACTATATTTTTTGGTGGGTCTACATATGTCTCTTAAGAAGAATGGAGCTATTTGGGTCATTATGGATATATAAAAAATGGTAGTGAATTTTCTTCCTATGAGTGAATCTATTATAGTTGAACAATTAGAAGAACTGTACATTCAAATGATTTTCCATCATTAATGTTTACTTCCGACTATAGTTTTACATCGTGATTCACAATTTAAATCATGCATCTGGTAGGTCAATTAAAAATACCTTAGAACAAATGTATTATTTAGTATATATTTCAACACACAAATAGATGGGTACTCAGAATGTACAACACAGGTTCTTGAGGATATGCTATGTTCATTTGATCATGATTTCGATGGATCTAATGAAATGAACATGGATTCAGTGGTATATTCTTCTAACAATTGTTATCAGGAAACTATACATATGACCCAATATGAGGCTCTTTATGGTAAGCCATGTAGATAACCACTATACATGATGGTGGCTGGGGAGTAAGAGTTATTGGGACCGAGTCTCAAGTAGGAGGCATCTGAGAAGGTCCTATTGACTAAGAAATGTATCGATATGGGTCAAATTACACATAAGTCATATGCTGATATATGGATATGATACCACGATTTTGAAAAGGGTGATAGTGTATTCCTTTGGGTGTCTCCTATGTTGGGTCACTATAGGATACAGATGTAGGGCACGTAGTACCCCAGTATTATTGGACCATTTGTGATTGTGGATAGATTCAGGCCAGTGGGGTACTGATTGGCTCTTCCACAAAGATATAGTCTAATGTATAATGTTTTCCATGTATAAAAAAATTCTCATTTTCACCCCGAACCTTCACAACTGATTTATGTAGATGCGGCTCAACTTTATATTAATGTTTCCTTTGAGGAGAATTTGATATGTGTGTTGGATTACAGTGAGAAAGTGTTTTAGGGAAAGACCATGCCGATTTTTCAGGTCATATGTAACCATCGACGTGTGAAACATGAATCATGGGAATGATAAGGATACTTATAGGGTCAATGGCCTGATTACTTTGGATATGAATCACATAAAGTCTCATGAGGTACAGCTCAAGGTGGAGTTGTTATAAGGTGGGGAGATTTTATGATCCCAATCATTTCTGGAGTTATTTATGGCGTGATTTCTAGTATTTTTTTCACAAGTACAATTGATCGGAGTAATGGCTCATGAGAAATTTCATTGAAGTCTAATAATCCTTTTTTGAAAAGTGGTTATGCACTTGTGGTGTATTGTTATTACAAACTATGAGGCTTACTATAAGAAATTTGGTTTCAAATTAGTCTTTTGAGGTAGTAGCTTAATCATGGTTAAAGCACAACTTGATAATATATGCATTGTTTCTATGGGAATTTCCCACATGAATATGTGGCTAATTCACCACTATAACATGATTTACCTAGACATGCAACTAAACCATTCAAGGTCCAATAGTGATATCCTAAAATTGTCTATATAACTATTTACAACATTTAATGAAATTCGTCACCACATATATGGCCCTAACCCATGATTTTACATTCCCTAAGGAATAATAGGGTTCTCTCATCACCCTGGAGGGATTTTATAGCCTTATTAACACCATTATTTGTGATCAAATGCCTGAATTGATGATATACTCTTCTCCATATATATGTATTTCATCAGGATGATTCTACCATTATTTCTTCTATTGTAACATGATCTTTAAAAGGGAGATAGAATTTGTTTCCATGGATCTAAAACACTGTGGGGTGTTCTAGATCTAGGATTTTGGATCTTCATCATCATTTATGGGATCCTGATGACTTATATCTTTATTTTGGTTTAAGAATTTAAATATGAAAATTTATCAACATCATTGTACTACTCTTATTTTTGCGATTTCCATTAGGAAAACATCCATCAACTAATCAATGTACGTTGTCTAAATATAAATTCCATATTTCAGAATTTAACATGTATATTAAAATTTTAGAATAACTAGAATCCTATAGCGATTGATTTCCTTGATTTTGGTTTATTATATTGACTAATCCATTCATTGAAGGCTTCTTGAAATATTTGATTAATTTGGGAATTATTCAAGGGACTAACAGTTTGACCTATTAGATAACTAATATGGGGAAATTTATTATAGGTGGAATGTCTTGTAATATAGATAATTAGTCATGGGATTAATTATGAGTGATTAAATTGTCTATGATAAGATAATTAATTGTGGATTTGTTATTTTCCTTGGATAATATTATTTTATTATTAATTCACTTATTACATATAGAATTTTGAGATTATAATGAGATAATTAAATCTGAAAAATTAATTATGGAATATGAATTGTGATAATAATTAATTAATTGATGAATTAAAAAAAATTTAGAAGCACATAGTTAATTTTTGAATCAATGAATGGAATTGTTGTGTATACTAATTTTTGAATTATTAATGGATTTTGGGTGGATAAATATTTGGTAAATTAATTATGTGATAAATAATTGGAACAAGGTCATTATAATTTAAGTAGGTAAAATGTTACCATGGTCATCATACTTATGTGTAAAGAGAATAGGAAGATGTTTATTCGAAATTGGGATGTACACAAGGAAACATGGTCATTATACATATGAATAAAGAGAATTGGAATGTGGTCATTCAATTGAGGATTACCAATTTTTACATGGTCATATTTCTTATGTTAGTTATATTTATATATTTGGTAATGTGGATTATAAATTTGAAATCAAAGAATATAAATTATGGAACTCTGAGTTATATCCCCAAAATAGAATATTCAAACTCAATCATGAGTCAAATCATATACTGAGATATCATAGCACCTTGAATACATCAAGATTCATGAAGAATTAGGATTTATGATATTCTATTACCTAGGTAAAACATTGAGCTCTATTTTGACATGATACTAGTATTGAGTTATGGGATCATTGAAACCCATCAGATAATATAGTCAAACGAGAATAAATGAAATTGTAATAAACAATTTATTACTGCATTGAAATTATTTCCATATTGAACTAAATGAACTGTATTTGGAGGAGGATTTTTTATACTTTATTCCTTGTGGTCTACTGAGTTATAATCACATATTATTTAGGCTTCTTGATCGGTACACAATTATATTATATTTTTTGAGGAATGGATTAGTGAAAAGGCCCAGGAAAAGGGGGATAATTGTGGATTGATCTTGAAGGAGGGAACCAGACATAGTTGTAGACCATTTTGGGTGTTGTAGTGTCATTACTACCAGTTTAATTATATTCACGTGAAATTTTTATTGGAATATCATTTCTTCCAATTAATATTACTATTGTATTTTCTTTCTTGTTATCTTGTGACATGAGTTTTTTTCTGGTTATATATTGTTCCTTATTTTCTTGTTTACATCCACTAGTGTCTAACACTGCTAAAAGAGGATATTGTATCCCCATGAATGAATTACCTGACCCTCTCTACATGTCGGAATCCTGTAGATTGTGAGAAGTCATGATTCAATTCATATGTAGAATCGGCTTGAAGCACCATTGTGTGGAACACATGTCTTGACATTACTAAGTAGGGGACCAATTTGAGGGCTCAATGTATAAATTTCAAATAAATGCAGTATTACTAAAAATATGGAATAACATTAGTAGGGGTTCATGAATTTAAAATATATGTTCATCATTAAATTTTGAATGTGGGTTCTATCCTAGGAGTAAAAAAATCATTTTCAAGAAAAAGAGATTGTGAAAAAGTAATTGTAGGAATAAAACGAATAATAGAAAATATTATTATAAATTTATCTTGGATTTTTGAGCACAAACATAGTTTATCCTCTAAATAAAATTTAATTGAAATATCAAAATATTTGTTGCATACCCATAAAATTTTATAGGATCGTTTGGAGAACCAATGTCAGTGGTTATGTTATAGAATGACACCATGATTGATGACCAAAAACTAGTGTGAATGGTATTCTAAGGATCTTACCAATGAGAAAGACACAACAATTTTAATTACCAGTGATAGATCCAATTATAAGTAGGATGGTTTTATTTATTTATTTACACCTATTTTTTAAACCCATGATTAATTCCAATCAGCTATCTAATGGCTTGATTTGTGGATCGATCATATATCGTCTATGGTATATTTTGGTGACATCAGAATAAATAATTATTTATTTGTATGTTGATTCATATACCTATATGAGTAGTTTTAAAAAGTTTATCGATTGAGTCTTAAAGGAATATAGGATGAGTTATTATCCTCACTCGTATGGTTTATTGTTTTCTCTCCATGTTTTATGTGTGATAATAAATGGAATTTATTTTTTCTTTTGATTCAATGAATACCTGATAGATGAAACCACTATACAATAATCAGAGTGTATAGGGAGTACATTCCCATGAGGTGTTGGGGAGTTAAATTCCCTAGGGTCTATGTCACAAGTTGTGTATACCCTGGAATGGTGATCAACTTGGGAATGGTGTACATGTCCTTGTAATTATTTGGACCTACATCCCATGTATAGAAATATAAATTTCATGCACTTATGAAGGTACATGGCCATGGGATAACTACATGAATAGTTCAATCCACTACATCCACTACCATGTAACATAGGTACGTGTCATGTATTGTGTTAAATTATATGTTGTAATATTTTTGGTCATGGGATGTGCCATTTTTAATGATATCTTCCATGAAACCTTAAGTTCTGGTTGTCTACTCATAAAAGAAATTAATGGATTCATATTTCTCCTATTGTATGATTCACAATGGGATTTTGTGAGATTACCCATATTAGTATTGGTTTAACATGATTCCTTATCGATTTCATAATATTAGCATTGAATTTTTCCATTCACATTAGATAGACATTCCATTAGTAGGATTTCATAGATAGGGGACTTAGAATTATTTTGTAATGCAAAGAGTGAGGTCATCTATTGTCATCTTTCTCTAGGTGTAGATGATGATATCATATTGAACAACACTAAATTTTCATTGGTCCTCTTATAGATGTTTAAATTTGAATTATTTTTTTGGTATACACATGTACAGGGATTTAATCCTCATATATGTACTATTATCTTCATACATCTAGTGTGTCCTTGTTATGGTAGGATCCAATGAGATGGACATGTAGGAAAAACCCCACCAGTAAAATCTTATATGTGCATTGTCTTATCCCAAATGAGTTTTATATGCATTATTCAAGAAAGAAATCTTGGATATCTTTATAGTTTTGACATTAAATTGATATTGTGTGTCTTTGTTGAGTATATCTGGGTATTCTAGTTGTATATGTTTATGAATTATACATGTGTGGAGAGGATATTTATTTTTCATTATTTATGATTGGTTATTTTGGAGTATCATATTGGTTATTGTTATACAGTCACCAACATGGGATCTGAAACCAAATTTAATGTCATATGAAAATTGAATTAATTTTTTAGGAGTCCATGGTTGACAAGAAGTAGATTGAGATATTCTCAGTGTGACATCATGAGGTGTATACTAGTGTTGAATTAGACATCCATCTCTTTTGCATGAGTTGGTGTGACATTACATTCTAGTTTTAGGTGTTCTGGTATTTGGAACCTAATTATTCCTTCCAACACTTTTTATCATCCTCCAATTGTGGTAGTTATGTTGTATTAGTAAATTTATAGTTTTTTTTATATTTTTAGCATTTTATATTCTTATAGATGTGTGTATTCATACAAATACTATAGGAAAATGACTCACTTGTGTTTGATGTGTCGTGTTGGTTCTAGTTTCCATCACCTAGTATATTGGAGTATTGAATGGTGTAGTTCCATCTCCATCCCCATTAGGTTGGGTCATGGCACACCCTTTAAATAAAATATCCCCATATAAATTTGAAAATAATTATAAAAAATGACAATTGAAATTTATAACTAAATATCTCCAAACATTTTATTGAACATAATCGATTTAAATACAATTTTTTATTTTAAAATTAAACATTTTATTACATTAATCATTTTGAAAAAATATATATTATCATTTATTAGTATATGAAAAGATGATTCCATTCATGAATATTTGTAAAATAAAAAACAATGGTAAAAAAATATTTCCTAATTGTTGTTGAAGGATACAAATGTGATTACTTGACATCTCCATGATTGGGGAAAGGATGACAAGGTGTCAGGCCCTTACATCCTCAACATTAAAGAGAGACAATGAATCTATATTCCTTCTTTTAGTAGGCCACAAAGTGGTGACTACTACAAAAGGTATAGAATCTCACTTTAATGGAAGTAATTACCCTTTTTATAGAAAAAGATTGAGAGATGATATTGTAAATCCCTATAGCACTAAAGACTAGAGGTAAAAGTAAATAAAAATAATCCATTACCACATAAAATTTTAGAAAGTAAAATTGATACAAGAAAAGGAAAAAATCCCAAATAATTTACCAATGAATATAAACTAAACTGAAATAGAAACTTTCATGATGAATTAGCTAGTAATGTCCAGCATGGTCCTCAAAGACCCCCGGGAAATGAGAAAACAATTTTATATACATAGTGTGCATATACATGTATTGTTAGTAGGTATAGTAAAGATCCTCATGCAATTTTGAGGGAACACACTAATTCCTATGTGAGAAATTAGTATAACCTCAAACACCTACCAAGAAATTATAATGAGCCCAACCTCTACAAGGAACACTCTCCCAAGTAACGCATGTTATGTATGGTACTAAAACAAGAACATCGACATTTGGGTACCTCGCACCACATTCCCACTAGTTAACTACTCATTCCTAATTATCTAATTTCTTGAAGTTTATACTCTTCCCAAACATAGTCCCACTACCGCAACCTTCCCACAGACACATGAGCCTCAAACCAGACACAACCACACTTGCAGATACCTGGGCCTCAACAACTACACTACTCACTCAAATAAACCATGTTTTCATCCTGATGACACTAAAGAATGATAACATAATTTTCAAACACCCATTACGATCTTCAAAAACAAAACATTTTCCCAAATAATGTTGGACTATGCTAAAAATCAAGCCATTACAGCCTACCTGGATATACACGAGCGACTAGATCACAAAGAGGGTCTGGGGAAGAAAGTCTAAAACCATCCATCCATCCTTCCATTGAGATTTTGGGAAAGACACACAATCCCCTGAAATGGTTGTATTCTTCACATTGTTCTCATCATGGGTGGGGTGCGTATAGAAATCACAAGTAATTACAATCAATATATATATCTATATATATATTTTTGTTAATGAAACACTCATCCCCAACCTATAGGTTTCACATGAAAATACAAAAATTCAACACCTGCATCGCTTTTTCTACTACCCCTATGGGAAAAACCATTCAACAACCACTTACAATCATAAACTGATCCCCATTTTTGATCAATGAACATTTATTTATTTAAGGGGATTAACCATAAATTATTCTAACACCACTTGGAAACTAACAACCATTACCATATTATGTAACGAACAAACCCAATCTACAGTCCCACAACCCAAAAACATGAAACAAGACTTGCTGTCCCACATAATATCCATATTCAACTACTTCCAATAATAATTATTAATAGTCATACCCCCTATTATTTCCTTGAAAACATATCCCTACATCCCTACTTCCCAAAATTTTTCCCATTGGAGCCCCAATTTATAATGAGTTTGTTCCCACACCACATTCCCACAGGTCGACATCGCTTCATGGCTACAATAGCTCAAAAAGGTAGTTCATCTACATACAAGATCATTCATTCCACAATCAAAAAATATATTAGATAAAGACACCGACAAACACATGATATTCCCACTGACTACAAGTTTATCGATACTGCATTCAACAAATCCGTCTGACTGTGACACCGAAACACCCTCCTTTACCACCCCACATAACAATCCCACAAAACCCAACCCAAAACACATAACACATTCCCAAAACTGTCAAACCAAGCATAGTCAAATTTAAGAGACTGGTGTTCTTTAATTCCCACTATAATATAACTGAACTGATCACAGATTATGTTTGATCATGGGGAATCCCTTTATTTGAACAGGTTTATGTGTTTATTTATATTTCATGTGACATATCTACATCAAAACATCACAATTAAGCTAAAAAACACCACTGCACAATATGATACAACCAATGGACAAGATTTTTAGATGGTATATTGCCACAACTACCATAAGAGAATCAAGGATAAAAAAATTTAATATGTGAACATCATCAAACAACATCATTCCCATAGTTTTATTTATCATTTGATTATATTAAATTCATGATTCATTCTAGTTTTAAGAATATTATCCAGTTGTTCCATATATGGAACCATTAATATACCCATCCTAAAAGATGCACAATTAAAGACATAAGAAAATACCATCATGTTGATCAAGGGATCGATGATCATTATTGTGCCAAGATTGTGGGACGGCACAACATGCATGAAAAATCCTAGGCTGAGTGGGAGATGATCCAACACAGCGGTAACACTTGTCTCGGGATGATGCCTCTAGGCACACCAAGAGGAAACAAAAGAATGATAGAAAATAGGATCTCAACATAAGAAGATGTAAAATCCTAAAATTAGAGAGACCATTTCAAAGAACATAAATGTCATATAATGTCATTACCACATGAAATGGTGGTTTGAAATGTTGGACTTATTTGAGATTTAATAATTCCCCTCAAGAATAGTGGAGATATACTAGAAGATGACTGTGATGTGATATATTAACATTGAACAGAGAAAAAAATGTAACATCGGTGAAACAATGAAAACTCAGAATACTATAAATGTGTCACTGATTAGTGAGTCACCGATTCTATGCTACCAACACCATGGTCAATTGATGAAAAATCCTACAGATCCCTGACCTACTGATTCCATAACCTATCGATGTCGACAACTATATCCACCAATGCTGATACACCTTGACTCACTGATTTTGATTCCCCCTGACTGATAGATGATGACGCCCATAACTCATAGATGTCTACGCACCTGACTCACTGATGGTGACACCCCATGACCCACCAATATCAAGGGCTTGTGACTCACCGATGTTGACATCCCTGACTCCCTGACGCTGACACCCCTAACACATTGATGCCGACGTCGTTGAAAAACTGATAATGTTTTCCATTGACTCACAAAAGGAAATCTACAATTTTTCTAAATCCTTCTATGTGATCCACTGTTTCCCTCCATCACCCTTAAGACACTGGATTTTCACAAAATAAGGGATTGGTGAAAACCAAGGTTATGACATTAGATACATATCAATATATTCTCATCCCTGATAATTTAAAAAATATCCACGAAGGAAAGAGGTCCAAACTACCATACCTTAAGATACCTCTTATTTGTAAACAACCTTGTGTTTTTCTAAATCTAAGTCGAAAGCATCAATATCTAAGGACAACTCTTTGACATATATATCATGAACAACTAGGGAGACTCTAAGGCTCTATATCCCTATTAAATCACCCAATGATGAAAAGATCCCACTATATAGAAACATGGATTGGGGTGATTCTTCACCTCATTCATGATTCTACCTGCTTTGGACAGCACCAACTCACCCGCGTGGGATTAATCGCATATGTGTTAATGCATTATGATTTGGGATCAGGTACCACGTGTCCAGCATGTTTGGACATTCCACGCAAATTTTTATAGAACAAGGGAAGCATATCACCTCATTGAAAAGATGGCCAAGAATTCATTATGGACAATGATCAAAATAAAAACATAAAAGAAAAAAAAATTGTTCTGTGTACTTTGAATGCATCTGCACTTCTCACTCGCTTATAATCTCCTCAAGGGCACTATGCCTCGTGAGCACATGAACCAATGAAACGGTCGATCCATGAATCATTTTTTCATGATCCTTGATCCTTCCTGAAGACTCCTAAAAAATTAAATCTCCCTCAATATCAGACTCATCACAATCTAGGACATGGCAGTCATCATGTATATACCAATAAAACTAGGAACATGAATGACATTGTGGATCCTATCCAACTACGGTGGTAACACAAGCTGATATGCCACCTCAAAAAAACATCCCAACACCTCAAAAGGTATGATGAACTTGGGAGAAATATTTCTCCCCCTCCCAAAAATCCACTCTCTACTTTGAGGGGATTCATTTAACAACACGTGGAACCCATCCTTGAACTCCAAAGGGTTTCCTCTTATGAATGACATATGAATTCTACCAGTCTTGAGCTTCCTTAATCCTTTCACCTACAAGATAAACCACCTCTATATTGCTCTGCAACACCCCAGGGCCAACAACACATGCCACCTCATTCTCACTCTAGAACAGCAATGAAAAAAATAGTCTTATGTACAAGGCTTCAAACGGTTCCATTCCAAAGATAGAGAGATAGATATTATTGTATGAAAATGCCACCAGTGGAAAGTTTCATACCCATGATCCCCCAAATTATATAACACACACTCGATGTACATCCTCCAACACTTGGTTAGTCCTATCTATAATACCATTCATCGGAGGGTGGAAAGCAGTGTTTAGGCCTAACTGGGTGCTGAACACATGATGTAATCCCTTTCAGAATCGTGAATTTTATCATGTATCCTGATCCAAAATGAATTATCTTAGAAATTCATGCATCCAAACCACTTATCCCTCAAACCTTTTTGCTAAATAATCGAATTCTCCTAACTCATTATCCACTAGGATGTGAGCTGATTTCATTAATTGGTCCACCACTACCCTGATAAAATCACAAACCCCTCACCCCTAGGGATTCATTTGAGAAATCCATAAAGATGTAATCTCACTTCCACTCTGGGATGTTTAAGGGATATATCATACTATCAAGAACTGGTTGTTCATCCATCACATACTGACACTCTAGTCACTTTTAAACAAACTCTGCAACTACCAAATTCACCCCAGCCATCCAAAACTATTCCCCCTATCCTCGATGAATCATGTAAACTGTTCGATGTACCCCCCAAGGGTTAGTTATGGAACACTCCAAGAACTCCCTCACACATCGCCATTATGAAAACCTTCTTCCCAAAAAACTATATTGGGTTTTTACTATCCTATGAGAATCCCTCTGATGCATCGCTGTATTTTACATGATCTTGAATCACATTAGAATTTGAGTCTCCCTAGTGAGACAACTCCCCCTAATGTACTATGGATGAAAAAACTGTCATCTAAAAGAAACTCTACCTTCCCCCATTTTAATTCCTATATGTTGATTATCCAACTACATCATTTCCTTCTAAGCGTTTTCCTACTCCTAATCTACAACATTCTATAACTTCCTACTTAATCCATGGACCACCATGTTTTCCTTTACTATTTTGTAGGTAATCTTAAACATGTAGTACCAAAGAAACACTATCCACCTCCAATGCCAACTATTTAGGTATCGTAGGGAGAAGATATACTTCAAACTCTTGTGATCCAAGAAGACCATTATGTGTTACCATGTGAGTTAATGATGCCACACATTCATCACAAAAATGACCACTATAAGATCCAGGTAGTGGGTGGAATAGCTCATTTCATGAGGATGTAACTACATATTTCCCATAAGAGGTTATTTGTCACTATTACATCAACACACACCACAATCCAATAATGGAAGCATCATATACCACCTCAAATAATACACTTCCTATGGAAACCCTATCACTGGTGAACTGATAAGGATCCCTTTCAGGTAAATGAGTGTTTCATGGCACTACTCACTTCATACAAAAGCTTGGCCTTTTCAGGAAAAATTTGTTAAAGACACTACAACTCAAGAGATGTTTTGTATGCACCTTCTATAATCACCTTCCATACATATGAATCTATGAACCTCTACCACATTCATTAGTGATTCCAAAGAAACAAACACTTCATCCTCTGAAGGTTCCACTTCTATTCCCTTATAGGAAACCACATGTCCAATGAAGTGCACCTCTCATACCAGAAAATTATCTTTTACAACATCCCATAGAGATAGTGGTGTCAGGCGACATCCAAAAAAACCCATAGATGCTCGACGTGATCCTCAAATGATCCTGAGTAGATAAAACGTTTATAGATGAACCCAACCAGAATCCAGTACCGTTACTCACATAAAATGGATTACATGAGTCCCAAGAACAAATCCAGTGTGTTACTAATGACAAATGACATGACCACGAACTCAATGTCCACTTAACAAAACCTAAATGTAGTCTTTGGGATATAACCCTCATTCACACTCTACTAGTAATATGTAGACCACAAGCTGATCTTAGGGAACAAACTTTGTCCCTTTCAACTTGTCGAAAATATCATCGTTCCATGGGAGGGGTTAAATTTCTTCCATGTCACCTGATTCAATCTCTTGTATTCTATGCACATCATAACACAACTATCCTCCTTCATTCCAAACATGACTTGAGCACCCCATGACAAGGATCGTGGTCCAATTAAACCATTCATCATTAGGTAATCAACCTGAATTACCATCTTTGTAAACTCAGTTGGTTTTAATTGACAAGGATCCGTCGAAATCAGATGGGCACCAGATTGTAGGTCGATCAAAAACACAACATCACGTAGAGTGGGTTGAGTCAAAACCTCTTCGGTGAATACATCCATGAACTCAATGACAATACCTAGAACTTCCATCGCCAATGAGTATACTAATTCCACTAACAGCTCACCTATCAATGAATGAAGGGGCTCCAGAAACATGTTTCCCTCATGGAAACTATAGTCACTAACAAATGGAACATGTTGGCTACCCATATCTAATAAAAAGACCATTTTCTAGAGGTATCTAATAACAGCCTGCATGGAAAATTGCTAGTAGATTCATAGGATGACACAAAATGGAGTCTTCTTAATAGAAGAAGATCCCCAAAGGACGGATTCAGCCCTAGCATCAGTCTACATTGTCAACAAATATCAAACATGATGTTATGTCCTCTGACTAGAATAATCAATACTAGGGGCATGGAATGTCTCTCTATATCTTGAACCAGTAAATGGGATAGAATGGGTGAAACAATGGAGTGAGAATATCCTAAATCCAACACTACATGGGTAAGAGTACTAGCAAGACTGATCTTACCATGATCTACATTTGGCCCAACTGGAACTGTTGTCGTTGCGGTGTGAAAATGCATACACCCATCCCCTATTCCACTCCACTGTTGATCGGATCCCAGACCACACCAAGGTTGAAATCCTAGAGGATCGCCCTGAGGTCGGTCTCCTCTGGCACCATCCACCATTGGTTGATTGAGAGCATGATACCCCTGATATAGGAAAGGCCTTGCTGGAAACTATTGTTGTTGAGGTGGGAGCTAATCCTACCCATCCCCACTATAGTGTACTCGGACAGGGAATTGATTCCGAATATGGACACTACAACCACAAACAGAGAATCATGGTCCTAGGCCGATGTGGAAAGGGGAAGGACAAGGAGAACAAAACTGGAGCTTCTAAGGCCTATAACCAACATGTCAAAACCTATATGTGCCTAATGTTGTAGTCCATCTAATGAAAAACTTCACCTTGGAAGAACACTTCTAGATCACCTCTCATAGAACACCTTCCAGTGTGTGCATCCTCTCCACTACTTCTTCCTTATTATGAACAAATATATATGTTGGTAGGTTGAAGGGAGTAACAACATTCTGAAGAGATGTTCAGAGTTCCCCTTCTAATCATCATTCCCACAAATCCTCATCCAGAAATAGGTCCAATGTAAAAAGAAAGAGATCATTAAACATTATCCCTGGATCTCTCACAAACATAATCCTCTTTTAGGGGAGATAATCTCTTACCTCTTATCGACCATCATCATGGATGGAATGAATTCTTCGTGAAGCAATTTCTCAATGTATGTCCAGGTGACATCAGTCCCTTTATTCTCCCTGATGTAAATCATCCCCCACTGATGCTCCACTCCTCACATATAGCTCACTACAATTGGATCCGTGTTCTGTTTCATCGAATATATCATGAAAAAATCAATCACCAACTCCATGATCCATCTATCTATCACCATGTCTGAGATTCTACACATGTACTTTCCTAGAGTCTCCTACTAGAAAGAACGAAGCATCTTCTACCACCATTCAGCCTCCATCTCTTAATATTCTCTCCGTAGATCAATCTGATTAAATGTTGGCACTCGATTTCTCATTCCACTTGTGGATGATGTCTTGGATCCACATGTGAAACGAGAAATAAAGAAATCATATTCCTAAGTAGTGTGTAAAAAAAATTATTCTAATTTTTTTTGAACACTTTATTTATTTAAAATTCCCAAAACACAAAATGAAGCACCAGAATAAAATTTATTATGATGCATTTAAACTTCATATGGTCTCTACTCTTCAATTGGAATAGCTTCACATGATCATTAAGTAGGTCAAAATTCTTTTCTTCATTTCACGGGGGGGGGGGATCACATATCCATGCCAGTCTTCCCAGGCCTATGTAACACACTAAGATTTCCTAACAATATTTCCATACCACCATATGCACTCCTAATTGTTCCTAACCCCAAACTTCATCATATCATTTAATAATAACCTCTGATATGATTTTGGAATGACCCACATTCTCCAAGATGAGGGATGGGACAACAATTTCCCCTGCACTTCCTTCCTCAAGATGATGGAGAGATAATGAACGCTGGGTCCCGCCATTAATAGGCCCCGTAGTGACGACTTGGACCACGAGTATAGAATCTCAAATGAATGGATGGAATTTCCCTTTTTTTAAAAACAATATCATGAGATAAGAATCTATATCCCAAAAACACCAAATACTAATGGTAAAAGTAAATCAAATAATCCATTCCAACATTCAAAGTTCAAAAGTTAATCTAATACAAGGTAAGAAAAAACTCAAAAATAATGTACCAAGGAATAGAAACTAAATAGAAACCAAAACAATCATGATGCTTGTACTAGTACAGTCCATCACGGTCCTCAAAGTCCTCCTAGAAACCTGAAAATTATTTTTTATATGTAGGGTGATAATACAAGAATACTATGTAGGGAAACTAAAGCTTCTCGTGCACAAGTGAGGGAACAATCTAATTCCCCCCCTGAGAAAACCGAATATCCTCAGCCACCTACAAAGGAATTCTTTCCAGCGCAACCTCACCATGGGACACTAACCCTAATGACGCCAGTCATGTAATGTAATAATATAAGAACATCAACATTTTGGTACCGCACACCACATCCCCACCGGTTAACTTCTCATTTCCAATGAACTAACATATTGACGTTTCCACTCTTCCCTCATGAAGTCCCATAACCATAACATGCCCGAACACACTTTGGCATAAAACCACACTCTACCCCACCTGTGGAAACCAGGTCATGAAAAACCACACCGCTCTCTCGCAGCCACTTGGGACTCATCTCGAAGACACTTCAGAATGAAAACCCATCACATAAAAAGCATGTCCCCACATAAAAAACAAAACCTTTCTAGAACAATCATGACCTATATTAAGCCATAAGACATTATATCCTACTCGGATACACTCGAGCACCGTGATCCAAAGAGGGTGTGAGGAAAAAAGTTAGTAACCATCCATCTATCATCCCATCGGGATGTTCTGAAAGACACTCTCCCCAATGAAATGGATGTGTTTGATAACTAGGGATAAAAAAGTCTATGGTGTGTATAGAAAGAAAATCACTACATAATATATATTTTATAAAAAAATCATCCCCCACGTATGGGTTTCACAATAATACAAAAATATCCAACACCATCAATCCTTTTTTTACAAGCCCAACATGCACAACCATACAACACCCTATTCAAAACCTTAAACCAACACCCCTTTTTGTTCCATTTCTATTAATTTATTTAAGGGGATTAACATAAAATTATTATAATATCAAAATGTAACTAACAACTATAACCATACATTGTGATGAACATAACCAATCTACAGTCCCACTTCACAACATCACAAAAATATACAGGCAGTCTCACTACACATACATGTTCAACTACATCCAACTATCATACATCAAAGTGTCATCCCCATTAATTCTCTCACAACACATCCCTACACCCCCACTTACCAAAAAATTACATATTGTAGTAGAACTTCATAACTAGTTCATATATACACCACGGTCCCACTTATCGACATCGCATCACAACCACAACACAACAAAATGTAGTTCCACTGCCTTCAAGATCCACTATTACAAAATAAAACAATATCCTAGACCATGAAACCAAAAAATGAAGGAAAATCCCACTACCTAAAAGATTATACATTCCACAATCAATTCATGTTTCATAATGAGACACCAACACATCCCCCATACCACCCCACATACGAATCCCACATAACCCTGACCCGAACACACAACACATAACAGCAACCATCAAACCATAAGTATTCAAATTTAACTGACATGGGTTTTACTATTCCCACATTAATATAACATGGGTGTTAATATAATAGGTTGGAACTTGGGGAATCCCATTATTTATCTGAGTGTATGTGATTAATCTGAATTGATGTTACATATGTACATCAAAATAACACAATGAAACCGGACACCACTAGTGAACCTGAAATGACCACCAACAACCATGATTTTCTGAAGTTTTACAACCAAAAAACTATAAGAGAATCAATGATAAAAAAATAATACTTGGGACCAATATCAAACCACACCCTACACATTGTTTTATTTGTCTTTTGATCATATTAAATTCTTATTCATTAACAGCTTCATGAAGATTATCTAGTTGTTCATTACAACAAAACAATATTGTTACCACCCTGCATGATACACAAATAAAGAGAATCAAAATAAAATTCCTACATGTTTATCAAGGTGCCAATGTTCCTTCTTTCTCCAAGATTAATGGATTGCATGACTTTTAGTAAGAACTCCATGGCTAATTGGTAAGGGATCCATCCAGGGTGCATGACTCATATAGGGAGGAAGTCTCTAGGGGAATAAAAAGAAAACAAAAGGAAGAAGTAAGAGAGGATCTCATCTATCGAAATGGATAGATCCTTAAATCAAAGAGACCATTTATATGCACATGAATGTCGGATCATGGATTGACGACGTGGAATGGCTGTTTCACATGTTTGAATACAATTAGATTTAATAACTCCCCTAGGAAATAGTTAAGATAGACCTGTGTATGGATGTCAGTTTATATATTAACATTAAATGGAAAAAAACACTGAAGAGGAGTGAAACTGAGAAAACAAGAAAAACTAGAAATGATTCATTGAACCATGAGTCACTAAAGCTGAGATACCAACATTGATCTACTAATGCCGCAACATACCTGTGCAATGACCTAATGACGCCCTAACCAACTAATGCTTGGACATACCGATGCCGAAGCCCCCAACTCACTGATACTGATGTCCATTGACTCATAGATTTTTAATCCCCCTGACTCACTAATACTAACACCTCTGACTCATTGATGGTGGCACACATGACTCATCAATGTCAACAAACCAGGAATCACCAATGCTGATGCCTCTTCACTCACAGATGTTGATGCCCCTAACACATAGATTCTACTACACCTGACTCACAAATGAAGATGCCCGTGAATCTTTAATGATGACTCCCCCTGTCTCACCGATGGAAAGACTTGATTTTTTGGAAAACACTCTAGGTGAGACACCATTTCCTCCCAACAGCCTTTAGCACTAGATTTTCACAATAGAAGGGCCTGGGTAAAATCTAGGTTATTAAAAAAATATTGTTTAATTTTTTTGGAAAACAAGGAAATATATTGTGAATTTTTTTCATGAGGATACTTAAACCAAATTAAAATGGAAATATATTGTGAAAGATATTCTTACCGCATTGAAATCTGTCAAATCATATTCCTCAAGAATGATTTTTTTTTCAAAATAGTAAATATCATAAAAATAAATACATTACTAACATATCCTTCTATCAAATTTTTATATAAACCACTCATATGATTATTGGACACATCTTTAAAATATTCCTCGATGAAAAAAAATTGATAAGTTGTACCTTACAGAGAACTTATCATTGAAGTCAGAGTTAACAAAATAAATTGATTGTTCATACTCACTATAAAAACACATTAAAAGAGTATATATATAATCCTAATATAATATAATTTCATTCCCCATAAAATATTATATTGAAATAATCATTTATTTTTATTTTGAACCCCATTAATGGAAATTTAGTTAACTGATCTGTTACCTCACACTTATCTTTATTTTTTAATAATTTAAACTCTATTATAATGATTTAAAAAATGTTATTACTTAATTAAAATATATATTAAAATTTAATATACCATATATGATACTTTTATAACATATTACAACCCATTAAATAATAATATGTTATTATTTTCAATTTTTTGATTTCATTCGTGTAATATTTTCCTTGTTGGTTTACATGCATATAATTTTGGATTTTCATTTCAAATATATATAAAATTATTATTGGGAAATAAAAGTTTATTAAATAAAACCCCAAATAATATGTCAACCAAATCATATTTATTATTTTTGAAATTTGTATGAGTCTTTTGATAAATCATTAATTATAAATTTTTAGTTTATTTTGTCAGTTTTCCCAACCATCACTAAGTAGTATCATATTTGTTAATATTATTTCTATATATTAGATCCATAACATGAAAATGTTATAATATAATAATTATAATATTATTTCATTAGAATAAAACATATATGACCATCCTTTATGGAGAAAATGAAAATTGAAAAAAAATTAATTTTTCATGGATATGGTGAACGACACTAATTACTTTAATGGTTCGGAAAAATTGAAGAAGATGAAATAAGAAAATAGGGGGATGGAATATATTCCATTATAAATATAAAACTCCATTAAATAATTGACAATTATTTTATTATAATTTTACTAATTAAAATGGTAATACGAATTTAGAAAATGAACAAAAATTAAAAGAGCTTGTTTGAGAAAGTTATCTCTTTAATATCACCTATTTTAAGGACCCCATTGAAAACATGAAATTGTTAATTATGTGATACATGAAACACATGTACATGATGTGATTGGTGAAGAATTATTTCATAATATATCTTAATAGCTTCATTTTTTTCGGTGAATGTGGTGGTGAGGGGAATTATTTATACTTAGAATTGGGTGGATTGAACTGATTATATAATGATTATATTATATTTAAAGATATATACATTGATGTGGAATTAATTACAATAAATTTGGTAAATCATTAATTTTATAATTTAATATAATTCCCTTTTAACACATCAACCTCTAATAAAATGTAATATTTTTTTATTCATTTTATGTGATTACCATTTAATAGTAACTCACTAAATATTTTACCTATACCGCGGAAAATCATTTTTTATCTAGGTAACATTCTAACTCATAAAAGTGAAAATGAATGTATAATATAAAACATACATATTTATTTAAAATATGTAATACAACTTTTTTAAAAATAATTATATGTGACAAAACGATATCTAATTATGTTAATCGTATTACTAAAAAAAGATTTTTTATTATTAAAATCATGGTTTGTGAAATTTATATGCATGACTTCCAAAATGTAACACCTTATATATTATTTAATTATTCAAATAAAATATTTTCAATAATAAGTTGTCATGAGTTCATGTTCAGTGTAACATAATAAATATATGACATGAGTATTGGTATTTTCAAAACAAATAGTATTTTGAATATTTATCCCAAAAATCACCTTTTTTAGAAAAGTTATTATAAATTTTCATAAACTAATTTTGAATTTGTCTGTCAAAAAAAGTTGTTAATTTTTTTTAAATTTTTTTTCTAAAAGTGATAAAAAGTATTTATATTTTATTTTCATATAAATAAATAAAAATTTATTTTTTAAGAAAACATATATTTAATAAATAAAAATGAATCAATATAAATTATGTGGGAATTTCAAAAAAATAAATTTAATTTGTATTGAATAAGAATATTATATAATTTTCATAATATTTTTAATGATATTCATACATACCAACTTGATGGCTGGTTTATAAGATTAATTTCCAAATAATAATATTTTTGGAGTTCAGTTATACTGTGTGTTCTGTGAAACGTAAGCTATTGAACAAGGTGTTCGTTCAAAATCTCAAGGGTTACATTATCCCCTTCTCTAATTTATTTTTTATTGAAAAAAATAATATTATGATTTTTAATAATTTAGTTAATATTTTAAATTTTAATTTTGTAAATTCTACATCATAATAAGATTAAAGAAATCTTCGTCATAAAAATATGGATTGGAAAATGTGATCCTAAACACAAAAAAAATAGTTTCTATATAGGTGAAAATTTATGTTAGGCTAAGAAAATAATATATTATGAAATATAACTATCATGTTTTGATTTCTATTGATAGATAACATGGTATTTATAATTTTTATGATCACAATAAGATAAATATATAATGGATCAATAGGTTTTTTATTTTCAGTAAGAAAATTACCCGAATAATTTTTCTGGTCAAAAATATATTTTATAGAGTTCACTAATAATTTGACGTCATAAATAATGAACACAATGAAATATACTTAATTGATAGTTAGTGTTTAATCAATTAAAATATTTCCACTACAGAAACATATTTTTCTCTAAAAGGAAATTAGAAATTTTTCCCCAATATATAATTCTAAAATAATGAATTAAAATTAACCATATAGGGTTCCCCAATTGAGAATTTCATTTATCTATCTTTTCATTAAAATAAATAAATATATTATTTACTAACCATGACATCACAAATGGTAGTAGTAGGCAATTCACCCATTATTCTATTCAATTTTGTGTATAATCCTAACATCCTTAGAAATTTTAAAACATTTGTGCCAACATATGGGTTCTTATTTTTATAATAGTATTTAAATATATTCTATATATCCTTATAAAGTAATCATAATATATAAAAAGTTGGTAAATTTCTTAACATATTAGGCTAAGTCATATATTGCTTTTTTCACACCAAAATTTCATAATTTATATTAGATTCATTGGTAAATTACAGAAATAATATAAATTAATGAGAAAAAATTCATCATGAATTAAATATCCTACTATGATTATTTATGAGTGAAGGAAATTATTTCTCATTTAAAATATCATAAAATTAATAAATCGTGATAATTCTTTCCTAATTTCAAAAACTATTTTCCAAAGAAAATTTTGTTTCCTAATGTTATCTAATATGATTAAGTACATTAATATTAGATTACTTATCTAGTTCCTAATTTATGGCATTTCAGAAATGAATACCTTTATTATGCTTCTAGAAGGTAAATTTATAAACATTTAAATGTAATTTTTTTTCTAGATTACCAAAATTAACATATTAATCACCAAAGAACAACATATAGGTCTAAATAAAGCATAATAAGCATATAATACCTTGATCCCCATAAAAAATCAGAACATGAATGCTTATAATAAAACATCTCATATTATATAATATATTACTTAAATCCATGAAGAAAATTATCCCCGAAAATATAAAATAATAAATTAAAACAAAAAACAAAATATCATAGCCCAATATAATATCCCATAAGAATCCTTTTATACTTATTATCTGGACCTGAGACACATATTTATGGTTATTATCCCCCAATAATGTGTCTGCTAAAAGATAACGACGCAATAGAATCACAAATATTGTATACTAGTTTTATTCATCACATGCTTCAGAAACCATAAATAAGAATTATAGATATAAAATCTAAATATATATTTTTATTTTTATATTTATTATATAATCAGTAATATAATTTTTATTGGTTTAATATAAAAACAAAAGAACCAAATCATTCCCCTGAATTCCTGAAAATTTAACTTGGTTTCACCATCTAATTACACATTCCTTTTATATGTAATTATTAGTCTCGTTATCTATGACATTCTTTATTAAGATATTGATTTTCCCCAAAGGAAAAATATTTACCTTCTGATTAAAATATATTCTTTTAAAAAAATTAACATTCAATTATACCATTTTGATACTATTATTAAATGCCTATAACATTTTACCATAAATTAAATTTTTATATAATTATTTCCTCTCCCAATACATATTCATGGTATTCTAATAAATTCACTATTCTGATTCTTATCACATTATTATTCTATAGGAAACATCATATTCCTGACCCTATTATCACACCCAACTGGGATTTTAGTGAACTCTATCATTATAATTTTTGGTGATTCCATGTGTTGTTGTAGGTTATTATTAACAGTAATATACAATGATAACTGATTATGTTCGGATAAATATCCTTTATTCCAGTCAAAAACACATTTTTTTTCTGAAATTTTTTTTTTATAACATTCAATATTAACTAAGATCATTTCGTTTCCAACCATTGACTAGAACCAAAAAGAAAATTGTTCGAATAAAACTAAATTAATAAAAATGATATAATATTATTCAATGCATATCAAAATAATGATTGGTTATTCTATATCTAAGAGTCATTAGGTTTATAATATGTTATCCTTGGTCAACATAAAATCTACTGGATGTCATCATATATATATAATTTTAATAAATGTCAGTCATAGTGTCATAATCTATGTTTTCATAAATCATGTTCTTATAGTTTCTTATGAACATTTCTAATAAAGGCTAAATCATTCCCAACTCGAGTTGGCTAGAGTATGCGTTTAAATTATTGCACTAGCATAAAATACAAGGAATTGAATCTCGAATAATAGAATGATTTAGTAGTTTCGAGAAATTAGATACATAATAAAACCTTATAGTTCTGATAAAAAATTAGAATAAAACATAGAAAATCCATTGAAAACACCATTATTTAAATTGTAAAACCAAATATTAAAACCATAATAATCATCTTGGCATTGTGGAAAAAAAACCTATGATTTTGGTGAGATAAAATACTAAGTAAGGCATATGTTCATTGGAATCTATAATAGTTAATAAATAAAAATTATGGTGCTGTAAATAAAAAAACACATGACATTTAATCAATAAAATGAAAATAATGTGGATAAAATAAATGATGAACACATAATTTCATATAAATAATTATATGAGAAAAAAATATTACAATGTATACAATTATAATTGAATAAACAGTTGTAAATAAATATGTAGTCGCATAATGATGGAATGTATAAGTTCAGACCTAAAAAACATATCATCAAGGATTTATTCAATAAATTATACATAAACGGATATAACATAAGGTAATACCCAAACTCGTTTGTCTTGTTATTCATATAGATGCATCAAGGGGATATAGTGGGGATCACCCATCACTAATCCGTGAAATTAATTCCTCATATAAAATTGGAAAAAAATAATAAACTTATAATTTTTTATTTGAACATGAATTTGAAATTTATATAACATTCCTCAATAAGTAAACATAATTAAATATCATCCATACTAAAATGGGAAATGGTATCATAATAGTTCATCCATTGTCAAAGCATTCATAAATTATCTAGATAAATAATATGTATAAAAAAATTAAACATATTCCAAGTTTATTATATTTTAAATATAGAGTTACGACATGGATTAATTTCAATTCCTAAAAATTATTCATAGATTATTTTTAAGAATATATCCTTTTAATTTTGAAAATCCACTTTTGATACAAAATGTGGCTAATTTTTTTCTAAATAATTACATTTTGAAATATTATTTTATGAATATAAATGATCCATTAAAAAATATAACTATAATTAATTTCTAGATATTCATTTCATTTCATAAATGCTAAAATGATGATTATTTTCACTTTTTGGGTAAAATCCATAAATGAATTATTCGTAAAATAGAAAAGAAATTCCATAAATGTTTTATCAAAAAAGTAAACATACCGTAAAAATTACATTAAAAATTTGTAATATAATTTTTAATTCCTATTTAATACATTTTTATAAATCATTTGAGTAGAAGATAAATACCCCACAATGGATACATATATAGAAACCATCAAAAATGTTATTTTGAAATATTCCATATCACATTGTAGTCAATCAAATATTATTCCCTAGGAAAGTTATATTTTAATAAAACAAGATATATGATAATATTGAATAAATTAATGTTATAACATGTCAAGGTTTTTTAAATACAAACTTGAGAATTCAATAGGGACATAAAATCGAAATATTTCTCGATTAAACAAAATTGAGATGATGTCCCATACAATGATCATAAATTTGAAGTTATGAATAATAAAATCGTTAGATTATGTGTATTAACAATGAATAAATATAAAACAAGTTCACATGAAATATTTAGATACTCCAATATTATTAATTACATAATTTTACAATAAAATAATCAATGATTTAGATGTTTTACATGATGAATTGAAATTGATTTATAAAATCACATTCCTCACACTTACATTTAATTTTGTATACTTTATCCTACATTATATAGGATTAAGAAATATTATTATTTCATTAAAAAACATATAAATATTTATAATACCATATATTTTATAATGATTACAACTTATCTTCAATTAATAAATCATATTTTATTATTTTTATTATATTGGGTGTTGTTGTTTAAGGGTTTAATGTTAAATTCATTTTCATATAATTATATAGGTTATTATAAAATGAAAATAAAATGGGAAAACTGAAATTAAATGGTATTTATTCACATGTAGATGTTTAAATGGTCTCATATATAATATTTTCTTTTATACATGATTAATATTCATTAGATAAAACATTAGTGAAAATATTTTTTTATTTTGTTGGTATTCAGACCATCAAAAATAGATTTTTTCTATTTAATACTATTTATAAATATTAGTTCAAATACATGAAATAAAGAATAATATAACTATTAAAATTTGATTAAAAAATAATAATACATATATGGTTAGTCATGGAAAATGTAATGTAAAATTAACATAATCATTATCCATATCGAAGGTTCACATGCATGATTTTGAAAATATTTTCAATTCCTTAAAAGGAAGAAGAAAAAAGGGTTTTATTGAATATATTAAATTTTAAATATAAAATTACATTATATACATGATATGGTATTGATTATTATTTTATGTATTATTGATCTAAATACAAGGTAGAATACGAAAATAAATTAATATAGGTGGTTTAAGAATGTTTCAACTTGAATATCCACTCCATGGAAGTTCCCTTTATGAAGAATTAATTAGAATATCTGTGAGACTAGAAGAACATAGACATGAGGATTTTGGAGTGGATTTGTTTTGTTAGATACATGAAGAGATTCATGTTTTATTATTAGAAAGGGGTTGATGAGGGATGATATTTATACATAGGAATGGGTGGATTTGTGTCATTAATTTACGATTCTTTTAAATTAATAGATAACCACATTTGGGTGGAAATAATTACAATGAATTTGGTTGATTATTAATTCTGGAATGGATTTTTAAATTCTAAAAACAAATCATAACCCAATTTTTTTATAATCATTTAACATTTATGTTTAACACACTCAATTGTTTTAACAATATTGAGGTATATTATTATTTCAAAGGGAAATTTCTCATGTATAAAAAAATGAACTGATGGCCTTCTTTGGACCGTATTATTCCAATATTGGGATAAATATTACTAGATTCAATATATAAAATTGATAAGTACCATTTTTAAATATAATAAAATTATTACACAAAAATTTTATTTTTTAATGACTAAAATCCTGGTATTCAAAATTTAAAATAATGTTTTTCTATGTCTAAAACATTATTTATTATTTAATTCAATAAAACATTATTATCAATAATGTTATTTTATAAATATGGTATCATGATAAAATAATATTTATTTCATAAGATTTAATGTATTTTTCAAAACCAGTTTTTTCATATTAAATCCCAAATATCAAATTTTATAGAATATTTCCAAAAAACATACCCACATATAATTATGATATCATGATTCAATTAATGTAGTTAATATTAAAATATTAATTTCAAACAAATTTAAAAAACTAATTATATTTGTTTTTTCATTGAATGAAAAAATTCCTTTTGTTAAAAACATAAATTAAACGAATAAAATTAAATTAATAACATTTGATTTCTCATTTCATTAGAATAAATACATTTATATTAATTGTGAACATCATATTTATTTCAAAATATATAAAATATTATTCAACCTCTACACTTTAAAGGCTAATTTATAATGGTTTGTTATGAAATAAAACTATATTGGATTTTTTTAAGTATGTTGTTCTTTGCATTGTATTTTAATGAACATAGTGTTCACTCAATATCTTATAGTCTTAAAAGATGACAAAAAATTTTCGATAACATAATCATATGAATGTTCTTTACATAAATGTTTTCCACCAGAAAATTATCATATATAAAACAACAACTATATTTATATATAGATTCATTATAATAAATGTGTATATATAGTATCCATCATTCATGAATATTAACAGATATATGATTAATAATATAAATTGGAAACCATAATCTCTTGAACATAGTGTTACACAATCATGTCCATGTATAATCATGTGTTCATATAATCAAGTAAACAAAATCACAAATCATAATTTGGTGAAATATATTAATATTAATATCCACAAAAAATATTAGGTGAATATATCAATGAAATAATACTTATTAAAAAACATCTAATTTATAATAATGTTCACGCATAATTATATGACTATATCTAGAATAAATCCAATATAAGAATTTTTTTAGAAATATAAAATTTCAAAAACATCTTCACTTATCATCATCATCATCTCATGTGATATCAATACCATATTTCCAATTAAATTTATGTGTTATAACAGAAAAAATAATTACCTAATCACAATCCATTAATATATATAACACGATTTATTGAAAAAAATTATCATTACCTCATATTTTAACACATTTAAAAGAATTTGTATTTTTTAATACATTATCACCATAAAATATAACAATTATAAGAATGAATTTGGAATGATGAATTTGATCATTAACCTAGTGAATTATTAGTAACATCAATGATTATTTATCATATGGGAAAATAATATTCTATGATAGTTGTAATAATTAATTTGAATAATTCTATTTTAGTTTTGAAATAACATAGTGATAAATAATAAATATGTATAATGTTTTAAAAAATTCATTTTAATTGAACTATGAAATATTGTAATGTATTATTCAAGTCAATGAGTTTTAATTAAAGTAGGAAAAACATTCATGTTGTATACATTAATAAAATGATATTTTCACACTATTGGTAAAAATTAACTTATTTGAAAAATTATATGAAAATATATTTTAAATATTTTCATATAATTTAAAACATGGGTTAATACTAAATTATTAAATAGTTATGAAAAGTTAAAAAATAATCTACAAATATTTTTTAAATAATTATGGACAATGAATAAATAATTCATTACAATATAGAAAAAAATTTATATTCTTTATGTAAATATTTTATGATAATTTATTTACCAATGGGACAAAATGGTAATCTTAAATAGTAACTACTTTAATAACCATGTGATCTTTCAATATAATGTCTTTAGTTGATTAGAACTAAATAAATATCGTTAATGTAAATTTATCATAGATAATCCCGAAAATAAATGAGCTAGTAATGTTAATTCATTAATATTCTAGAAACATTTGATCTATAACCCCTTGGAGAAAATAAAATAAAATACATATTTAAATATAATTAAAATAAATATTTTAATTATATAAAATTTGAATGTTTATTTATATGGACAAAAAAGTGAGTGAAACAAGTGGTTACTATGTAATATATCTTATATAAATAAAAGTTACATGTTAATTTTTTTGCTAAAGTCATTCGTTTATATGTATTTGTTAAATCCTAAGAAATAAAAATTTAATATTATAATAAAACAATTCAAAAATTATATTCATTAATAATATACTATTTTAAATTCCATTATAATATCAATTTAATATTTTCACTGACAATTCTTCTTGAAAATCAATATTCATGTGAATGTCTAATATGTTAGAATATATGATTCATTTTGATGATTATAGTCCATAAACCTTATTCATTGATTTACCACAACCAAATTATTAAACCAAAAATAATTATTTTATTTTTTCATTCTAAACAAATTTATAGCCACTAATATTTAAAGAGTTAATCCAAAATGTAATTACATCACATCATAAAGTATATAGTCTGTATGAATATAATTGTGATATTCTCACATTGTTATGGATGTAATTAAATAGTGATAAATTATCATTCAAATTAATAGAATATTTATTATAACATTATAATAAAATACATTCAATTAACCGATCCTTTTTTCAATTACTATAAAATAGAATTAAAAATTAATCATTTATTTTATAGGATGTGGTACTCCTCATGTACACATGGTTGACATTATCGTTCTCCACAATATAGTTTGGTAAGAAAAAGGTAATATGTTATATTTATTAGAAAATAATTATTTTAAATGTATAATATATAAAAATTAAATAAATCATTATATCAATCCATGAATGATGGTTATGGAAGACAAATAATATCGTATTGTAGTGGTGGTATTCCTCACCTATAAAGAAGTGATATTTTCATTTTCTATGTGATAGATATGGGATAAAAATGGTTATTCCATATTCAAAATTACATATCATTATATTTTATTCTATTTGATAATGTAATATTGGATATAATATTTTTATATATGGTAGAAGAATAAATATATTTGAAATTAATAGGTTATGAGTTATAACAGATTATTACGAAATAATCACTCTCTTGCACCTTGAGCCTTATAAGGTATGTATTCAAATCAATCCCTAATTTCTAAGGAATAGTTGGTGTTTAAGGAATTTATTTGGGAATTTATTATATTAGATTATAATACATAATAGTTATGAATAATAGTGACGTGGGGGTTTCTTTTATAGTAAATGAATAGACACAATTCTAATTTCTTAAATTATTTAAATAGAATAAATTATTTTTCATGTATGAGTGGAACCATGTGTCTTAAATTTTGAATATAATATAGGGAAATGATTAAATACCATTAACCAATATCATTTATATAGATTTATCTAGAATATTATAATCATTAAATTATTTATCTCCTTCATTAATAAGTTTAATCTATAACCATTTGAAAATATGTATATTTATAATCTGTCAGAAATTTACATCAAATATTCTTGTCGGATCAAAAGTTGAAATGGGATTAATGGATAAAAAATATCACATCCAATTTTACCATATCATTTTTCTTTCTTATATTTAAAAAATTCAGTGACATATTATTTTAATAAAAATATCTTTAAGTTGATTTTATGAACCACTCACATATCCTCAACTTATAGACATGTGGAAATGAATGGAAATATACTATAAAATAATTATTAATTATTATTGATTATTATTAATAATAAAAACTCATTTTCTGCTATAATCCATCCATAAAATATTAATGATCATGTTTTCAAAATCATTAACATTATTATCCTTAGTGCTTGTACAATAATGATGTTAGAATTTTTTATGAATTTACTACAATTATATCATCCATAAAATTTAAAATTATACAACCATCATAAACATTAATTAATTAGGTTCAAAATAAACTTTTATTCTCATCGTTATCACATTTTAATCCACATGGGAAATTATATTTTACATTTAATGGAAGACATCGAAAATTTTTATGTTTCCATTACGTAAAATAATAAAAAGATCATTAAAAATTAAAAAATATACAAGAGGCCATTTCATATAATTTATGAATTATCTAGTCGAGATAAACACATAAAAAATATTATAAAATATATATGTGTGTTTTATGAATTATTTAATAGTTCTAACCATGTTTATCACATTTTACCCTTCATTTTTGTTGATAATTTCAAAATCATTTTCTATTAATAATGTCAAAATTTAATGTGGATTTATTTATAGGATATGAACCTACATATTCCGTATATGGAATCCATTTTTCAATATAAATTCCCAAAATATTCATACAAAAATATTAATAAAATTGATATAAACCCAACAGTAATCTATTCCTTGAAATATAAGTTTTATGCTTAAAAATGGTACATTAACCAAAAAATAATATAATCCTAAATCATATGTAAATATTTAAATCATATTATGTTTAAATTATTTTTATTAAAATTTATTATTGATTAAATTAGAACAATAAATTTAATAAATACTTCATTTTAAATTTATTTATTTAATTAATGTAAATGGTTGTTTTCTAATAATTGTTCTTAATTCAGTAATTTCAGAATAATAAATATTTTACAAAAAAACAAAAATTTACCTGACAATAACATTGAATAAATTATTCCCAAAACAATATTCATAGGAAAAATATTTTCCTAATATTATATTGATTTTTTTTTCGTTTTCATTGAAAATAAGAAAATATATTTTTATAAAAAAAATATATTTTAAACATATACTGAATTTACTAAAAATGGATTAAATATTATTTCGGAATTAAACTATATACACTCTTTATATAAATCAATTGTATAAATGTTTTATAATTTCATCATTCAAATTCATAATAACGATTTAGCAACTTTTTCAGAATATATCATAATTTATTTCATGCTTTATGTTTCATGTCAGGAAATCTATCGAAAAAATAGAATTTATATGATGAAAAATATTTTTAAAAATATCATAGTGATACAAATTTCCATATATGTGAAGAAATATTTTTTCATTCTCCTACTCATTCCCTTTATTCGAATCTTTCATCTTGTTATTCATTTCCTTCATATAAATAATTTTGGAATAAATTATTTTTTATGAAATCATTCACAAAATAGGTAAATAAAATTAGTTAAATATTTCAAATTTATTAATTAAAAAGTAAATTTTTTAATTTAATTGATTAATCTTATTAAAAATTATTATTTGAAATTTAAATTGAAAATTCAACATCAAAATTATGTTTTCAAATATAATATCAAGGAAATAAAATTATATCTTCTAAAATTAAACCAATATTAAAATAGACATTACAAAATACATTGTTCTAAATGTTTTAAATAATATTATAACGAACTTGGGTTTTTATAAAATTGCATTATCTTTAATAACTAGAACATTTGTAGATAGGGTTACACACAATAATTATTGAAAATATGTATTAATTTTTTCTTAGAAATAAATTTTAATATTTTTAGATATTGTAGGTTAAATAACAATCAATATTATTCTAATTTTAAAACATATATTTTTATGTGAAATAAAATCTGGATCCCAATCATTATTATCCAATATTATTAGCCCCAAAAAAATTTCCCCATAAAATTTAATATTATATCACACTATGAAATCATCAATAGTAACAAAGGGGAAATTCTTATGAATAATTTTAAAAGATTATTGACATAAAAGTTCATAAATCTATCATAATATGAATGAAAAAATAAAATAGTTGTTCACCCCATAAAAAAATTAATCAAATTATTAAATATTTATGGAAATTTATAATGCTCTAAATTAGAGGGATATTTTTAGATTAATATAAATATATGTTTCAACATAAAAAATGATCTACATGGGAAATATGTTTTTGAACAACCGTAATTGTTTTATCGAACATATATCCAAGATCTATCATAATTATCTCTCATTTATATATTCATTATTAAAAGGTGATATTTAATCTTTTTAAAATTAATATTTTATATTTTATTCCATTAATTATTTCTCCAAAATTTATATTAAATGTAAATATTTATTTTCTTATTCATCAATAATTATTCACTTCTAATTTCATTTTAATTTTTCGGAAAAATCATTAAATGTTTTATTCTTAATTTTTAATTAATAATTACTTCCCTTTTCATTCTAAAATGTGTTTTAATTCAATTTCATATCATATATATTATTTTTAATGGTAGATATATTTTACTGATTGTTTTTATTTAGCCAAATTTTACACTAGTTCCCAATGAGTCATCATTTTATGAATGTGTTATATTGGAAACCATTATATTAAAATCTTGTTGCAAATCGACTAATTCCCTGATTTGAATAAGAATCATGACTTGTTTTTAATTTATAGTCTTATTTTTATGTCATTGTGTTTCATTTTTACCTACCCATAGGGTTGATTCTAGGTATGATGTAACCAATATCATAAAAACTACTATATGTTTCACGACATTGTCCTATATAAAAACATCCAACTACATCCCGATGGTGTTGGGTATGGTCATATGCTAATTGATTGCAAAAAAAATAAATTATTTAATTTAAATTAGTATGATTGATTCGTTCAGTGGGTTTATCCATTGAGAACAACATTACACAACCCTACCCCTGTAGGAATCAAGCATAAAATGATTTTCAACCTACAAAAATATAATATATAATCATATATAAATGATCAATGGTATCCCACCATCTCAAACATGTATATCCTAAAAAATGAGTCATGTTGATCATTAACCATCATCAGTTGTACACATCCATGTCTATCATGTTCATCTTAAAAATTATTCAATAAAAATACATCTCAATCATCAACATAACCTAAAAATCATGATCATGGTCATCATCAAAATTCATGTTCAACATCACTACAAATACCAAATATCAAAATAATGGCTATCTAGATATATCATATATTCCATCAATATAATAACTAAATATCCCAATCATGAACATCCTTACAACTCAAATACATCATCACTAATAGGTTAAACCATTTCAATCAATGACTTTCTTAAAATACCATATCCATCATCACTAAATTTCAAAACCATAACCATCACGATGATCCAATATGGAAATCCAACTCACTCATAAAAGAGATAGGCCATGGGAACCCATTTTCATAAAATTATCAAAACCAAATAATACCCAACATTTTTAGCGCAGTTTGTATCCCATAAAACATCTCAGAACACATCACATAATGAACTAGATCATAGCTAACATATTATGTCATTTTCAGAATCCTCAGAAATTTCCATTTCATAGACAGACCAAAGTTGGGGCACAAGACACAATAACCCAAGCCCATTTTCATATTCCAAGGATAGAGAAATGTTTCGATGGAATAAATAACATTGTGATGAAATTTAATAAGTAAATGTATGGGCACAATCAACCAATTCAATTAATTATTGTAGAGGTAATGAAAAAATACTAAACACTGCAATAATGTAAATAATGAATGGATGATCTTCTAAATAGTAAAACATTATGGTAGTCTAAATTGATAAGTAATGGGGGAAAATAAATTCCTTAGTAGAACTATGTCCCAACCTGATAAAACTGGAAATTTAAAAATTGAGATATCATAGATCCTTAACAAGGGTCTACTACCATCGTATATTTTCCAGACACCCAATATCTATATACTATAATGAAATAATAGTATACATGTCTGTCATCTTTGAAATACATCAAAACATGTTGGAAAATTCCGTAAATGGCTGAGTATAAACATACACAACAAAACTCCTGGAAAGGGTGAAGGGTGGTGTAGTAATTGAAAGAACGGGAAGAATAAAATGTTTAGATAAAAGATACAACCAAAGAGTAAAACTCAAAAAAACCCAGAGTGAAATTAAGTTTGTCCATATAGAAGTGGATATAGATGGTTGGTATGTATACTACTCATCGAGGCTTCACCAAAGAATGTAGGATAGTAGATCATCCATCTCTGACATGTGAAACATAAAAAAGAGAATGACATACCCCACACTTCATCTCTTCTCTTGGAAGAAGAGTATATAAAACCATTGATGGAAATGGACGATATAATATTATATATATATATACTCTTCCAAAAAATCCTAAATAAGACATTACGGTGATCCCCATCTCACACATCATGTGAATAATTAGAGTATCCAATAGTTACAAAAGAACATAAATGATTTAAAACATCCCACATATCTATTTTGAAATCACAATTCTATGGGAATCATTCAAAACGCATTGGAAGTAACCTCTTTAGGCGGCACTAACATCAACACATGATAGATCTCGGTGGAGAAAGGTTACATCTAACTTATGATTCAAAATATACATCTAACTAAATCTCTTGAAAATAACACAATGCCAATTGGATAAAAATTCAAGTGGTGGATATGTGAAATAATATACCCAAGGGGTTATACTCTAAAATGTCAGTGGTTAATTCCATTATCTTGTCCTACTAAAAGTTACTAATCTAGAAAGGTCAACGGGAATATCCACAACTTAGACCTATTAGAGAGTGATCATAATATGTTTATTGAAGAATTACACCATTCATTCCCACATGATGGTATGCTTAGAAAAATATCAGGGTGTCCACATACCATCCCTACTAAATTGTACTATAGAGAACATCATGTAACTCCAGTACCACATCCCACTAAAGGGTGACTACAGAATAGAATTAGGGAAATCCCCTACCCAACCATTTTATAGGGTATATATCGGAATGTATCTGGGGATCCCGAAAAATCCCATACATCATTGATCATTCCCTAATAAAGTTCAGTGCTCAAAAAATTTACATCAAAACTCATAATACACATCCAAGGGATCCATAAAGTTCTACACAGAAAATATACAATATAGGTTACTCGCTGGTCAAAATACGTGTTCAAAAGAAGGAAATACATGTTTCCGAAGTCTCTTAAAAAATGGTCAAGGAGTAAATGTCATGTGAAGGGAACTAAATGTATTTAAATCACACTTCACATTCAATACATGTCCATGATCGACACATGGGACCTCATCTGTGTAATAGTAAATGTCATGTAGGTGGACTAAAAGTCATGTATAGGCCATGTGTGACAATGTCCATGTATCTGATTGTTGTGAATTTGTAATTGATTACATGACCATGTACATGGCTGTGTACCACAACAGAGATTATTAAAATGTGTCCCATAACATGGGTTTTTCAACCACGAATATGATACAAAATATTTATGCTTTCCATACACATTATGTCATCCTTAATTTTTGGAAACCATTCTGTCGTTGGTGAGGGAGGATAAAGGCCGCACGTTCATAGTTTTTAATCGTGTGCGGTCTTTATTTTTTTTCACAAAAATCATATCTGATCCAATACTTTCAATCATCTCAATTATCTACTAATTATTCCATGAATATATCTGAAAATCACAGATATGGGAAAATATTAAATATTAGTCATTTATTTTCTAAAATCATCCACCTGATGTTGAAGTGGTATTCACAATTAATTTCACTCACCATAACAAATTAGTTGTTCATGGTCTTGATGATCAAGCATCAGATCATCTTTCCCACATCACAACATTCCAAGATATATTCTCGGTTCTTGAAACTGTAGTCGTTTCATCAATTTTCCATGAATTTGGGGTGTCCGGTTGAGCTTGGTACCTCTCGAAAATTTCATGTTGGGACTATAGTGATCCAACCACTATAGATTTAGATGAATAGGATAGAAACACACCATAATCAAGTTTTTAAATATCTATGGACAAATGGTCTTTTCTAATGAAAATGAAAAGTGATATAAGTTAGAAAGAAACTAACAAATTAAATTTCAATACATTAGGACATGGAGAGGTTTCCATCAAAGAAGAAAATCTAAGAAAACATTCAATCATATATAAAACATAATTAATAGGTGTAAAACACAGATAGAATAGTATAATTTCCATTTTCGATCAGTCTATAAGGATTAGTATGTTAGTAAAATGATTGTATGGAGATTCCATATTCAATGTTTTAATATCCAATATGATTTGTTTTATTAGCATCCATCATTGAAGGATTTGTTAATAGAGGAGGGAGAGAGCTTCTTTACTGATAGTATGATTGTGAGGAAAAACCATGAAAATAACTATAATGATATATTAATAATTTTATACATTTTTGATAAATTAATTAATTAATTTAATTAATAATACTTTCTTTCATTTAATCACCCCACCAATATGTGAAGGGTCTGAATGACCCGGACCAACCCATTTTTTCATTATAAGGATAAAGTCAACTTTTCTAGACTCATCAATGTTCATAAATTTATGATCCAATAAAACTTTTAATAGTCATTTATTATTCACTAATTATCCCCATGTGAAAAATATGACCTAAATATAATATTTTTGTCAAAATAATTCTGGGCACAATGATGCTCAAAATAAAATGTTGTCTCAGTTCCTAGAACATGAAATATATATATATATATATATATATATATATGGATAAAAAGGGAAAAAATTATTCCCTAAATATTTCCCTCATTCATAATATTCATGTCAAAAAGCGAAATTATGAAAATAACTCAGGATACTAAAATCTCATTCCACTCTCCTGCTCTTAGGAACTATTCTTTTTATTTTTGTTCTCTATAAGATAAAATAAAATGGATGGACCATCCATGAATGGTCCTCACCTTTCGATCCTTGATCACCACTTGGTGTGCTGAAAATCTTCTTCAATCATTAGTGATTAGATCACTATATTTAGTGATGTGTGTGGGTTCATGAACTTTTCACTAAATATATGAAACATGGAAGAAATAATGAAACCTCTCAAGCTATATGGAAGGGATAGGCAGTAGGAAATCTATCCAGTCCTATGAACTTCCCCAAAAATCCTAGTAAAGGACATGCATAGCTTACCTCACTACTCTAACCTCCCCAATCCACATTGTGAGGAGAGTCACAAGAAAATGTAGTCTAACTACCCAAACTCGAAGGTCCCAAAATTTCAATATGTGTAACATTTTTATCATATCTGGATATCCTCATCTAACCTTAGAGGTCAGGGACATTATCCAAAATCTCAGGCACCAAATTTGGGCACATAATAGATGCCTCCATGTAATATATTAAACACAATGGTGTCATGTAGGGTCTTCCGTATAAAGCACCTAAATGTTCTATGTTTATGCTATAGTGGTGTATGATTTTGTAGACAAACTCAACCAAGGGTAAGAGATCCTCTTAGTTTCTACATATGTCTAAATCATAATCTCACATCATATCTTCTTATGCTGGGATATATTTCATGGAATGCATATCAGTATAATGGGGAAAGGATATAATCATCCTCATCTGTGTTTAAAATACCAACTAGAGGACTCTCTACAATCCTGATATAAACCAAATGTCATTATTTGATATAATAATCATGGGAACCCACTAAAATCCAACGATCTCCCGAATATACAATAACCCCAATCTCTACAAAAAATTTTTATTGATAACAATCATGTGTTCTGACTTCATCGGTATGTCAACTGTCCCATGGATAGAATCGTATAACTTCTATATGTGTGGAATCACTATGAAATTTTTCATGGATATCCCATCCCTTTTTTCTCTCGGGTCTCTAGGGTTAGAAATAAGACAATAAGAACATGGTTCTCAGTCCTCACCTATGGATATCTAGTCACACCAAACATCATAATCATTTATCATAGTGGGGACCTTATTACACTCTCACAGTGTAGTATAGTTTTCACCATTGACTAGAGAATGGTTTTACCCTTATACTCCACCTGTGCTAGGGGGAGGGATGTTATCTCCTCATAAACTTACATCACTTAGAGAGATATAGAATTAATGAAAATTTAATCCCCTATAACAATGATCATACCTATATTAAATAATATCTCAGTGGTGTAGTCATATAGGAACACTAACCAATGTTGTTACCTTAGGATTAATTCTCTTTATGTGAAGGTGTACTTGAGACTCTGGTGGTTTGGGTATACCACAATGTTACTTCCTGGAATATAGTTTCTCTATATACTGGGATCGAATACTACCATTGCATGATCTAGGTTGTGAGTCACGTAATTCTTCTCAAGGTTTCAGGACTGCCTCGACCCGTGTTCGATAACTACATACTACTACATCAACATGGAACTAATGACATCTCAATATGAATCACAATACACAATAAACTCACCACCTTCCACTTGTACAATCAACACTGTAACATTCATCACCCTCATCCTCAACTCATCAATGTCCTTGTAGCACTACTCATATGAGATAAATGGATGCCCATTCCATGTCATGACGGTAAAATGGGATGTGATCATTGGGAAGTCTACAAAAATTCTCTTGTATTAAATCTCTAGTCCATTACAAAAAATCACCTCTAAAACATTCATGGGTGGCCTAAGAGAATTGACTACTTTGACCTCTGTAGAATCCAAAAATAAACCATGATCAATAATGGAATTACCCATGAAGTAAAGATCATGTATCCAGAACATGCACTTTGATATAGTCCGATAAAACTGGTGCTCTCAAAGAAAATCAGGAACCTCCCTCAAGTTCTCTTTATTCTTCCTCTTATATAGAGAGCAGAACAGTACAATGTTGATGAAGACAATAATAAACTACTCAATGTATGGTTAAAAAACTGACTCATCAATTCCATGAAAACATCAGCACAATTCGTCACACTAATGAGTAACACTAGAAACATTTAGTGTTCATATAGATATCATAATAACAACATGTGAAAATTAACCACAATAACCCTCATCATGTTGTAGTCGGAACATATATTTATCTTAAAGAACCACCACATACCTTGAAACTCATCAATGAGGTCATCAATATTTTTCATATGGTACTTTTTCTTTATTTTTTCCTTGTTTATGTGTAGATAATCCATAGATATTCATAATATCAAATTTATTTTCCATGAAATAATTCTAGATCATTCTAGGGGTATTAAATAGGTCTCGTAATAAAATTACTATGAAGTTCTTCCAACATCAACCAAAACCTTAGGATCTTAGTAGGTAGCATCTAATATACCACAAAAGATATTAGAGGAGCCCCTCGATGCACGTAAATGAAAAAAATTATCTCCCACCTCATATGTAGTCCTTGAACATCCTCAGGAAAGATGTCTTTATTGTGTTTCATGATTAAAGGAACCAATATTCATGAAAATCCTACAATACCAAGGGAAAAAAAATTAAAATTTATATGTATGTGGATAAAAAATCCTACTCACATAACCCACTGTACATTTTTTGAATTTTGTTTTTCATGAGAAGGATAGTATCATCCCTCTATTTGTAGGAATCTACCTAGTTTGGGATGCATGTCATTCTAGGACTATATGATGAATTATAAATCCATTCCAAAGATAAAACCATAATTTATCACCAGGATGAACAAAATTTACCACGTGATCTACTCTTCACCATGAGATATCTCACATTATCATTATATAAAAGATTCAAAAGAACTGCATCTTTTATGAGCTTCAATATTAAGCAATGGGGCTACAACGAAAATTGGGATCACTTTCTCATAAATTACACATTGAAATATGATGGAATAAATGGTCCCTATGTATACTAATAATAAATAAATATTATATTAAACACATATGATACATCAAATAATCTCTTATGTTGTGTGGTCATAATCCTCCTAATCATGTTGCTACCCATAGCCTCATCCACCACATACCTGAGCCTAACAATAGCTATATGGGGGTGTTAGTGGAAGGATCTCATAATGTCTTCATCCTCTTGTAGCTTCTCCTACTACTCATCCATCTCCACTTCCCATTGTAACACCCTTTCCAGACTAGGGATATCCATAATCACAGTACTGCCTCTACTGTGGCAGTCCATCAACTATCATCTTATGTTTATTAGAATTTCCAATTATGTAGTCATGTAATATAGAATCCCTCTCGTAACATGCATACGAAAATCCTAGAAGATTACCTACTTCTCTATGCTACTCGTACACTATAAGAGCATATCCCAGATCATGCTCATGAAAAGGTTTCTTGTGTAGAGATCCCACAAACTAGAACCTATTTTTTGTTGAAAAAAACTCATGTATAGAATTCCAAATACTAGATTCAGCTACCAAGAATCCATTTTAAAAAATTATTTCTATCACCAATTTCCTATACATCACCCATGAAAAGGAGGGGATGCAAAAGAGCACTATTTTGCAAGGTATCTCTTTGTGAATCCCATAATTAAACATCTGTGTCTAGAATTATGTGTTATGAATAATATCAAGAGATTACTAGTTATGGTCCTTGAACCTCATTGCGTACTTGGCCATTATCATCCCACCCTGATACAACCCCAGAATATCCTCTATCAGAATTGAATACAAGTTGGTGGGGAAATACATCTCATATAAAATCAATTGGATTACTTTCCATGTGAGTGTTGACTCATCATGCATATGTGAAACATGATTCCACCGTTACCCAATTCCTTTAAAGAAAAGGATTTCAAAAAATACCCCCAGGTATTCCATTGGTGTTTGGATGATCATTAAGGCACAATGCATCCACTCTAGAAAATCATTTTTTTCCTAAATATTTGGCTCACCACAGTGCCTCTATAACATCAAGCACTAGTACTCACAAAGTTTTCTAAGACTAAATGCATCCTCAGCTAGCTCCATTTGGAAAATTTATTACGCAATAGTGTAGGGTGATTCTACCTTTCCACCAAGAGGATGAGGTTCTTTTTATTTTACACAAACTAATGCCACATCACTAATATGGTCATCATCACAAACCAGAGATGGTATCCTAGATGTCAATCATTGCCTAGGCATCCTAAAATTTATCAAAGATAATTGTGGATAGATGAAAAAAATATATAACAACAATGAGGAGATGAATCATAAATTAAAATAAATGAATTAATAATATACGATTCATGTACCATTAATGTATGATACAAATGTATCTATATGATGATTTTACAAGTTTCTATTTGGATTCTTAGTGAATGGATTGGTTTCCTACTACACCCACAACAAACTCCCTATCCTTAGTATTGCACTCGTGACCCATAGGCTTGGTTTCCCTAAATACCAAAAAAATCCTCAAGGAGAAACATCCAAATAACATCCCAAGGAATGAACTTTCTCTAATACATAATCATTCATGACCCAACCCAAGCTATATCTCAAGAAGTGATTACCCCAATTTCCCCTCCGTAGGCTATGGCGTAGGGACAAGATAAAATTGAATAACTATATCTGGGAGGCCTTTCCCATGAAATTATATGTACACACACAACCAAATAATTATATGAGTGCATAGGTAAATAATAAAAGATACAACAATGCTATAATTTAAACCATGTTTGAATAAACCTATAAATAGTAAATAATTATTCTAATGTAAAATGAAATGTAAGGGTGAAAAATATATCCCCATCTAGAATTATACACCAACCTGAAAAATGAAACGTAAATGCTGAGAGAGACCTGCTCCTAAACCCAATGTTACTACCACTGTAGGTGTTTGAAGAACCCAATATCTATAAGCTCCTCTAAAATTGGGGTTGAACTATACGTCTTCTACAAAATACATGAAATATGTGGGGAAGATACCTTCCCTAATGTGTATATAAATACCCATTATTATGTCTCCAATTATTAATGGGAAAAAATAATATATATTACATGAACAATAGAGACAATAAATGAAAGATACAACCAAAGTGTACAGCTCAACCCAAAAAATAGTGATTATATGATTATCAAAACACAAGGGTCTTATCTTGGAGAGTATGAGAAATACTCATGATGTATTTTCCACATATATTAGTAATTCACACTCATCCATCCATGAGATGATAATAAAAAATTGTGGAATACCCAATTCATCTTCGCCCCTCATGGAAGGAGAGTTTCCATATCGAAGAATTCAATCCAGAAATATATATATATATATTCTAAAATAAAGATACCAAAATGAGGGAGTAAGGGGATCTCCATCTCATAGGTCATCCCAAGACAAATAGTAGCCATTAGTTCCACAATTTCATCAATAATGCCAAATCATCCCACACCACTGACCAAAAACAACAATTATATGGGACCCATTCACCACACCTTGAGACTAACTCATTTATGTGGAACTCGCTCACCCAGAAGGTATGATTAGTTTAGGGAATGAATCCCTCATTCTTGTGAGTCCAAGGTTATATTAAACTATGTATCATCACAGTTCCACACAACATTGGGAATACAAACAAGATTGTAGAATACACGTGCCCCGGTAATATAGTGGGGTTCTATTAGAAAAAATTTACAAAGGAACACCATTTCCTAATCCTGCTGGATGGTATCTATTATGAAATGTTATTAGGGATGTCCATTACCTATCCCTTCAAGAGGCTAATCCCTATAGGTTCATTTAGAAATTCCACTACCCATCCCTACTGGAGGGTATTCTCGAAGAGATCATCAGGGAACTACTAAGCCAAGACCATCTATAGGGTTCCATCTAGAATATCACCAAACTAAATATCATAGTCCTACATGAGGGTAACATTGAAATATCATTGAAAAAATGCATTTCCCAGCCTTGTTGGAGGGTACCACCTAGAATTTAATTTGTAATCATACATGGACCCTGCCATCATTGAGTGTCTCTTATGAAAGTTTTGTGCTTTGATCATCCACATAATAACTCCAAATAGACAATATAGGGAAAAATCTATTCTATATGGAAAATATCATTATAAGAATCTGAAGAGCCAAAATCATATCCCAAAATAAGTATATATAAGTGTTTCATGTCTCTAGAAACATGATCAATGAGTAAAACTTATATGAGGGGACATAGACATTATGTTGTCTTGCTTCCTGACATTTCTATCTCCATAGTTGAAACACGAGATCCTATATTTTAGGTACTAAACATAATGATTGTAGAAAACTAGGTGTGTCTAGTCCAAAGAGGATGAAGTATGGGTCTCTACAAGTATGGTCTATATACTCGATTAAATTGACATGTACGTGGCCATTTACTTCTACATGGAATATCAACAATGTGGCCCATCCAAAAAAATTTCCAACTAGGAAGTGGATATGTGGCGTGTCTGTTTTGTATACACGTTGTTTCATCATTTATTTTTTCAAAACCAAGAGTCACAAAAAATGGAGGATACACGCCTTGTGTTCATACTTATATATAGTTATAGTAGATATTTTTTTAGAAAAATCAGATCTGATCCCTTTATTTTAATATTCTCAATATGCCACCAATTCCACCTTTAATTTGTCTGAAAATCATGGATCTAGTGAAATGAAGTGCATCTCAATCATTGATCATAGAAAAGAAGCCCCCAAAAGATGAAAAAAATCACCGTCTGTTTTGTAGGCTTCTGAAATTCCATTCATCACGATCATGATGATTAAACACAAGATTGGTCATCCTTACCTAACAACGATCAAAGATTTATTCTCAATTTTTAAAACTGTTGTTGTTTCATTTATTCATCATGAATATTTCCATGTGATTGATCTCAGTACATCCCAACAATAATGAGACACGGCCGCAAGGATCTAACCCTTGAATAATGCAAATAATCAGTGGATAAAAGAACCTTAAACCATTATTTATATGTCGTTGTCCATGTGTTCTTATCCGAAGACTAATAACAAGGATATACTTTTTGAAAATAATTGATAAATTAAATATCAGGACCATAGAACATATGTTGGTTTCCTCATGTGGCTCAAAATTATGAACAACTATATATTAACTAAAAAAATTAATCTGTACACATAAAAACCCAAAAGTATATTTTTACCTTAGTTTTGGATGAATCTATCATGAATAAATCTCTTGTATAAATATATGACGGATTTTTATGTGTTTTTTGTGTCTAGATCAAATCTGATATGATGGTCCATCTTTGTCTGTTGAAGGATTCATCATTATAGGATGAAAAAAAATTCCCTCACGATTATAAAATTGTGAGGCCAATTTAGGAAAAAAATTTATAATGATATATTTATAATAGTTGAGATTTAGTTTTAATGAAATAATTTAATTAATTTTTTTATTAATTATTTATCTTAAATGCATCACCATTATGGGAGGCATCTAAATGACCCATTTCAACTCATTTAATGATATGCCTTTGGTAAATAATGCCTTCCAGAGTCTACAATGCTCTCAAATATAAAAACCAATCAGTCATTAAATTTTTATCCAATTTTCATTAATAAAATGCATGTGCACAATAAAAAATATATTTAATTTTTTAATAAAATTAATTTGGGGCACACTGGGCTCCAGAATCACATAGTGACTTTGGTAATAACTCTAGAAATATATATATAAATATTTAAATTATGAAAATAGAAAAAATAAGTCTCTATAGCAGACCACTTAGTGATATAATAACACATGACTCTAACCATGAATATCCATAATTGGTAGATTTGATGAATATCCATGTCCCCTAGTAATCTAAATTCCATGTCCCGTTGAATAATTTTAGGTATCTTTCTGGTAACGTATTTAGAACCAATGGGTATCCATTTACATAGTATAATCTATCCCTCACCTTAATAATAAAGGAAACATATCATCATTAGAAACAATTGAATGATAAATCATTAAATTGTGGAAAAAACAAAGAGATTAAAAACATGATATGAACACAGAACATCGGATTTGAAAATAATGTCATTTACTACAGTATGTCAAAGGGAAAAAACGAGTTTCATAGAAAACCCTCATAATTCTTTATAAAACAAAACTAGTCCCCACATTTTATAACTATTTCTTTAAAAAGGATAGTCTATTTATTTTAATGTAGTACTCAATACTTTATTAAAATTATAAGGAGTGAAAATCACACTTGTTTGATCAAAACAAAAATGTAGATTAATTTTCTATGATATATTATCTATGTTTTATATTAGACTTATTTGACATAATCCCTACCATAAGGGGTTAATCAATAAATTTATGTAGAAATTAAGGCAGAGAGAAATAATTTCATTAAAAACATTAAATCACTAAAATTATATGGTAGTCACAATAAAAAAATCATTTATGATTGATCTATATATCCATTAGAATCTTGTATTAACTATAAGAACTTACATGAATGGTTATCTCACATAAAAAATCATTAAATTATTTTATTAATTTATTAACAAAACATGAGTCTTCATAATTGATATCGAACACATAAGATTACACTAGAACAGAGAATTCATTATAAATGGTGTGAATTGTTCACCAAGGAAACCAAAGTACTAATTCTACAATAAATTATATTAAAAACTAGAATCAATGTTAAAATTAATCTATAATTACATGAAAATAGTATATAAACATGAATTATGTCATAACCAATAATTATTAAAAATTGAAGGAATTATTTGCTCATCTTTTAATGTATAGTGTGAGTTTCACATGAAATACAAAAATGGGGATTTAACCAATATCTGGTGAAAATAACTATTATATACAAAGGTTGATGGAATTCATGTGTTTATAGCCTTATTTATCATACCTCTAATGATTTTTTTGGTTCATGGTGGTAGTGCAACCACATGGATCATAGGACTAGAACGAATTTTCCTTGTAGTTATTGACATCCCACTACCATGGTCACCATGAATGTTGGATTAATGAATAATAATTATATAATTACCAATTATTATAATTAATACAATATCGGTAAATGGTAGTGTCACACTCTCTAAATCCATGAGGTGTACTAATCAAATATAATTGGATGTTTTTATCGTATATCTAGTAATTATAGTCTCTATAAGAATGAAGGTAGGATATCGAAGGTGTCATGTCATAATAGTAAGGAATATTAATATTATAGATCCCTACACAAACACATTGAACTCCTGAAATCATATACTACAGATAAATAAAAATTTCATGGTATCCTTCTGTATTTCCATGGACATTTTAAATTTTAATATAATTTTTTCCACTATTGTTAAATATTATGAAACCACCATTGAAATATAGATTGATGGACGATCAATATAGATGATGGTGAGTGGAAAATGGTTTCATACCCTTCAGTTTTGAATGCCCAAAATGATGAAATATGATGGGTTTCTAAACATATTCCATTTAAATAATTACTTGAAATTACATTAAAAATGTTTCTAGTGTATGTTTAAATTATAATCATGGGTTTTTAATAGTGAGTTACCCTTTCCGAAATCATCCCATTATATATATATATATATTCGTAGTGTGAATTATCATGTCTGAATATTTTAACCATTTTCTAAAATATTCAGGGAATAAACTATATAGTCCATGTTGAGGAAAAACATATTTTTCAATTGTTCAATACCAAACCACATTGTTTGATATAAAACATCCTAACAATCTCTATAAACACTTCATATTACCCAACCCACTTCCAAAAACAAACTCATTTATATTCAATGAGTATCAAACATCTAACATGTGTACCAATTCATTTGATGATAACATATCCATTACTAAAATTCATATTACATATGAAATTCAAAATATAAAATATAATTATTCATAATAATCGCCCCAACATGAGGATTCAAATCCTCAATAACACATAAAATTCCACTAGTTTAAAGACATTACCTACATTTCGTTTCAAATATCATATGATTCATTACATCCCATCTTAATGTATCATGCTTTATCATATTTCACAATACTTAAATATTAACTCAATATAGTATCACACCTCCAAAATAGTATTTATTTCTAATCATAATAATTCATTTCATAATAAATACAGAAAAACTTGTCTCAATTAACCATAATATTTTCTATGACATATTACTAGTAGTTAGTGATCCAAAATTATTTAGAATGGCTGACATAAAATTTTGAAACATCACAATAATACATTATTATTTAACCCTGAGGCCACATCCTCTTGTTGCATCACCAAACCATACATCCTTTACACCCCTTTCCAATAAAAACACATCATGTAATTCCTTTGTTGGTACATCGACCAACTGAAATAGTCATCATAGTGAACCATTGACAACATCACAAACTCGGATATACTAACTCTTGGACAACACTAACTCCATCGTAAGATAATGTTAACACTCTAGATCAACCCAAAATAGAATCTAGATTCTAAAATTTCTTAAATCCACTCAATATTATCCCATAAATATCTTAAAAAATCATTGGTCTGTCTCCCATCCAAAATGAAACTCAAAATTAGGATAATATAAATAGTGAATCATTTTTTACCACAACCAATTGTGTTCTATTTTTTTACCCCATTGAAAATAAATCATATTCATTGCATCCCATGTCATATCCTTCACATGAAACAATGTATGAATATTACCAATTGTCCATCTTAAATACAAATAGGAAACACTAAATGCCTATGGTTTCATGATTACAAATAATGACATCCTGAAAATTCCCCAATTGATAACACATTATTTTCACTCCACATCTGGCACAATCACAATGGACCCATCAACTTTTCGAATCTAGGAAGTACAAACCCAAATCAACTATCCCACTAAAATGATCCTCTAATAAATATTTATAAGACAATAACTGAACCAAAACATGAATATTGATCTCTCCACCTTAATGATCGACTCATAAAACTGATTATTCTCTATGGAGGTCCCCATTAAATATATCACCTATAAAAAATAAATTTAAGAAAAAGATATCATAATATTCAAATTAATATATCAGAAGCACTCATATAACTACTAAATTCCAACTTCTGCTTCTAAATCATGATCCCTCTTTTATAGGCACTCCTTAAACATCCATGGTGCATCACCAAAATATAAATACAATAATTGAAAATAAAGTGACATACATTTTATACCAAACCATATTAACTACTTAAAATTCGATTTCATTTCTATAAATATAACACCATAATTTTACCACATCACACAATCCTTCATCACATAGTGGTTTCCAAATTTACAAGCCACACACACTGGCTACACATTTACTTATACATATTATGCCTTTCCAGTCAATCACTTATAAACAAAAAATATTGTTCAATTATGTATATGATTCATATTCTAATACCTTACTCCAAAATATTTTACTCACTACAAAATTTGATTATATTTCGAAAAAAACAATTCATCCACGATTTTTATAATAAATAAGTAATTAGAAAAAATTGGTTCTAATTAGTTATTTTTTTAAAAATGGCCTGATTTGTAAATGAACCATACAAATATTTTTTATTATAATATAACTAATATCATTTTAAATTGGATTCCCAAACAATTTTCCACATCCCAATATATGTGATCACTTTTTAAGAAATCATTATCACTCACCTCATTCAATTGGATGATTTATGCTTTTCAAATATGGTTTCCTAAAAAACCCACCACCATGTAATTTAATTGCCTATAATGACCAAATAAATAATGATATCAATAATAATAAAATCAATCCATCCCCTTAGGTAAATATTATTTAAATATTTTATAATATTATATTAAAAAATATCAGTTATATTAAAAGATTATTTTTTTACCTATGGAACACTATGGTGAAATATTATCATTAATTCTCCATTGTTCATGCATACCATGTTCATATCATTCCACTATCATTTTGAATTTACTACCCACTAAATTCATAATTACCCCTATTAAAAATCTCATGCCAGATCAATATTGTACTAGTATTATTGGTTTATCTCAAAAACTCACACATCATAGAGTGACTTCTCCAAACACATGAAATCCACAAAAACATTAAATTCTTCTTGATCCATTCCTGTCATCTATACTAAATTTCTACCTCAAAATTCTTGACAATATACCTTTATATTTATAAAAAAATTCCATCATATACACATTTTCTAATAACATGTTTTGATTCATTGGAAATGTTCTTCAAAAAAACACTTTAGTGGGTGTCGCTACAAGATTTCATGTATACCTCATAGTATTTAAGAATCTAATAACTACCAATTAGTGAAATAAATAATAACTTGAATATTACACATTCATTTAATGATTAGGATTCATTTTTTAATTATATATAACAACATTCTTGACATTTTTATTTGTTGGATATCCCAAACTCGATCGACAAAATACAATGTTCCAAGAGGTCCCATACATTAAAAAATGAATTTAGTAATAGTATACATTATGATTAAAAACAATAAAAACAATTAAAATAATAAATAATAAATAAAATATAAAATATAAAATATAAAATGTAACATCTACCCTGAAAATATCACCTCTAAGAAATCATCAGCCTTCATAACCTACTAGATCACATTTCATGTCCATATCTATGAAATATACTCACCATGAGTAAAATGATGTTCTAAAAAAATTCATCAATGAAACAATAATTATACATATTTTGGTGAATTAAATGAACAAATTTTAATCAAATGTTCTATTACAGAATCAGTGTTTATTTAATAATGTTCTTATTCATGACATATATATATATATATATAATCATATATTTAAATGAAAACAAATTGGAGATAACAAAAAATATAGACATTATAATTTTTGATTGATTTTAGTTTTTTTTCTTGGATACCACAAACGATGACCATTAAATCTATAAATTATTACCATTGTCATATAATCATGTTTCATATATAACAACATATACTTTAAGATACAACTTCTTACATTACACATATTCTAGACTCTTCATGAATATATTTCTAATCATCGTATGTTTGTAAAAATGTCCACCACTAGAAGGTTCAAGATGTTGTATCACTCTAATTAAATGTCACATCATGTAATTGTTAAACAAAAAAGATTATAATATCAATATATTGGTCCTATCAATCCATACCATGAGTCACATCTCTAACACTACATGACTCAACCATCAACTCATTATTATCCCCAAATTTCTAACACATATGGAAATCCACATTATCACCATGGAAAAACTATCGTTATATTAATATTCCTCAAAAATCATACACATGTTCCCATTTCATAATCACCTAAACCCAAACATATTATTTGTTCCCATCCTCATAATTCATTCACTCAAGAGATTTCCTCATGTATATAGTACCAAGCATATAAATCATGGTTTTTGACAAATTATATTCTCACCATGAATACATAACAAATCCATACTGATGATGGTAAAAATAATATACCATGTCATATCCACCATCACTAAAAGATCAATTTATTTTGATCAGGATTGATATCCTTGTAATAACAATCATCACAACACAACTCATCCCTCTCTTTCATGTATTTTCACAGATTTTGTATATACCATAATTATATGGTCGGTTAACCTCATTCATGGCCTTACTAAACTTACATAAAAACATATAATCTATTTCTATGATGTATAATAGGTCCCCTTGACAGCGTACCCTTCTATAATCTATTGGCAGAAAATTATACCAATATTTGTTGTATGGTGGAAAAAATATCCTAAAGCACACAACAAATCACATAAAGTCCTAGAATATTTTTATCCTATAAATTCATTATTAGAACCTTCCAAACACATCACCCCATGTTAAAATCATAGACAATGGATTTTTCAACTTTATAACAAATTGGATGACTCCAATAAATTTCCAGTCCCATTAGAATCCAAAAGCTACATCATTATGAAAATTAAAATACATGTAATGGGTCTCATCTAATACCCCAATGGGCTACCTCGTATATATTAAAAACACATCCATTACTAAATAATAATGAATGAATGTTATAGGTATTACATAAGGAATGGATATAATTATGTTCAATATAAACATCATGGGATAAGAATAAGGTTTACATAATGCACAAAAGATATAAATAATATTGCAATCAACATAATTTTTCAAATAGTTAAAAACCATTCCCTAATGAATCAATTATGATTCCATAAAAAACCACTCCTACCCCATTTTAAATAATTTTAAAAAATGAATCCAATTTTTTAATAAAATCCCATTCAAACCTCTATAAAAACAAAAAAGATGGCAAAAAAACTAGATCACCCATGTGGCCACCATGAAACTATTTATCATGAAATGTGGTCCATGTTGGATAGTTAGTTAACATATACATATCCCAAATTATGGGGTAACTCAAATAATTCATGTGGATATGAGAATAAATAATTATTATTTTACACATAGACATAAAATCTAAAAAAATGAGTAGACTCAGATTGTAATTACCAATTATCTCAGCCAATAGTAGTTAAATCCATGTTTACCCCATATTATGCACATTGGTTTCCATGAGAACCTTTTCCAAAAATTACCATAAGTCACTCTATTAATTAATCAATTAGTAATGAATTTCTAAATAACATAATAAATGTCAAACACATTAGTCAACCTTATGGAATTTAATCCACAATAAATGAGGAAAATATATTGTTTATAAATCATTAATTATAAAAAAATACTTAAATTACAAAACGGAATCAATATATAATTTCATGTAAAATTTGTTATAAACAAATCAAAAAGAACTTATCCTATCATACCCAATGATAAATGAAATGAGGCCTTTCTGTTTCAACTTATTGGGACTTCCACTATGAGAGACACATAAAATCCAAATCAAGATAAATAAATTATACATGTTATGGGGATATCATGTATCCTAAAATACTACAAATGAACTAATTTGAAATGATAATTATTAAAAGAAATGTAGAGTTTATGAGGTGGGATATTACCATGATTCTATATTGTGAAACCACCAATACACCTTAGGATAAATGGGTGATTTAGATAGTTTAATATGAGAGGAAAATAAGAACATACACTTTGGTTCACATGAAAAAAATGTACAATATGAATAGGATTACAAAACTATATCCCTTGGGGAAAAATCCAAAATGTCCTTCATTAAGTGGTTCTCAAAAAATGGATAATGTTCTTATTCCCTGATTCCATATATGATGGTTACATTTCCAAACCAACTCATTGTTTGAAACAATGTTTCTGATAGGAATTTTTTTGATTCAAAATTTGGAAACCCAAACTTTTTATCTATAATTTGATGCTTATCATCAGGGTCTTACAATACCTATCTAGTAGTCCGACATCCATGAGACTACATCAATAACCCTTTTAGATCCCAAAAAATTTATAAAACATTGACCTACATCCTCGAACACCACATAGAGGGGTTTTAAGGATCAGAGATACCATTTTTTCCATTATAATTTATATTATTCTATCACAGAGGCAAATATTAATATCCCCCATGAATATATCATTTTCATAAAATGTGGGTCATTACTCACATGGATTATTTCTATGTGAAATTTTTCCATATTTTGTAATTTTTTAGGAGTAACTATAGAAACCGGATGTGAAATCAATAATGAAATATGTTAATTGAAATAATGAAAATAATATCCAATTTATTTTTACAGTTTAATAAAATCTCTTAATATTGATTTTACATACAATTCTGGGTTGATACAGCGTGTCATAAACCTATATGCTTTATCCCAATATTGACTCTCCAGAAATAATCACATCAATTACTTTATTTAATTTCAATTTTAATTATTAGGAAGTTTCATTTAAACCTAATTTCCTTGGATATTAACTACCATTGAACTCAAAATGGAAATATCTTGTGTAAAATTATTCACAAATTGAATAAAACTACTAACACACCCAACATGCAACAATTCACAGTTATTAGATGTTATTATTGTATTGGTCTATATATATGTGTACATGATTGATGATTTGAATTATTAATATTAATAATTTATATGTATTATTACTAAAATTTGTATATTAAAGTATCTAAATACACATAGACATATATAATTTCATCAATCTAGTTTTAATATCATATCTACTAATCTTATTGAAAAATAATACTTGGCTTCATATGATGAAGTTATAATGTCTTATTATTCTTATATATTGATAGATTGTATCATCTAACTCTTATTTGATATTTCCATTTAGAAATAAAATATATTTTTAATAACATATTCATTATACTTAATGGATCCCATATTAGTAATGAATGACAATGTTCTTTCGATGTTAAAGATACCATATGGATATTATAACATTAGTACATCATTTTATAATTCCCCGTTAATAGATAATTCAAATTATTAATATTCAAATCCCATGGATATAAATTTAATCAAAAATTAATTTTCTTACAGAATCAAAACCAACATTCAACCATTTAATGTAAGGGATACAATTAACTATCTATTTTATGTCCTCACCTGATATTTATTGTTTTAGTTATTAATAGATATAACCATTGGTTCCAAACCATGTATGTATTTATTTTTTTATTATATATATAATACATGTTATTGTTCCTCAATCCATAACAATAATCCACATGATAATAAATAATGTTGAGTTGACGAAACATAACAAAAATAATTTGGTCTATGGTGAAGATCTATAGGATGCTATGCACACCTCCCCATACATAAGTAGTTATCGAGTTTTAAGAAGGTCCAAGAGGAAAATATTGTTGATACTATGAATGTTTTATAACACAATCCTATTATATAATCAAATATACAACTATAGATTCATATTATAATGAATAAATAAATAAATAATCAGTGTTGGGGAATACACCTTAATTTTCACACCATGCAATAATAATATGTCCTATCAGTCACATAATCCAATACATAAAAATGGATACATTTTTTAGGTTGATAAATGTAAATGGAATTAAAATTTGACAAATAGTATCATATCTATGTGGTAATGACTAAATAGTGTTTCTATCACCCTCTAGTTAATCCTACTAAATTTTCTACTATATGTATTTTTCCCTTCACGTGATCCTCGAAAATGATGACAAATTGTGAACATAAATGTATGAGTAAGGATTGAGTATAATATCGTGTGGTATATGTCCTATGTAACAAGAACATAATTTTTTATGATATAAGGGAGAAAAAAATGAAATGAAATGTATCATATATCATCAATAAGTATATCATACAATCCTAGTATATTAATTTTTTTTAAATTAGTTATTATATTATGTCAAATTAATTTTATTGAAGGGTGTATATAGATTCCATTACAAATAATCATGATCCTGATGAACATGACTTGTTGTATCCATAATCCACATTAGATGAACATATATCATGTTTTCATCAATAATAATGTCTCAATAATTATCCTTATAATATATCATGTTTTCCATATATCTTTTATAAAATTATTATATCATCGATAAGGAATATAAAATATTTTCTAAAGAAGTATATAAATACATTATTCATCAAATCCATGAATATTGTAAAAGAATTTTAAAATTGTATGGAATCAATATAAAATCATAATTTCAACATATTTTAAAGAGATCCATCTCCAATAAAAATTATTTGATAGCCATCAATGAAGATTATATAGATTAAAGATCCACCATTGAGTGATATGGATCAACTCTATAGAGTTTACACATATCATCAATCCATTGATATGAATAATTTTTCATTATGGTGATATTGTTAAGATAAATAAATACATTCACATCTACAAAGATCCATCTTTTTTTTTGAAAAAGAGACCAAGATAACAAAAATATATTAGAATATGAAATATTAACAATTTTTCTAAATGATATGTAATATACTTATATAATTATTATTGTCTGATATGAAAGATATAATATCTAAAATTTGATATTTGAGAGTCTCAATGAATTTTTTTATTTTCAACTCCTTCCCACCTTCTGGGGGATGTACTATAAACTCATCAGGTGTAAATAATTATAAATCATCACAATGGGAATTTATTCATCATTGGTTTCTCCCACTGATATAACCCTTTAGTCATGATATTATTATTAACTTGTTATAATCTCTAACACAATTGAGGAATTATCCAGTGGAGATTCATGAACACCCTTTCTTTTGTATCAAGGTATAAAATGGTTCAAAATGTAGAATGATATTTTCTTTTATCAAATGTTGATGATATATCTATATAATGAGAGAAAATGATTTCACTATAGTGAATTAAATTACTCTAAAGGGAGGATTAAATGATTAAATGGAATAATCCTTAGATATATGATAATAGGATATGGGTACAACACGTGAGATAAATTTATCACACCACTCAATGTTTCTATAGATATCTTAACATCAATAAATTTGGTGTTTTATTAATTAGTTTAAATTATATTGTAGGTTTTCAAATAAAGTATACAAGACAAATAAAATTAATCAATTTCCATTAATTAGTGAATATGAATTTCACTATATACTTATTTTTATTCATTATACCACCCCATGATAATGATAGTATAATAATTACTATTTTTTAAGATGTAGTGGTTCTAGCTACTGATTACACTTATGGACCCTTGTTTTTGTGCATTTTTTGGTATAATTCCATTTATCTTAATAGTTTAATCATTAACCAATTGGTGGTTCATTTGTAGGTTTCTTCCATTACACTTTTATGTTTTTCAGATTCTTAGGGTATCAATGAAATTCACAATATTCATGTCGACCTCTATAATACTTAATTAATTAACCAATCCTATTTCGTTAATACCCATTAATTTTTTTCATATATTTATCACAAATATTGTATTTTATTTTATTCAAATTCTTCATTTAATCAACTTCTTCAAATTTTAATTCATCTATTCATATCTCCATTTACATGGGACCACACTCCAAAATCCAATGATATTATATGAAAAAGTAGAACTACTTCTTCATAACCCCCAATTCCTAAGGTAGGAAAATAATATTGATGGTGTGGTTAGAAAAATAATAAATCTATATAGATATAATTTTCATATAAAAAACATATTCAATGTCTACCAACCTGTATGAATGTTAACTCAAATTCTATATTATATTCACCTTCCATTTTCAAAATCTCAGGAAATTTTCATTCTATGCCTATTTAAATGTGTATAGGTAAATATATATTTAAATATACATTATTAATGACACCACATCTTATTTTTTTCATACTTCATCTTCATATTAGTTATCATAACTTACCATATATTGTCTAGTCCATATAAATTAATTATCTCCATATTATACCTCTATATATTGTAATTATTAAGCTTTAATTTGATATTATAAATTTATTTATGCAACTATTAAATTATATATATATTGCATAATTTGATAAACATCAATTATTTTTCACACATAAAGTACTATGTGGATAGTTTCTCCTTCTTGGTTGAAAGTGGATGTTTCATATGGTTCAAATAGTTTCCAATTCATAGTAATGATAGGTAAGAATCACCATGACGTTTTATATATCACAACAAAATAAATTGGGGATATATTTCGAAGAAACATTTTATTTTCCCTCACATGTGTTGTTGGTATGGTTTTTCTTGAATCCAACTTTGTCAAAAATAGAATCATTGTGAAAAACGTTATCTAAGAAACATGAATATATAATATATTTTTTAGTAAAAATATTGACTAATGTCATATATTATGGGATCCCTATGATTAAATTTTTTTCCTTGAAAATTATTCTAAAAGAAGGTCATGTTTTCATTTTATATATTAATTAGTTATAATATATATATATATATATATCATTCATAATAGTTTCTATACTATGAGTTGTTATACATTTAATATCCACTTGTAGTGTTAAATAATGAGTTCATTAAGCCCTCTCGGTCAGGCGCATGGTGATGATCATGTAAATTCACAAACTGACCATTTTATAGTTATTAAAACATGGTTAGACTACTTGAGAGACACATCCATCGACTTTATAAAAATAGGTATTTCATATCATTGAATCCATGCACTTTATCTCATTAAATAATTGTTGTTTCCCTTAAATCATAGCATATCATTAGGGTTTTTACTAATGATTTATTGTTTTAATTTATAAATTAACTAAACCATAATTTGATAATTACTATAGTGACTTTATTTTTCAAACATGACTATTACATATTTTTATAGATATTCAATATATTTTTTTAATAATCTAGAATCCAATGTTTTAAATCTTTATTAACCTAGTCTCATACCTCACATGAAGATAAAAAAAATTATTTATATAATTCATCACTATCATATTAAAGGTACTCATAATATACTTTTTACCTATATCTAGCTATACATATAGTTTAATTAATGGGGTGAAAAAAATTTCTAATCAGGGGAAAGTAAAAATAAAATGAATATGAAACATTGATCAATACCATATAAGTGGTCTAAATAAATGTCACAGATTCATAATAAAAGTACTGTCTCCATAATAATTATAGAAAACCTTGATGATGTAATGGAATATAGAATATGTATAATTTTGAAATATTATATCATAGTGGTAAAATACTGTAAATAGTGATTAATGTTGACAACATCCTGATCAAACACAACATATTCTCAAAAATCAGTATATCATGGACTTTATAAAAATAGAATTATTTTCAAATGTATTATAAATAATATAATGAAATATATCACATTCCATAATTCTTTATAGGGATATTTAGTTCCTGGTCCACTAGAAAATTCAATATATAATCACAACATTTCATGCTTTATGAAAATATAACAGTTTTTTTAAAGAAACAACACCTTAAAAGGAATTTGTTTCATTATAGGATTCAAATATCATATTACTCTTAATAATAAATTTGATTCCAAAATGAGAATGGAAATAATTCATTGGAACAAAATAAAAAATTTCTTTTAAATATTAAATATCTCAATATGGATCTGACATCATTTTTTTAAAAAATAATGAAATTTAGTAAATTCATTTTAATTGTCATAAAGGTCATTTAGAAATGGTAAAAACATGCATATCATTGGATAGAAGTAGGAAATAAATTAGATTAGATACATTATATATATTAAATGAATATACGTTATGATATTAAATTATAATGGGAGGTAACCCAAAATTTTTTTTGGGTTTAATAATAATCTTTCATTATATCCTACTATATTTCATCATTTTTTCTTCTCATGAATAAAAAAAGGTTCATAAAAACATGGAACAAAAAGTTTATTGAGATCAATATTTCAGTATATTTAATATATAATCATTTATTTTTATTTCACAATTCAAATTTTTATTATGAACCATTAGGATATCATATTTAGAATATAATATCAACATTATTCATCAGTTAATCTATTTTTATTCAAGGTAATCTATACATAAGTATAAAAAATTCATGAAATTTATAAACAAATTATTTATATAATTATATATCCAAAATAAATTATCAAAACTATCAATAATATTGGTTGTAAAAAAATAATGGACAATTTCTTCGTTGGCGGTTAATTGGTAGTTAATGAGAGAATGTACAGAAAGGATCCTGGAGATTTATAATTCATTTTTATGAATGGAAACTTAATAGGATATTTTAATTATCAAGATCCTGATAACATGTTTATTTATGATGATTTTGATTAGAAAACAAAATACATATAAATATTTAGGAAGACAGACTCAATAAAATAAGAATGGACATTACAGGGTTCATTATGTTGTTCCTATTTTATAACCCATAACATCATAAATTACTAATATTTAGAAATTCTAGATTGGGAAAATTTATTCTTATGGGATAAATAGAGTGTATTTTGGTACATCCTTATCTTTTATAATTAATGGGGACTTTTTCCAAGAAGGGTTGACTTGTTATTTTTAGATCAGTAGTGGGGTGATTCGACCATATAATATTTATTAATTTATTAGATCATTGGTATACAATTAAATATATGTTTTTTACATTATTATTCATATATTTATAAAATAAAAATAATTTTGGATTTTAGAATCCATTTATTAACAAATTACGTATTATCTTAAAATGGGGAGTCGATAAATTGGAATATGAAATTCTAATTTAATACTTCTCACAATAGGAATTGTGTACTTATTTTTTGGTTTAAAAACATAGTTAATTGTTTTTAAATGACTCAAATATATTAATAAATCCTTTTTTGGATGAAATGAAAAATTTAAAATTTAATAAGCAATTATTCCATCATCATTTTTCCATAAACATACTATATTATAAATTTATATTATACATAAAAAATTTGATGTGTCTGAAAAATTATAATGTGTTTACCATTGGGGGATTTAATTTTAATAATTATAAAAATGAATACAGTCTTATAAAAATAAATAACTTTCATAGGATATTTTATTTATTAAAATTAAAATTATATATTTGGACAACGAATTTATATTAAAATTTATTAAAAAAGTAACGATAATCTCACTGAGTTTTAATATTGATATATATTTTATGGTATTATAATAGTTATATTTTATTTAATTACTCATAAAAAATATTTATTACATTTTATTATATTATATTCCACTGAAATAACATTCCGAATAGTTTAAAAATTATTCCTATAGTCACATTACTATTCCAATTATAATAAGACTGATATCAATTCCTCTACATTATTTCATTCCTTATTAATAAAATTTCTTCTGAGGGTATGATTTATTAATTTTATAATATTTCAGTTTTTTTACTTATAGTATGTCTCTTTAATATATTTTTGTACATGGGGGTGCTTCTTTAACTTAATTGGAATAATACACATTTTTCTATTCCATCTTTTATCTAAAAATTTTCTTATTATAATGTTCTTCATTGTCATGGGTTTAGTCATTGAATAATGAAATAATCTTAATAAATGGAATAAAAAGTAATTATTTTGATGTTTTATTTTATTTTTATAAAAAATATACAACATAATATAATATTTTTTTCGGAAATAACTATCCTTAAAAATATATATTACATCCAATTAGGAAGAGACAAATTTATGAAAAAATTGTAATAGTTAATTTATACTCACGTAGTGGCCTTGAACATGATCATTTAACTCTATTTTATGATGAAGGACATGGAAATACTATGCGGTGTTCATGGGATAAATTATTTGTTAGATACTTATAAGAGTTGAAATTTTAATATATGGTAATGTAAATTTTGAAATATAGATACATGTATTAATGAGTGGAGGTGATACTATTTTATAATATTTAAATGGTAAAATTTTGGAATACACTTATCATATTTAATTTGTTATGAAACTATGCCAAATAATTAACAAAAATGTTTGAAAACATGGACTGTGGAATTTATTTGGTTATTTCTTAACTCAACCACGAATTTGAATAATTTTTTAAACATGTTTTCATGTATTTATATTGTACATATTTACATTAATCCAATGTAAATAGTTTTTAACTAATTTATTTTATGTTTTATTGAAAAAATATTATAAAAAATATAACTTAGTTTTAGTATTATAGAAGTAAATTTATAAAAAATACAACCCAATTGTATTTAATAAAATTTGGAGTATAACATTTATAAACGTAGAGCTAATTCATAGGAAAATTAATATTTCTAAAATGGGGGAAAACCAAATATGGATTCGTAATAAATATTTATATTTATTTAATTTTAATTTATTATATATATCTATATATTTATTTATCCCAAAATAATATTTTGTCATTATATGAGTGAGGGTAATTTTACTTATAGACTCAAACAAATTTATATTAACACAAAAATGTTTTGAGAGTAATTTTTTCACTTGAATCGTTGTAATTAATACTAATCATAATAATCAAAATAATTTCCGCAACTATGGAATTTTCATTATTATATAATTTCGATATGTTGATATGAAATATGAATTCAATTTGTTAGACATAAATATTATATGTGATAAAATAAAATATAAATATAAACATGTACAATATAGAATCATTTTTATGTAAAATACTACAAATGCATGCTCATTACAAAACCTTGATTTTAAAATTCTAAACCAAATATCCAATAATTAATATTATTTTTTAATTATAAATTTTATATTTTAATTGTTTTAAGGATGACTAGGAAAAAATTTTATTATGAAATTGTCATAAAAGTTACGGTTTTAGTAATGTCTGAATTATTAATCATTTAAAGATAATTTAATATTTTCAAAAAAATAATTATATTATATTTTGACTTTTAAAATTAATAAATGTGTAAATTTTTTTGAAATTCATTATGAAAATTCAATATATTTAACTTTTAGAAAAATGTATAATATAGAGAGAACTGATTTTATAGTGAAAGTAACCATTTAAAACATCAATTTTAAATATCAATATTTTGTACTCATTTTCAAATTTGATGAATGTTTTGATACCAGTTCATTTGTTGAAAAACTATACATGGATGTAATAATTAAAAAGTGGAATCTTTAAATTATAATGATTAAATATGATAACCTAGTTAATAAATAAATATTTCTAAAACAGTCATCTTAAAAGTATATTCTATGATCAATTATATTGATTTGATTAATATAATTTTGTACTATAGTGGATAAATTATTTTAATAATATTTCTATTTAAAATAATAGTTCATTTAGGTAATATACTTTTTGAAAAAAGACTCCATTGAAAATATTTATATTTAACGAATAATTTAATCTAATGGGTCCTTAAATATATACATCAGTAATTGATAATTTTGATATGTGGATCAGTAACTAATAAAATGTGATAAACTTGATAGATATAAAAAATATTAAATATAGTGTAAAATATATTTAATTATTTTGTTAAAAATTGATGAAAAATAATTTTTTTATTCAATACTAATAAAACTAAATATAAATAAATGAACATGATAATCCCAAATTCATATAATGTAATTTATTATTCCATTAATCATTATAATGGATGTTCATTAATGAAAAATAATTTGTATAAGAGAATGATACAATCATGAACGATACAACAACCAAAATTAAATGTTATGATATTGATGTTCAAAAACACATATTTCCAGTTAAAAACATCATGAATATCCCTATGCAAATGGGGTGATCAATGAATATCTATTAGTAGGACAAACCAGTCTTTCCAGAAGAATAAATGGTCACTAGGCTACTCCATGCAATCCCTGGACACTCCTTACATTCCATTAGCACCATTGATGTTTCCCACTCTATCTGAATCAAAGAAGAAGCACTATAAGAGCAGAAATTGTTGAATCAAATGTAGACCACCCTAGGATCATCAAATAAGTAGTGCACCATCAGTAGTTTCGTCGAATTCTTGATCAAGAATTCAGACAACCATGATGAAGATTTAGTACATGATGACCATTCTATGACTCAAAACTATCCAAGAACCCTAGATGAAGCATCATATAAGATAATCATTGAAATACAGTGCATAAATTACCAAAACAAAATAAAAAAATATGCCGCTTCATCCTGTGGAATAAAAAACTGACCACTCCATGGAAGCTGAAAAAATGAAAAACATACAAAATAGGCCAGGAGAAGTTATTTCAAATATTAGTAATATAAAAAAAATTACAAATCATCAACAAACATAGATTATTAGAAATCATAATAATCAATATATTTGAAATAAAACAAGACAAATAACATTTTAGAATAAAATTAATATGAAAAATAAGAGAGACCATTCATAATTCTAACTAATAGAGACTTATCACAATACCTTTTAAGAAAAGAATGAAGATCATCATGGACATGATCATACCAAGAAAAATCAACTCCATTAAATCCATTATTTTAAAGACCATTAGAAACCAAATAGGATTCCATATTAATGTGAGTGATAATATGATTCAAGGAAAAAAGTGTATCCAAAAATTTAATCCAATGATTAGTTATCTTCCATGAAAAGTAAGAAAGAACCATACTGATGGAAAAGACGACAACATTATATTTTTTCACAATCCATAAATTATTAATACAGGATTATCAGTTTATTCCACTACAATGACCATACAGAATATTTCATCCTCAAGTGATGAAGCAAGGCCACAAGAACCATGAAAACAACCATGAACATCCCCTTTTTGACTTATGAAGAGAGTACCATAGCTAGATAACCCTATAATACCTCTAAATCATCATCATAATTAACTTTTAACCAACCAAAAGTGGTTCTTTCTATAGAACTTCAATGGTCCTTATGGATTTCTAAACAATCCCTTGACACCTATCTAGTTCTGAATGGACAAATCACGGACCGAGTTGATGTAAAATTTCTTCCTCGGTATTGCTGCTATATGCACAACAGTAAGAAAATATTAAAAACACCATTGATTTACAAGGAAAATCATTAACGAATCACCTTATTCTGAGAAGAAGAATTAAAATAAATATATGCAGTAGAAGCGACCCAAAAAAGTTCTAGAAATTGTAGAGAAATGGTAGTTCAATGCCATCCTTTGATGAATTTTTAGATAAAAGACACACTGGGCAATGGGATTTTAGAGATATCATAAACAACCTCCCACATGGATGATACATTATCACAATAAAGAAAAAAATGATCAATGTCTTCCATATGTTGATGGAAAAGCACACATGATGAACATATTGAAATACATCATTTCTTAAGGAAACAATTAGAGTGATGCTTTATATGAGAAATTATCTATTCAAATGATGTCTACGAAGGAATAATAATGTTCAATTATAAATCCCCCATTCACTTATAACATTTATTTCAAGATATAGAATTATAGTAAAATTTCATTGAAGACAGAAAACCGTAGACAATAGGATCAAATACCTAAAAATCATCTCTTTTTGAGAAACATTAGTTATTGATAATATTGACAATATGACTTTATAGGCCCCCCATATTATCATGTTTTACTTTAATCATGTCATCCAAAACAACATAGATGTCATAATTAATCAAGGCATCAACTAGGGGAGAGACAGTCCAGTTGGCCTTCAAAGGATAAAGATGAATTCCATGAATCAATCCATATAGCATGAGAGTTAATATAAGGAAAATTGATTTAAAAGAAGGAAAAATAGATGAATCCACATGATTAAAAACCATATTTCTAATCCTATTCATGAATTTATATTGGATAATTTCAAGATACTGAGAATTAATATATACAAGAATCCATATGAACGAGGTCTGTAAAAATTCATTAAACATACTATGATTTGTAATACTGAGACAACATGGATTATAGGGTTTACAAAAATATTCCCAGAGTCCCTGGATATTTTTATCTCCAGAATTTGAACACTCCAAATTAAATTTTTAATATGAAAGTTAATTCTCTTGATATGAGAGACCGATCACTTATAGTTCAAGAATGAATAATCAATATTAGAAAAAATCACATCCATGACCAAACATAAACAACCCAAAAATTATAGAGACTTTCCCTTCCATATTGAAAGATTAATTTTTATTTTAATATTAATATCATAAAATTAACATTCTTTAGGACTCTCCCAAAACATTGGAACTCCCAAATATCTAAAGGGAAGAACTCCCTCATGAATTCCCAATTTCACTGACAATGATACTCTTCTTGGAATGGGAAAATTCTGATCAATGTGTACACATGACATACTCCAACGAATCACCTAACCAGACACAATTTCATAATGAAGAAGGTCCTGATTAATATTTTTAAATTTTATATTATGCCTTTTAGTGAATAGAATGATATAATCTGTATACAAAAAAGGAGTGGGAGAATCAATTCTTCTACAATCAGAAATTGACTTCAGTTTCCCATTGTATGCCACTATATAATGTAATATACTATGATAATCTTCCACAATGTAAAAATCTATATCTAAGAGAGTGTCACCTTTCCTAAAACGTCTAGAAAAAGCAAAATATCCCACCCGTGATCCATTTACAAAGACTGAAATATCAGCTGAATCAAAAGTGATTTTAACCAAATTATTGAAAACGTCATCAAAACCAAAATATTTCGGAACCATATAAATGAAGGTTACAACATTCAAATTTATTATGCCAAAATCATTCCTGACATCCAACATGATATCAATGTTATCTCCCCAAGTTGATTTCATAATAAGGTTACCACATTCCAAGGAAGTCACGAGGCAATATTGAATGGACCTACACTTAATTAATCCAAACTAATTATGGGAAACAATCTTACTAGAAATAGAGGATATCCTCATGGAGATGATTTTATAAATGATTATAAAAACCGTGATGGCCTTGGAAACTAGCCTGAACAATTGAATCAAATAAGAATTCTCCATATTTGGAATAAGAGAAAGGAAATGGGAATTGAGACCATAAGTAAGAGAGTCACCTTTAAAAAACAAATAACCAACTAGTAAACATCAACATGAATGACATCCTAGTATGTTTGAAAGATAAAATTCCCAAAACCATCTAGACAAGGGGAGCTATTAGGATTTAGAAAAAATGTTGTATCCATTATTTCAATGTCCATAGGGATATATGTAAGGGTTTTTATATCCTATTTATTGATAATACTTAGAATAATACACTCCACTGGATCACAGATAGGTAAATGAGAATTTAATAGAAGCTTAAAATAAGTAACAACTATCCCAGAATGAACCTTACTATTTTCAAGGACATTATTCCCATTTTTGACCAGTGAAAGTGGACTTGAATCCTTCCTAATTCTCTACAATGAGTTGAAAATTTTAGAGTTTCTATCGCCATCTCTCAACCTATTAACCATTAAATTGTATATTTGCAAAGAATCATTATGATTTAATAAATTATTAACATTAAAAACCATATGAGTGTCACACAAAAAAACATTAGAGAAGTCATTTGAATAATTATTCTCATGGATGTGTTGAATAGATTCTTCTAGAGAAAAAATTTCAGAGTCAAGGGAGATGAAATAAATTTACACCAAAATTTTAAATCACTTTTAAAGAGTTAGAGATTACTAATACAAGAAAAATCATTTTCCCTACCATTCCATGAACTCCATGTTTGATTGATACTTTTTCAGCACTCATGATGATTGATCCGATCATTATTATATCTAAAATGAAAGAGAGGGTTGATATCTACACACACAAGGTCGGCCAAAATGAGATGATGGTCAGAATTAATTCTAGAAAGAGTTATACAATAAATAGTTCCCAAGAAATAAATAAAATTTCCATAGACAAAATCCTAATCGATTAAGCATGCAACAAATCTATCCAAAACCTTCCGGAACCATGTCTACATGGCTCCAACAATGTTTTCTTCAACCAAGACATTATCATTAATGCCGGATATAAAATATGATTAAATACATTTTAAAAAAATTAGTATAATGGTTTTTAAAAATAAAATATATTAATAAATATGTAATTCATTATTTATAATGTATTTATATACCACAAAAAACATTCATTATCACAAATGATTTTCATTAATATTTTCCAACATATAGAAAATTAATTTCATTCAAATTTTAAAAAAAATTATTGAAAATTTGATATTCAATTTTAAAATCATTATGTCAATATTATCTTATAGGGATATTGTGAATTCTATGAAATGGATAATTTTTCAATGTACACTGCAAAAAGATTAATCTTTATTAAAAAGTGACTTTTCTCCTAATAAATTTACATGTTCAATTTATTTTAATTTTCTTTTAATTAAATAACATTTAAATTATATTATAATTAATACTATATTTTCCATTGGAATAAATTTTGTTTCTAATTTTGATATAAATTCATTTTATACTTTAGAATGAGAATTCTATTGAAAAATATTTTTTGGTTAAATTTGTGAGTTTAATATTAAATATACTTATAAAACACATATGAATATAAATATGAAAAATTTCTTACATATTATTAGTTATAATGATAAATAATTTGTAAAAATTTTAATTTATTATATCCATATTTATAAAATATTAATTTTAATGGATAAGGTAAAAGTGGGTTATTGGGTGTCAAACTAGGTTAATAATTGTTAAATTAAATTAAAATTTTAAAAATAATGTTTTATTATCATATTTATTCCTTATCGATTATAATGATACATAATTTGTAATTTATGATACATATGGGTTTTGAAATATCTAGGTAAATCATATTTTTCGAATATTAAATGTATATCCTCTTATTTTATTATATAAGAACACCTCATCATCAACCATCTTCAACCATAAAAAAATTTGGATTATAATACACGAATCCAAATACCTTAATCAATTTCCTATAATTTTTATTGATTATTGATTATTTATTAAACCCTCTAAGATGTATTTTTTTGAAAACTTAACCAGAAATTCTAATCTAAATTTATATATCTTAATAGGTAATATTTATTATTTTATAGTCCACCACGATAAAATTATCTTAATATATTGTTATAAAATTGGTCTGTATATTAAAAATTGTGTTATGTTATTTTTTTAATTGAATAACCAATATTTATATCCACTACAATCGAATGAGAAATAAAATCATCAATTATGTCTACAATGGAGCATCACCTCTTGAACTAATGTAATTTGGTATCAATAACCTCCACCCACAGATTAAGATATTAATTAATATAAATATTTTATATGATATTTTTGATCTTAATATAAATTTTGTGTTTTAATCTCATATCTACCATCATACCTCCAAATCCATTTCATAATTATAATGTCATTGGTGTGTGTGCATGGACTACATCCTCCACGAAGCGATGTGATTCATTTTTCCTTACACATTAAAATGCATGGTAACAAGAATATATATATTGAATATATATGATATTGTGAAAAAATATTTTTTCTAATGATGAATTAATATTTAATATTCTTTCATTCCATCTACCGATGAAATAATAATACTGTTGATCTAGAGGTATGTCCCACTATCTCAATGAAAGGTGTAATTCATTTTGTAATCGTTATCTTCTATGGATGTATCTAAATTAACTTATATTGAGAATATATTATATTAATATCCTGAATATAAATATATATATGATATAAGAATAATTAAATTATAGGGTCAAAAATTATTGATCCCAAACATACATGAAAACAAAACAGTTATTTCATAAAAAGCAACTTTAACAAAGAATTGTTAACAAATTTTTTATTAGAAGTTTATATAAAGAATATATGGTCTGATATTTGTGAATAAGTTTATTTAATTAAATTATAATACACCTATATTTATTATAGGTGTGGTTTGAAAATGTATTATGAAACTACACACATGAGTTGAATAATTTTATCAGGTTACTATTATTTCTCACAAACACATGCCTTATATAGAACAAGGTTCTTTTTTGTGGTTTATACACATCCCAGTAATTAATTCCGTGACTAATATCATGGAAATTATGATTATAAATTTCCATATAATTTTACTTCCTTAATGGGTCTTTTTATACACAAGATGTCAATTTGGTATGGGTTTTATATCAAAATCTCATTATTTAATTATGTTTTTTATAAATATGAATTTGATGATGAAATTTGATAATCTCTCTAAAAAATACAATATGTTTATACACATACATATATTTCAATATGTAGAAGGATTTCATTCCATTTTCCTTTCTCATTATGTTCGAATGATATCAATATTACATTTCATAGGAAAACTAAAATTTTTTATTTATTCGTTGAAATTTCCTTTCACATAAATGCCACTATTTTCAATAAATGATTTTATGTGTTTCATTCTTCTTCCTTGGAGATTTATTAATGATATTTTAACCCATTTTTAATATTTAATGTTTTTTTCAATGGAATAACCTTGTTCTTTTCGAAATAATCATCTTTTAATTAATTATGAACACATTAAGACAATATTCATTTTAATATGTACAAGTTGAATTATATTTCCCACTATAATGATAGATCAATGATTTAATGATTCCATTAATGGATTCCTTGTATAATTTCTGTGAAAATGTATTTATTAATATTTTTATATATATTTATATCATATTTTTTTATTCAAATGTATAAATAATATTTCCTTCAAGAAATGATCGAGGTTATCTTTTAGAATTATATTACATATATGATAACATCCATTGATTTAAACTAATCATTATTGGGGATACACTACAATCGTATCACCTGTTGAAATTATGTTGATGGTTTGTGATAATGATGTTATTATGGTTGTATAACTATTATCTATCACATTGGCTATGCTTTTGAATCATGTAACATTTACACTAATTTTGATATTATGAGGTTATTAAATGTTTATGAAACCATGTCCATTCCCTTGTTATATTACTTGATGATTTTTTATGAGAAAATTTTTATTTACTAGGGTTATTCAATGTTTAATTTTTGTTATTCGTGTGGAACACATCAGTATTATCATAATTATGATTATAGTGGTATTTGAATGATATATATCTCCAAGGTATTTGGTCATGATGTATGTAATATGAGATAAATAGAATTGTAATGGGGATAACCTAGATTAGTAAATGTAAAAATACACTATGATATTCTTTTTAGTCCACCTTGACTACTATTATGACATTCAAAGAAATCACATTTCACTTACATAGCCATTTAAATAATACATTTATACTATGAAATTGATTTTCTATACATATATGTAGTCCAAAAAGATATGTCTTATACAAATGTTATGATTAAATTTATTATATTTTATTATACCACTATGTTTTAATCTTCATTAATAACATGATTTACTCCATGAGTCGCGCATATTTTCTATGATATATTTGGAATGGTTTTGGAATCTTTTTATATTTTTCTGATAAACTTATGCTCATTTGATTTTGATATGTCATCCATTTGCCTTTAATTTTTTCTGATATCACCTTATCATATGATTCATTTACATTTTTAATAAAAATATGAATTGTGTATTGTGTATCTATGATGGGTGATAGTTATAATAAACATAGTAGTAGATGATGCAGATCAATTAAAAAAGAGATGTTAATGTTTCTATGTTTGTAATTGAACCAAACAAATCTGGTTCTACAATGGATCAATATATTATGTAATTAATGTTCATCTAAGATAATGTAATTTCTTTTTCTTAAATTATTGGGTTTTTTAAATTATATTCTTAATAAATTTTTTTATCTATTTAAAAATGTTAAGAGTAGGTAATAATTATAACCATATGGGTAATTATAATGTAGTGGAACACTATAGGGAAATGTCCTATAATATTTGTGATATAGAGTTCAAATTGTTTTTATTAAGTTAAATCTCTTTTTGGATAAAGAATATTATATTTCTCTAATAGCATGTTACCTAGTGGTAAATGTAAAAAAGGTATTTTTTTAAAATTGTGTTTTTCATCAACTAATGCATGACAATTGGATTTTACTTGCAACATGAATGAATCAAATGTTGGATATACTTTCTGAAATTAGATATTATTTATGAACATTCAGAAATGATTTCAATCGATGATGATAATGAGTGAAATAGGTTAATCCTATGGCATTATAGATTTAGAATCAGTTTTCTTTGTTTAGAAATCTGATATATGATTTTTTAGTTTTCCATTATCTTTAATATTTATTGTAATATATTTCATGGTATTAGTAAATGGATATAACTATGAGGTATCATGTAAAAGTTGAATGCTATGTTAAATTTGATGACTATGATAACTATAATTAGATTTTGACGAGAGGGAATGTTATTGAGATTATACATAATCATTTTTGGAAATAAATTAGTAACAACCAGAACTTTAGTAAGATTCTGAATGCATCAATGAAGTGTCAGATAGATTATTAGTAATGTTGATTTGGAAATGATGATAGGTTAATGATGATTTATATTATTAGATTTATTAAATTTGTGATGAACCATGTATAGAAATATTTAAAATTAAAGAGAAAATGTCATCTATTATGAAATAAAAGATATTGTGAATTAAATTATTAAATAATATGATGTATGGTGAATGGGTGAGACAGAAATTATCTAATTGAATACATTCAATTAAATTATAACTCTATAAGTAAGGTAGACCCTATAAAATATCTTAATTATTTATTTTTTCCAATTTAAGAATTATATTTTGGGAGGATATTTTTAATAATGGTATTCTGGTCATTATAATCATGAAATATCAATGTATTGTAATTATTTTGGTATCATATTTGACCTTATGAGATATTATAATAAAATTTATGAATATAATAAAGGGATTATATATTTATGGTTGATCATACAGTCAATCTATTTGAAATATGTTTTTTGTTTTACGTTAGTCAATGTGAATGTGACTAATAATAGTTTAGGAGATGTTTTATTTAGTTGATGTATGTTAAACAAAAAAGTTTCACATATTTAATTAATTATATAAGGAATTGATATATTTTTAGGGATTTATGATGAAAGGTATGGGATGAAAATTAAAGATATAACATTACATAATGTTGGTGTCTTTCTCTTTTATTTAAAGGTTAAATAATTGTTGAATTTTAATAAGAACTGACTTCATAAGGACCAATTCAATTTTATCATACAATAATTCATTTAATGTTTTATAGATATTATATTTTCAATATTTCTAATTCATTTTCATGATTAATAAATAATGATCTTATTAATACATGTTATATATAATATATAAACCAATAAATAATATTATAGAAAAATATTGTATATATGATTTTGAAGGATTATTAAAAATCCAAATAACCTATAAGAAACAATTTTATCTAGTCAATAATATTTCATTTCCCTACACATTCTATTAATCAGGTAATTTCATTTATAAGATTTAAAAATTACAAATCATCAATATTAATTATGTTATAGGTCAGTACAATTTTAGAATAGTTTTTTATCTTATAAATAACCATGTTGTTGAAGATATATTTTGTTTTTTTGGTTATTAATTATATTTTAGTATAAGTAATTTCAATTATCAAACTATCATTATAATGATAAAAATAACACTATGGTAAATTTTTAACAAATAAATATTGATATTTCATTTAAAATCATATATAACATTATTTTATCTTCATAGTGATTCATATTATTTAAGGAAATGGTTTTCATATTTTTTAGATTATATGCTTAAGGAATATAAATTTTTTCGTATATTTCATTATGAGTGACTATTGTTGAATGGAGATAAATGTAAAATTATTCTCTAATGATTATGTGAAAAAAATCCTTCTAATTATTTGGTTCTGAATTTGGATGGCAATAGATTGAATATTTTCAATGTTTTTATTAAATGAAATTATTTCATCTTTTTATGTTGTTGTTGAGGATTTGGTGACTAATTTTTTATTTCATTATATGATTTTTTATTTTATTAATTATCCAACTTTATTCTATGGTTATTTGGATTATGGATATAAATAGTATGAACATATCAATAAAATAATATGGAATCATATGATCTTTTAGATGTTTATTTGAGCGAAATAGTCATGAAAAGATGCATCTTGAATATTATTATATTATTGTAGGCCATTATAATGAAATTGATTGAAACACAGACAAATGATAAATATATTATCATAATATTAATGGATATAAACTATGTATAATATTTTTATGATATTTATTGTGATATAACTTCTTTTAATTATGAAAAATGACCTTTAAATAGAAACATTATACATTTACCATTATTTTTTATGATTTTATTGATTTTACCAACCATAAATCAATTATGTTTTTGTGATAATTAACATTATCATGAATAAGTTATCATTCAATCTTTCATTTGAAAAATTTTTACTTCCCATTTATTTTTTCTTAACCGGATTAATAGATATTTGTTATTCTTGATGACTGATATAGAACACTTAATTCTTATTGATAGGATGTTTTATTAACCTTTTTTATGACATGGGTTTTTAATAATGTTATTTTTAAATATCAATCCCATTATATCCTACATAATGTATGTATTGGGAGAATATAATTTATTAATATGGGGACATATTAACAACCAATTATTTTATGATATATATATAATTAAAAATATTTCAATTAAGTCTGTTGATTCATGAATCACCTTGTTTTAATGAACGACAATGAACCATTAATATTTTTAATTAAACATGAACCATATGATGAAACCATTAAACATTGTTGTGTGCATATTATTATTATTTATAAATTTTTTATCATTAATTTACATAAAGAACATTATTTGATAAATAATAATTTTTTTCGTATAATACTTATATACAACCAAAATACATATCCACTAAAAATTGATTTAAATGAAATTTATCTTAGACTATATTTATTTAAACGTTCATATAATATATATTTTTTTTGAATAGTGAAGAAAAACAGATTTTTACTAATAATTTTGTGTTTATTTAATGTATTTTTATGCTAATAACCGGATTTTTTAACTGAAAAATGTTTCCCTATTTTTAATAAATAATATATGTCATATGTGAAGAAATTATTTATTTGTAAAATTTTCTAAATACGTGTAAAAGTATTTTTAAAAGGTTAAAATATCAGTTAAAAAATATCTAATATAAAACCAAATATTTTTACAGAATGACATTGAGTTAGTGTGAGATTCTACTTCCCATGAATGCTCAATAAACATCGAATAAAAATAATAAATATATTATGTTGATGATTTACAATTTAATAAAAATAATTTAATAACTCCAAAATAGTCAGTCGTATAAGATATCTAAGACCACATTCAAGTCCAAAATGGGGCTTTTCCCCAAGGATGGATATAACATTAAATGGTGTCATATTTTTGGAAGTATATCTCTTGAGTTAATGTTTTTAAAAACTATTTATCAAATTATTTTAGAAAAATAATTTAATATCTCTCAAATGGTGCATCGTATGACAAATCTGAGACCATTAAGTCTGAAATGCGAGTATTACACTAGGCGTGGTATAATATTAGTTTATGTTAGAAATTTGGATTCCTCTCTATAAAAATGTCTTCTTTTTATTAGTTATTTAATTTTATATTTGAATATTAAATAATTAATATCCCCAAAATGGGGTGTCCTATTAATAATCTAAGACCATTGTTGGGTCCATAATGAGGGGTTTACCCTAGGAGGGGTATAATAATCATAAACAATGGATGATTGGTTTAGTTTATTTTTTTTAATAATTTTATTATTATAATAATTAATTAATTTACAAAATATTATCAATTATCTTCCCAAAACTTGAAATCCTCCATTGAAACTAAATAAATGTTTCATACCATCAATGATTCGCCCATATTGATGGTTTTATAATCGAAATGCATTTCTAGTGTGATTTAAAACACTCCATTAGGGATTAATAGAAAATTAATTTTGTATTCTGAAATAAGAATAAAAATCGATATAATGTCAGTTGTTCAAATAATCGAATCCTCAATTTTCTATAATGGGATCATTTTTTTTAATCTGAGTGGTCCTAAACCTCACTACACACAATCAATAATATATCCATGATTATAATTGGTGTTCATTAGAAATATCGTCATGGATAAGTCTCCCTTCCTCTTTCTTGTGTGCAACAACGAAGATTATTTATTTTAAATTTTTTTCTCTCTCTCTTTTATCACAGTTCAAAATTTATGAAAACAAGTATTAAAAAAATTTATAATTCAAATATTATAATTCAATTAATTAAATATCATTATGAAAATAAAATCTTAATAAAAATATCAATGTAGGTTTATCAAAACTTTTTAAATGATATTCTATAAAAATTTTATTGAAGGAAATTATTAATATGTTTTATTGAAGGATATAATTTATAAAATTATCGAAAGTAAATTTTATTAAAAAGTAATGATAATTAAAAATAATGGTCATTAATTTAATATTTATATAAAATTTTCAAATAGTACAACAAAGAATTATCTATGGATAATTTAGTCAAATTATTAAAGGATATTTATAAGGTAATTATTAAATGACAAATAATATAAAAATTATAATAGGGTAATTTCATGTATGAACAAAGATATTTACTAAATTAATTAAAGGATAATTGTGAAATTATTAAAGGATTAATTAATAATGATCCATCCAATGTCCCAAAGGACTTAAATTTTTTATTATAGGATAGAGCCCCCTTTTAATATAGGAAGGGGGAAACCCAAAGGATAAATTATTATTTATATTTTTTAAATAATATTTCAAATTATAATTATAAATGAAAAATCTTGATAAATTTTTCAAAAACAATTGTTAGGTATAATTTTTATAAAATGATAAAAATCTAATTACAAATAATAAATTATAATAAATTTTAAAAATAAAAATATTAAAGGGGAGAATATATTGAGCACTTGCAATAAACTAACATATAATTTATAAGTTATTCAATAGATATGATATAACATTGTGTGTGATATTGTAATTCATATTGAAATAAAATTGTAGTTTTCTGTTCTTGGAAACAATGAAATTTTAAAACATATTATAATAACGACATAAGGAGGTGTATCAAACAACACATGGCGGTTTATAATTATCACCAACTAGGATGATTTTTTAGGTATTGCATTCCTTACATCTTGGGATCTCATTTACGCATGATTCCATATTTATTTGTGCATTAAAATATATTCCACATTGGGTGGTTTATCCATACCACTCACAATGACAACATTTTAGGTTGGAATTTCATTTCCTTTTGGGAAATCAATTACACTTGTCTTTAAAAAAAATTTAAGTGTAGAGATATTTGGTTATTATTCTAGATTATGATTTCATAATGGTTAGTGTAGCCTTGAGAAAATTATGTGGAACCTATGTCCAAGATTACCTTGTTTCTTACTATTCATGATAGATGTTGATCACATGTATTATTGGATTACCTTCCATATGAGGTTGTTCTATGTTTGTTTATCCCATGATATGATATGATATGATACATTGATATTAAAGTGATAGGCTAATTCCATGATGATGTACGATTCACATGATGATGTATTAGATTATTATATGATTATCATGATTTGTGCTATTATTTTTATCATGTTTTGACTTGTCATGTTTTCCTTTGAAGGATTAGTGTTTTCATACATGAATGGTGACCATCATATTTTTATTCCTCCATTTGGGGTTCATGTATGAAGCATGGAGAAGAAAATAGTGAAGTATGTTGTCCTTGTATCCTATCATCTTCTTGAAGCCTTGTGGATTCTATGTAGATGGCCGACACATGTTGTGTCGTGGATTCGAAGTGTTAATCGATCGCTTCTGGATTTTGAGTAGGTTACAGATAATCGATTCCTTGTGTATTTTTAGTATTACCCGATGCCTTGTGGATTCTAGGTTGTTTTTATTCACTCAATGTCTTGTGTATTTCAAGTGAATCACCTACATTTTTATTGTTGGTTATTGATAATTATAGATATGTATTATATTTTCGGTAATGAGTCAATGCATTGAAAACCATGGGTTTTAGATGGTTTGGTTAGCACACAATAGTTCATTTTTTTATTTTTTGTTACTATGATTATTAATCTTGTATTAATATTATGGTATACAGATGTATACTTGACTGCATGTATTTAAGGATGAATTGGTGGTGTCCTAGTATGTCTTGTACTCACAACCTACTCGGGCATTTTGTTGCACATGTAGATTGCATGTGGGATCGAGAGATGGGGTATAGCTCTTTCATGAATAGCTATGAAGTAGCTATTTGAGCTACAAACTGATCAAGATGAACTCTAGAGTATCCAAAAATTATTTATTTAGTTCTCTATTTTATTTTTTTGGACATGATTACCACTTTTGTGAGGTGATTTATATATATTAAATGTATGTTAGTTTATTTACATTGATGAATGTCACTCTTATTATTATTTTACTACTTATTGTATATTATATATCTTATGACAGGATATTGAGGGTATTCTCTCTCCACTAATTGAATGAAAACATCACTAGTAGTTGGAATCCTCTTTCATATGGGGAGATGTGTATAAGGTAACATAGAATTATAGATTTGGCTTGGAGGTTTCGGTCAGGAAGTTACAAAATAGTATCATAGGATTAAGAAATATGAACATGTTTCTTCTATTGTGTTTGGTTGGGATAGGTTATCTAGGAAATAGTAAATTGGGACTCGGCGTTAGGAACTACATTAGTTCATGTGAAACATAGAATTGTGGACCTCTATGTTTTAATAATGTGTATAATTTATGTTCTATTATTTGTATTGATTCTAATTGGGTGACACATAAGATGTTATATGTGATTTATGGGATTTAAAATATGATCATGCATCATTACTATGAATTCCCTTTCAAATTCAATATATATATACCTATTATTGTGTTTCATAGTAGATCACTAATTAAATTCCTATATTTATGTTATTTTTTAGAGGCAATTTGTTTTTTGAAATATATCTTTTTTTCCATGCTATGTGATATATATTTATTTGTATTAATTAGTTGAAATAAGATGTTTGGTGTGTTAGTTTAAATTTAATAATGGTGACTAATTTATAGGTATTAAGAAAAGGGTTTATGATAGGAGGTGTATAACTTGGGTTAATGTTATCCTTTTAGGAATACATTATTTGATTAGATGGAATGGTTATGATAAACATTGTCTGATCCCATGGACTAATTATGGTTTATCCTAACAACTCTATTATTTTATGGAGTGCTTCCATAATGTTAATTTTTTTCCCTTAACGTGGTTTATATAACTACTTCGGAAGGGGGAGAATATTTTGGAAAGGGGGATCTGTCACCATTACACTATACATATAGCATACTGGAGATGATCATTCTCCCACACATTATCTATGATATAGATAGTTGATCCACATCAACTCTAAATATTTTTCATAGTGAATGATCTAGTCATTGGAGTTCAGATATTTGGTCGAATATTGCATGATCTTTGGACAAAAACATTATTCATCCTCCAAGAGAATAAATGGTCCATAGGATGCTGATGAAAGGGTTTAGATATTTTTTTGGAATCATTGACCTAGTATTGACTCTATGGGAATGAAACATTAAGTTTATTTTGCACTCATGATGGGAAAGAATCATTTTCAATAACCATATGTTTAGCTACCAACTATGCTGAATCAGTTCATCATTCAAAAAGAAGACTTGTTTTCAAAAATCCAAGTACATAATATTGCGGTTCAACTAGGTTGTTTTTCAAGAGGCTAGTTCATGTTCTTCTACAATGCATTGATTAATATAAACATCAACAAGGTGATGATAATGAACTAATATACGTTTCCAAGGATCGATGAACCTTTATATCAGTGATCAGGAACCCAATGTTGCCCCAAGATTTATCCTAAAACAATGTATCACTACTTTCGAGATGGAGAGGGGGAAAATATGAAGATGGAGTTTTGGATAATATATTGTTTTTTAGAGTATTGTCGATGGCGTTCGTGCTAACAAACAAACTTGAAGTTTCCATAACCCTCTAGAAAAATATATTTCATCAATAATTGGACTCCTTTATCATAGTGTTCATTGATGATATCTTCATCTATTCACTGGAACCTGATAATCATGCTACACACCTAGATATGGAACTACTTATACGTCAATCACACTTTCTTAGTGGCAATAATTCAAAATGTGACTTCAATATTAATGGGGATTGCTTTATAAGAAATTTTTTATCTTTTACCAGTATATCTGTACACCCTGAGATGGTCGAGGTGGTCATGTCTTATTCGCAACCCTAAAATGTGTTTGAGATTCTGAGATTTATGTGTTTGGAAGGATATTACTAGAGGTTTATCTTGTAATTATCTCAACTTTTATCACCCATGAAGGAAAGAACCAAGAATGATGTGATGTTCTAGTGGATAGACTCTTGTAAAAATGATTTCTATGAGATAAATTGAAGGATGATCACCACTCAAATACTGACACACTTTGAGCCTGGGATTGGTTATGTAGTGTATTATGATACATTAGAAATTGGTCTAGGATTGGTGATGATGCAATGATAATAGGTTTGCTTATGTGTCTTGTTAGATATAACCCAATAAGAAGAACTACCCCACCCAATATTTGGAGATGGCAGTGTTGGTTCATGATCTGATGTGTTGGACACATCATCTATTTAGTGATATATTTATTATTTAAATGCTCCACAAGAGTCTTTGGTATATATTCAATAGTAGAGAACTAATTCTGATGTAGAGGTGCTGGGTTTAGTGTGTGTAGTATATTTTTTAGATCTATTTAGAAAAAACCAATTATGTGTGATTATGTGATAGTAGTACATGGATGGGTGACATAATGAGAAATACTTTTGTAGATTCCATGGGTGAAATCACACAAGCAGTAATGGACTGAATCCCTTTAGACATCATCTATTTTAGTACCCTAATTCCCTGTCTATCAAAGGGTGACAGTTGAGTAACCACTCCTAACATATTTTTAAGGGCACTCCTTATACCTTTGATGATGTGTTGATACATCATTATTTTATTTTTGAATGGATTACCCATTACACCAAGGAGTCATGACATTGTCTGGGTGATTTTAAATTAGTTATTTAAGTCTAATAACTTTTTATTGATCAATGATACTCACTCAGTGGAAGAGATGGGAAAACTATACATTAGGAAGATTATGTGACTTTAAGGTGACCCTTTAGACATTGTTTTAGATAGGGATTCATGCCACTTGTCATTATTTTTCTATGTCTTTTAAGATTCTATAAGTACATGGATGATATTGATCACATCATACCAACCTCAGACTGATGGGAAATAAAAGATAACTCTACTCATTTTGGAGGATATGTTTAATGCATATATTGTAGTCCTTGGAAGACAAAGAGATGATCACCTATCCCCCATTGATTTTTCATACAGAAATAGTTAACAAGATTTTATTCGGATGACACCTTAAGAGGCTATTTATTGTAGGCCATGTCCCTCAAAACATTGTTAGCTTGGGGTGAGTGAGGAAGTTGATGTTGGTCCCAATTTGGTTTAGGAGAATTCTGTGAGGGTACAGATGATACCGAAGAGATTGATCACTAATCATAGAAGATTGATATCATAGGACGAGTGTATGATGTCCCTCATGTAGTTTATTGCGGGAGAACATGTTTTTTTAAGAGTGAATCTATGGATGGGGCACAATCATCTGGAAAAGCAGGGTGATCTAGAAAACTGTTTTTTTACCCTTTCAGATAATGAAGAATATAATGTTGGTGGACTATAGTATAGTTATACACGCTCATCATATACATAATAATGAAATGTTAACTATGTCACAACATCAGATGTACAAACCGGGTCTAATGCATGTTATTGATATTGAGGATGTCGAGAAGATGACATACACATATAGGGATGAGAGTCCGATGTAGATCATTGATTGAAGTGGCAAGGAATTAGGATGGAAGACGATACCAGTGGTGAGGATTTGGTTGCATCATGGGTGGATGATGATGATTCTTAGGAGCATGGGTCTGATGATTGAGCTTAATGTCCCTTGATGCCCAAGAAATACCACAAGGGTTAATTCTAGAGGATGAAGAGTCAATAGAGGGGGATAATTATAATATCCTGATTTTTACAATGAGAATAAAAGAACTCATTTTGGTAAATTATGATTGAAATATGTGAAAAAATTATTTATCAATTAAAAAATTATGAAAAATATGTAAAATTATTTTCATTAATTTTCAATTTATGTTGAAAATATTGGAATATACAATATAATATTTTTTTGTGTAAGGAAATGAGTTATCGTGAGATTCCTACACACCTAATTTATTAATGATAATAGAATAAAAATATTTAACCAATTATATTGAGTATGCACAATTTATTCAATATAATTTAACAACATAAATATAGTGAATTGTATAAGAAAAATAATAATAATATTAGCTCCAAAACACAATTTATACCCTAGTATGTGTATAAAAATGAAATGCGTTAGATTTATAGATAACACTATCCTGAGATAATTTTATTAAATAATATTAAACATAATTTATTTTTAAATTATTTAATATCTCTAAATTGGAATGTAGAATGAAATATTTGACACCATCATCATGTCTGAATCATGTTGTTTACCCTACACGTGGTATAATATTTCTCATCATTGGTTGTTTAGATGTCTCGATAAAAAAATGAACATTTTAATTTTAATTAATTATTTAACCTCCTTTTTGAATATTAAATAATTAAAACCTTCCTAATGGTGCATCGTATTATAAACATGAGACCACAGTTGGGTCTAGAATGAGGGTTTTACCCTCGGTGGGGTATAAAATTCATACTTAGTGGGTGTTTTCTTTAGATGAATTCATTTAATAACATAGTTATTAAAATAATTAATTAATAATCAAAATTAATACTCATCAACTCCCAAAAATGTGGAATCCCACATTGACATTAAATGAACATTTCAAACCGTCAATTATTCATCTATTATGACAGTTTTAATTTATAAATGTATTAACAGAGTGATTCAAAACATGTTACTTGGGATTATACAAAAATTAATTTGGTATTCATAAATTGGTATAAAAACAAATGTGGTGATGGTCTTTAAAAAGTCGACCTATCAATTCTTGTTCATGGGATTAGTTTCTTATTATGAGTGGTCATAAACCTCTATATGAACAATTAATGAGGTATCCATGATCTTAATCAATGTTCATTATAAATATATTCTTGGTGAAGTCTCTCGTCCTCTTGTTTGTGTGCCATTCCTCAGTGCCTTTTTTTAAAAAGTCTCCTTCTCCCTTTTAACAATTTAAGAATTAATAAAAAATAAATTTGTTACAATGTAAAAATATTTTAAAAAATAGAATAAAATTTATTATATTTTTTTATCAAACGGTAATATTAAATGAAATTATCAAATGATTTTTATAAAAAATTGTAAAATGAGATTCTTTAGTAATTAATACTAATTATATTTCATAAATAGTTTTGTCTAATGATAAAATATATAATATTACCAAAAGATAATTTTGTTATAAATTAGTGATAATCGTAATGAATTATCAATAATGAGATAATTATATGAAATTATAAAAATATAACTACAAATAATTATCAAATTATAATTTGGTCAAATTATTAAATTATATTTATAAGTTAACTAATAGATGTAAAAGACAATCAATATTATTAAATTATAATTTATTGTATTATAAATGGATAATTAATAAATTTACCAAGCAATATTAGTGAAATTTTTGTAGGACAAATTATAAAGTATATACTTTAATATAATTATAAAAATACATTATAACGAACATTTTGGTTTTAAAAATTATCAAAAAATAATTCTAAAGTATATTTTAAGATATGATAATTAGTTATAAATAAAAATGTTAATTTGAAATACCATTAAAAATATAACTATAAATAATAATTTATTATAAATTATCAAAAGATAATTATTCATGTGGAGAATATTTAGAAATAATTCATTAACATATATAATAATTTTTAAATTATATGGGGTAGAGGTAATATCATTGGAAGTGATATTTTGTTAATTATTAATTAATTTTGTTGTTTTTTGTTATAGGAAACATTGAAGAATTTATGATTATGATAATATGTCCACAAGTATTTGCATCAATCCCCATATGGTGGTTTATCCATAATGATGACTATGAATAATTTTAAATTAGGATGTTTTGTAGCTGTTGTTATCTTGTTTATTGGTGATTCAATATTTATTTTTTTGCGTAGATATATTTGATGATCTTACTAGATTATGATATCATGTGGGTGTGTTTATCCCTGATATCATTATGTTACACTTGTTTCCTTTAGTACCTTTTAGCGTTTTATTCATGTTTGAGGTTCTTCATGTGTTTTGTCATGCTACCTTACATATAATGATGTGTTATGTATGTCTTGCCCATGATATGGTATGACTTGATTCCTCTAGATTGATATGATAGCTTTATTTTAGGATTATGTTTTAATTCCATGATGATGTAATTGATGATGCTATGTTTCACATTATGTATGTTGTGGTTGTTACCTTGCTATGACTTTTCAGGTTCTTGTTTGGTGGTTTGGTATGTTTATAGTTGGGAGGTAAACATTGGGGTATGATTAATACTTCTGGAGTGCATCTATGATGTTTGGGGAAGCCAATAGGACAACATGATATCATTATAGCCTGTATTCTACATAATCTTTTATTGATTTCGAGTTGATGGATGAAAATTGATTCATTTTGGATTCAGGGTGTCTCTCGATTCCTTGTTGATATAGGGTAGGTTATATATAATTGACGCCATGTTGATTTGATGTTTACCGAATTCCTCATAGATTATGGGTAGGTTGTTTTCCCTTGATATCTTTTAGATTCTAAGTTACTCTCCAACAGCCTTATGGACATATAAATTTTTTCAACATGTAACTGAAGCTGATACAACTAGGTGTTTATAGTGGCTTGGTTAGTGCATAACCACTTTTTCTTGGATTGTGTATTACTATTATTGTTACAAATTTATTATTATCTTGGAATACATATTATGCATGATCACATTAGGCTAATTACGAATTTATGGTGTACTATAATGTCTTGTACTCACACCCTATGCATGAATCGATGCAATTGTAGATTTCATTTTGGATCTAGTGAAGGAAGGGACCCTATGGTGTATAGCTATGCATAGGATAATTGTGGTAGCATAATATATGGAAAGACATTGTAGGATATGTTATTTATTTATTTTCATTATCTTCATTTTTTATTTTGGAAATTCATACCCCTTATGGTAGCTTCTTTATTTATACTAAAGTTGTGTCATTTTTTTACTTTTCCATATGAAATGTTTTTATTATATTTTTTATTATGGATTATAGTTCCGATTACCTGATATTGATGGTATGTTATACCCACTATTGGACTAAGACCCACACTTTTATTAAACATCCTCTTGTGTACGGGGAGACATACCTTTTAATATGTACCATTCTAGATTAGTCTCAGTGGTTCAGGTTGGGATGTTACATAATTGTTATATTTTCAAATAATAATTTTTGGAAATAAATTTTTTTTAATATTATTCTATTATTAATCCATTCTAAATCATTGTAATATATTTTTTATTTAATTGTGATATAATATATAATTAAACTTATGAATACATTTTTACTAATAAACATTTTCATCATTTATTTGAGAATAATTTTAAATTAATTTCTTCCACTAATGATAATTTAATTTGGAAATAAATATTGCATATTTTAAATTATAAAAAATAAAATTGTATAATATTGTCATCTTACTTATTGGCCTTAATTAATAGTAAATAATATGAAATTTAATTACAATTATATTGTTGAAAACTTGTTTAATTGGGGATTCAAATAAAAATTTATTGGGTAAAATTAACTAAAATATTACAGAATACTTTTTATGACTTTTTTTAGATCATATAGTATTTAATGTTCAAGAATGTAGAGTTTTAGAATCTTTATATGTAACAAGAAAGAGATATTATATATGAAAATTGTGTTTGATAGAGTGTATGACTCAAAACACTATTATTAATAGAGAATTATGGATCCACAAATTTATTATATACATGTTTAAAAAAAATAAATATCCTCAATTTCTTGTGATGGATGAAAAACATTATCTCAGAGAAATATGAAACTATATTAAAAAACATATTATTTATTCATGACTATTATAGCCATTACATCAAGAGATGTGGTATGAATATTACTAACCAAATTCCTTATATAATATTTTATTTATATTATATATATATATATTGATTTGAGATAATATTACATTTATTTGAATGTAAACAATTTTTTTTTATAAAAATGTATTTTTTAAAAGACAATCTAGAAAAACATTATTAACATAATTTATAAGTAATTTTTACCACATATAGAAATTTTAATTATAATGTATATATTTAATTTTTTAAATTATAATTTCAAAATTATCATAAGGTTAGTTTTTTGGATTTTTCGGTAAATATTTTATTGAGGAATATATGAAAACAATGTTTTTTAATTGAAAACATAATTTCAATTATTATTTTTATAAATTTAAATTATATTTTAAATTGGATGTCATGTAAAATTTGTTCATATATATATATATGTGAAAATCTCATTTATTTCCTTCAAATATTTTTACTATATAATTTTTAAATAAAAATAATAATAAATATTTGATCATTTTGACTTTAAAACCCTGCTTGTCCATCACATTAGCATGATTTATTTTAAAATAAATTTTCCCACAGCTTGATACTGAATAATAGAAAATGAATTAATTTTTCGAAATCAGATTAATTTTTATTATCCGTATGTTCACCTTAATTTATTCCAAAATATATAGGGAAAATATTAGAAATTAATTATCACTGTTAATGAAAAAAAATGGGTTCACAAGAGGGTTAATATAAATTATAAATTTGAAAATTTACCAAAAACACGTCCGAAAACATTTTTATTGATATTTATATACATTCTATCTTTTGGGATTAAGTACTACCCATTTTTTATCCTTCTTGTGAAAAATATATGGGTACACCATTTTATTTTAAAAAATTATAAATGGGTCACTCACCTTAATTATAAAATAGAACCCCTCACATACCCATAATACACATAAAAAAGCCATTGGTTCCATCAATAAAAAAAATAACTAATTTAATTATATTTTTCCGTCCTATAGGCCTTACATTGATCCAGGGCATTTTAATGAATACTTCTGATGAAACCCCAAAAAAATGTGTCTGAAAAAGTTGTAACATCCTTAAACCAGTATATTTTTTTATTTTTTCCCTCCAAATCCATGAAATATTTAAATTCCATGATTATGTAAAAACATTATTCAATTAAATATACTAATATTTTATTTTTTTAATTATTTAAACAAAATCATACTCATATTCCATCAAATTGGTTATGAAATCATCATTCATTTGTATGATGTACGAAAACCCTGCGAACTTATGTCATAGATTTTCCATCCCAAAAATTAATGGATGGATGTAATGATGGATTTAAAATATTATATGACATCTATTATGATAATATAAATATATAATTGACATCTCACATATACGATATATTCATTTATTTGATGGATATGATATTGTCGCTCATGTGTGTGGAAAACTACCATCTCAGGAAGTGATGTGAATCATTTTTATCTTACTCATTTCCTTTAATGTGAAAATGTTAATTTTTAATAAATAAATGAGATATTTTGGATATAAAAATAATTTTGAGAAGATTATATCATGTCCAAATTCTTACCATATAATCGATTGGATCAATGTAACTTCACTCATGCGTACATGTGGACTACCACACCCTTGTAGCAGTGTGAATAGTTTTTCATTTTATTTATACATTCTTAGTTATAAGTTTGTGTTTTTTTAGAAATATATATATATTACTTAAAAACTATTCATAATGATATAATTAATATTTATTTTCATTTAATTATTCTTTATGGTAAAAATTTAATCAATATTCATGCATATGTATGACCTACCATCTCTATGAATAATGTTATTCATTTTATATATATAATATTTATATATTACACTATATAAATTTTAACTTAAAATATATGGAAATTTATATAAATTTTAACATTATATATATGATATATACAAGGTAAATTTGAAATTAATTTTCTTACCAAACTAAAACATACAAGGAAAATGAAGACACTATCACCAGAAGTTTTTATTTTAACAAATTATTTTTATTGAATTGGTCATAAAATACAATTTAAAAATAATATATAGTATGATATAGATAATTAAGTATCAGTAATAGATTTATAATAAGTAGTTATTTATTATACATGGTAATCACAAAAATACAATGGATGTCTAATGTGAGGTATGTGTATCTTGTCTAACATTTAATTTTTTGGAAAATATTCTATATTTTGGAAATATTCCTTAGTGTGGAGTTTACAGTGTACTTTTTGATATGTTATATCTCAAATATAATTATATATATGGTATTTTAGGATTTATTGGATTTTTTTTCATTAATTATTCTTATAATATAAATTTCAACAATGTGGATGGGGTTTATTTCACAACAAAGTCAATATTTTTGATACATTTTATTACTTCTTCCTTGGTGTTGTTATTATATTTATAAATAAAAATAAATTTACGTTATATAAATTTTTTTATTCATGAAATTTGTAATGTAAATTATCTGTTTTTCACATTTTTCATGACCCATACCTCCATAGATGAACATAACAGGATAACAATAAAGGAAGGAAGACAATCCCCCCATTTCCACCCTCCAATAGGACCGAAGTTTGCATCTCGCACCAAGGGTATACAGATCGAACAATATGGGAGGAATTATGTCACGACCCGCCCTCGGGGTCCGTGCCGTGACTACCCCAAGCCCGCCTTCCATAGGCCAGGGGCTGGCGACTAGCACCAAGGCGTAGATCCCAGCAAATTGGGAAGGCATTGCCTTTGAAAAGTAAACACACACCACAGAGTAAACAAGCGGAAGGTAATCACTGAGCAAGCAGAGAACAACTGAAAGTGCGGGAAAGTAAATGGGCCAAAATACAAACCCAAACTGAAAGTAAAGTACAACTCGAAAAGGGAAAAACAGCAACTGTAAAGTAAAGGCCGCTACTCCGAGCTGTCCACCGGAAATCCCACCTGAAGGGTGGGTACAGATAGCTCCTCTGCTCCACGGGTCCCACCGTCCGCTCCGTACTCGTCCCGCCCAGTGGTCCACCTCCGGGTACCGTCCCGCTCCGCGAACCTCAGCTAAGGTCAACGCTGTCCGTCGTCTGCAACCAACACAACGTAGTGCGGGCGAAGCCCGTGCAGGGGTGAGTATAAGCTACTCAGTAGGGACCCCGAGACCCCTGAAGGTCTCTCAAAATCCACAAAGGATAAACCACGAAGCAAAGTACAATCACGAAGTAACAACCAACACTGCTTAGGTATATGCCCATACATATACCTAAGTCATCAATTCAAATACGCTCCAACCTCCGAGATCAAGTATAACTCAGTCCACGCAGGAAAGTATACGTATTCCACAAAGGAAAGTAACAGGATTCAGCTCACACAGGTACACTTCTTCAAGGACGATAAAGATGATCACTGATCCACCTAAGTCGTCGGACCCACGAAGGATCGATAGGTAACTAACCCCCGCAAGACCCACACAGGATCGGGCTCACACAGAACCTGTAGGCGCTGGCTCACACAGAACCGCTGAGCGCAAGGACCCACACAGGATCGGGCTCACACAGAACCTGTAGCACTGATCCACGTAGGATCGCTGAGTGCTGTAGTCGTCGTCGTTGAATCCACACAGGATCTCTGTACTGTCGTCGTCGAATCCACACAGGATCTCTGTACTGTCGTCGTCGCAGTCACAGTAGCAGTCGAACAGTAGAACAGTCGCAGCCAGCACTAGGGTTCCCGCACACAGCAAGCTCGTACGGAGGGTCCGCTCCACGAGCCGAGAGGCTGATACATCAACTGTCACGAAGACCGAAGTTGATGTATCCAAAAGTTCCGTATCGTCAACAGGAACTCAACGCAACAGACGGCGCGTCGATCGGACGCCTGGTCTGAGAGTTATTGGCATTTTTGTCTCCGGGGCCCGGTTGGTTTTTAAGGCAAAACCAACCCGACCGTACTCCACCTGCGTCCAAACCTCGGGCGGAGTATGCCAAAAGATCCGTCTCACTAAGAGGAACACTACGCGACTGACGGCGCGTCAATCGAACGTCCGTAGCTCAAGATATGAGCGTTTCCGCTCCGAAGGCCCGGTTGGTTTCGTGAACGAACCAACCCGGCCGAACTCAAAGTAAACCGAAACCTTGAGTGCGATATACCGAAACGACCGTCTCGATCCAAGGATCGCGTTGCCGCAGACGGTTCGTCATTCGGAGGTCCGAGGCTCAAGTTATGAGCCAAAAACCGAATCTGGTCCGAAACGGGGGGTCCGGGTCCGGAACGACCCGGCCCGACCCCCCCCCCTTGGGTGGCGCGGCGGCCGGCGGCGGCGGCCGGCGGCGGCGGACGGCGGCGGCGGGCCACGTGGCGGCGGCGGGCCGCGTGGCGGCGGCGGCCGCGTGGCGCGGCGGCGGCGGGCCACGTGGCGGCGGCGGGCCGCGTGGCGGCGGCGGCGGGGGGCCACGCTGGCGGCGGCGGACCGCGCTGGCGGCGGTGGCCGCGACTCACGCGGGGGGCTAAGCCCCCGCCCTTCCGAAGGCGGCGCGGCTTTGCCGCGCCGTTTGAGACAAAACGGCCCCCGCAAATGGGGGCCGGTTGAGTAAAACCGGGGGGGCTTTGCCCCCCCCCTCCTTAAAAGAACCGCCCCCTCATTAAGAGGGGGGTCTTGATGGACCGGCCGGGGGTTTAAACCCCCGGTTTTTATGACATCCGGCCGGCCTGCTGGCCGGCCGGTTTTTACCAACGGGACCGGAATTTCCGGTCCCGCCCTTGACTTCCGACGCCGGCGGCCCGGCCGCCGGTCTTTCCTTCCGCCGCGGCCCGGAACCGGCCGCGGTCTCCACGTCTCACCGCGGCCCGGAACCGGCCGCGGTGTTCGTCGTCCGGCGCGGTGCGACGGCACCGCGCCCCTTTCGCCGTGCCAAGAATCCTCCCAACGCGGCGTGTCGGCGTCGCGGTCTTGAAGTCTCTCCTCGGCGAAGCGCGACGGTATTGCGGAAATCATAAGCATGTTCATCCGCGTGGTGCGACGGCACCACGCCTCTTGCTTCCACCCGCATGAATCAACATGAACGAAGGAGGGGGTTTCGGCCGTGTTCGTGCGGTCCGACTCCCCTCGCGTTAACAAATAACATAACTAAAAAGTCTCACGTTTAGTCATGCTAAAATCCACGATTCAGGAATGGAATAAAATAATTAATAAAAACATCCCCTACCTCGGGGTTGAGATTCAAAGAAATCCTCTACGTTCCGCGGAAGACGGCGTCGCGGAATTCAGGCGTCGCGGTCGTCGTTCGTCAAATCCGTTGACGAAGATTTACGTCCGATGCGACACGTTGTTGGCGGATCTTCGTTTGCCGACGAAGAAGGTCCGAAGAGGAAGCAGAGGTCCGAAGATACTAGGTCTCTGAGTCGATGATCCTTGACGAAGTGTTGTCGTTCTTCGTCGAGGATGAAGACGTTCTTCGTTCTTCGTCAGAGCTTGAAGATGAGAAGGCTCTCCAAAGGCAAAAAAAAGAACCCTAAATAAAATAAGACTACCTCTTATTTTATTAACACAACACAAAAGAATTTCAAAATTTGAAATTCAAAAAGGGCTTTAACTTCCTTAATTAAATAAGGGTAACGTAGGCCAATTAATTGGGGGTTAAGAACGTTGAGAGAAAAAGAAAAGTCTTAGGGGTTCGTGTGGGCCCCACCACACTTAATCCTCCCAAGGGAGGTTAAGTGGGTGTGGGTCCCACTTCCAACCCCCTTAGGTAGGTTTTCTTTAATAAGTTAAAAATAAAATTTGTTTTACACAATTTTATTTAACTTAATTGAAAAACCCCAAAACGTATCTTTCAACCCGCAACAAACGCAACTCCCGAAAAGGTCTCATTAAGCGAATATCGGCGCTGCGAGTTCATCGGTGCCCCCGGATTTTAATTCCGAGCACCGGATCAAAAGTTAGGAATTCCCGCTCTTCCGTTCACTGAACGTACCCGAGCCAAACTTCGGAAATTAATTCCGGGCACTCCGGGCCTCGGAATCAGGTGCCGTCTGAAATCGCGCTCTTGTAAAAATCCAAAGAAAATTAAGAAAAAAAATTTCCCTTGAATTTTACGGTCTTTACATTACTCCCACCTCAGGGCTTTACGTCCCCGTAAAGATACAACAAAAACTAGGGAAACAAATGGGGGTACTGAGCACGCATCTGAGCCTCCCGCTCCCAAGTGCTCTCCTGGAGGTTCCCGTGCTGCCATCTGATGCGCACAAGAGGAATCGACCGTCCACGTAGGACCCGCTCCTGTCGATCCTCGATCTCCACTGGGACCTCCGCAAAAGTCGCCCCATCGTCAACGTCAAGCTCCCCATGGTCAAAGATGTGCGTCGGGTCGTGCACGTATCTCCTCAGCTGGGATACGTGAAAGACGTCGTGCACCCGGTGCAACTGAGGTGGTAGAGCCAGGCGATAAGCCACCTCGCCAAGCCTGCTGAGAATCTGAAAAGGTCCGATGAAGCGCGGAGATAACTTGCCGCCTCGGCCAAATCTCCGAATACCACGTCGAGGTGAGACCCGCAAGAAGACGTGGTCGCCATCCTCAAACTCTAGTGGTCTCCGCCTCCTGTCAGCATATGACTTCTGCCGGCTCTGAGCTGTCCTCATCCGCTCCTGGATGACCTGGACCTTCTCTGTCGTGGCCTGGACCATCTCCGGTCCCACTAGTGCTGACTCCCCTGGGTCTGTCCAGCACAAAGGAGATCTACATGGTCGGCCGTACAACGCCTCGTACGGTGCCATCCCGATGGTGGAGTGGTAGCTGTTGTTGTACGCGAACTCCACCAAGGGTAGGTGGTCCTCCCAGCTACGACCAAAGTCGAGGACACATGCGCGGAGCATGTCCTCGAGAGTCTGAATGGTCCTCTCCGTCTGACCATCCGTCTGCGGGTGAAAGGCTGTGCTAAGACGTAGCTGCGTCCCGAACGCCTCCTGTAACCCCTTCCAAAGCCGGGAAGTAAAGCGGGCATCTCGATCGGAAACGATAGATGATGGCACGCCGTGGAGCCGCACAATCTCCTGAACGTAGAGACGTCCCAAGCTCTCCACCGAGCCCTGCTCTCTGATGGGTAAGAAGTGTGCCGACTTGGTGAGTCGGTCAACAATCACCCAGATGGAGTCGTGACCTCTGGAAGTGCGTGGAAGTCCAGTCACGAAGTCCATAGATATGCCATCCCACTTCCACTCCGGAACCTCCAAGGGCTGTACCAAGCCTGCTGGTACCTGATGCTCAGCCTTCACCTGCTGACAGGTAAGGCATCGAGAAACGAACTCTGCTACAGCTTTCTTCATGCCCAGCCACCAGTGCTGTCGTCTGAGGTCCTGGTACATCTTTGCCACTCCTGGATGTACCGCTAAAGGAGAAGTGTGAAACTCCCTCAACACTTCCTCTCGCAAGGCGACTGGTACCATGGTACGTCCTCTGAAAAGGATGTCGTGCTCTGCTCCAAGGGAGAAACCATCAGGTGTCTGTCCCGAGGATATCTGTGCACGCCGTGTCTCACAGTCAGCGTCCCCATGCTGTGCCTCCCTGACTCGCTGCAGTAGTGGAGGAGTGACTGTGAGAGACTGAAGAAAGGCTGCTCCATCTCTATCCACGAAGGATATCTGCAAAGAGGCTAGCTGCTCCGTCGCCTCCTCAAGTAGTTGAATGCCCGTCCTCCTGCTGAGGGCATCAGCTACTACGTTCCCCTTCCCAGGAGTATAGACTATCTCAAAGTCATAGTCCTGGAGGAACTCGAGCCATCGTCGCTGTCTCAGGTTCAGGTCCTTCTGCGAGAAGATATACCTGAGACTCTGATGATCGGAAAAGACTGTAAAGCGCTCGCCCATCAGATAATGTCGCCATGTCTTCAGAGCGAAGACCACTGCTGCTAACTCCAGGTCATGGGTAGCGTAGTTCTGCTCATGCGGTCTCAACTGTCGTGATCCATAGGCGATCACTGCCCGCTCCTGCATCAGAACACATCCGAGTCCGGTCCCTGATGCATCGCAGTAGACCACGTACCCTACTCCCTCCTCAGGCAACCTCAAGATAGGTGCGCTAGTCAATCTCTGCCTCAGCTCCTCGAAGCTCTGCTGACAACTGTCTGACCACACGAAGGGTTTCCCCTTCTTCGTCAACGCTGTGAGTGATGCCGCAACTCTGGAGAAGTTCGGCACAAATCTCCGATAGTATCCAGCTAGTCCCAAGAAACTCCGAACCTCAGTCACGCTCCTGGGTGGCTCCCATGCTAACACAGCCTCAATCTTCGCGGGATCCACTGCAACTCCCGCCTCAGAGATTACGTGTCCCAAAAAGTGGACCTCACGTATCCAGAACTGGCACTTCGAGAGCTTACCATAAAGCTGGTGCTCTCGGAGTGTGTCAAGGACAACTCGCAAGTGATAGGCGTGCTCCTCCTCTGTCGTAGAGTAAATCAGAATGTCGTCGATGAAGACCACGACAAACCGATCGAGGTATGGCTGAAAGATCCTGTTCATGAGAGCCATGAACACTGCTGGAGCATTGGTTACACCGAAAGGCATAACCAAGAACTCATAGTGGCCATACCGACATCTGAAGGCCGTCTTCTGCACATCCTCGTCTCTGACTCTGAGCTGATGATAGCCTGACCTGAGGTCTATCTTCGAGAACCACCGTGCTCCCTTGAGCTGATCAAAGAGGTCATCAATCCTCGGTAGCGGATACTTGTTCCTCACTGTCACCTGGTTCAGGCGACGATAGTCAACACAAAGTCGCAAGCTTCCGTCCGCCTTCTTGGTGAACAATATCGGGGAAGCCCAGGGTGAAACACTGGGTCGGATGAATCCCTTGCCCTGTAAGTCCTCCAACTGTACCCGTAGCTCTCGAAGCTCGGCGGGGGCCATCCGATATGCTGGAGTGGATATCGGGGCTGTCCCGGGGTACAAGTCAATATAAAAGTCTACCTCTCTGCGAGGAGGTAGCCCTGGAACATCGTCGGGAAAAACGTCCGCATACTGATCCACCACTGCAGGAAAACCAGGACTCCGCACGTCAACTGCTCCAAGGATAAGGCTAGCCAACTGATGAGTGATGGGCTGTCCTCTCCTCCGCGGAAGTCCATCCTGTGCTGCTAAGGCTCCCTTCTCGCCGGTGAAGGTGAACCTGCTCCCGTCGGCGCGTACACATCGCACCTTGCGCCTAAAACAGTCAATCTGAGCATGGACCGTAGACAGCCAATCCATGCCCAAGATGACGTCGTAAGGCCTCGACGCTGCTACAAGAAGATCCCAGCCGAAGCTCTCGCCTCCTAGAGTAAGCTCACACTGCCGGCACCAGTGCGTAATCGTCGAGTCTGCTCCCGTAGGAGTCTCTAGCCGTAAGGATCGAGCCAACGGCTCTGTCGGAATCTCCGAGCTCCGAACAAGGGCAGCGGCTATGAAAGAATGACTCGCTCCTGTGTCTATAAGAACTGCAGCAAGGGTGGAATAGACACAGATAGTACCTCGAATCATCTCGGGTGCGCCGTGGTCGTAGGCCTCTGCTGCCTGGAGCTGTGCCTGTCGCTGCCCGCCAGCTCCCTGTGGTCGGGGTGGACCTCCTGGTGGTGGTGGTGGTAAAGCCTCAAAGCGTCGGCCACCACCAGCTGCTCGTCCAGCTCCTCTGCCTCGTCCGCCTCCTCCCTGCGGACCGCCACGGTCGACCCTCTGCCTCTGCCTCGGTGGTCCATCAACTGACTGCTGCTCCTCGGTACGGCGGGTCGGGCAGTCACGAGCCATGTGGCCCTGTCCGCCGCATGAGTAGCACTGTCTGCCTCTCGGAAGACTGGCTCCGCGCTGTGTGCCCCGCACTGCTGAGCCAGTGCCCTGAGGTCGTCGGCCTGAAGGTCTGGTCTGTCTGGACCCCTGAGTCATCCGTCGACTGCCTGCTGCAGATGACTCTGCCACGTGCCGCCCTGCGGTGGGTCGCTGTGCTGGTGTAGACTCAGCAAGGAAGCTCTCGATCAGAAGAGCCCGCTCCAGTACTCCTGTCTGAGTCGGGATGCTGAGGGAGATCAGCGATTCCCTGATCTCGTGTCTCAAACCCTGCTCAAAGGTCCGGGCCCGGAAGAATGGGTCCCGTACCATGTCGGTCGAGTAGCGCGAGAGATCGGTAAATCTCGCCGAGTACTGGGCGACCGTCATGCTGCCCTGCCGCAGCTGTAGAAGCTCCTGGATACGCACCGCTCGAAGGGTGGCCGGGACGAACTCAGAGCGGAAGAGGCTCTCGAAATCCGTCCAGAGAAGAGATGCCTCATCGTGCACCTGGAGCATCAGGCTCCACCATCGTCCTGCTGCTGCGTGTAGTAGGCTCGCAGCGAGGATCACCATGAGGTCTGCTGGTGTCCTCACTAGCCTAAACACTCGAACAACTGCCTCCAGCCAGTCCTCTGCTGCCTGGGGATCCGTCTCCCCGCGAAACCTGGGCGGTCGCTGTCGCTGAAACTCATGCAGTGCGCTGAGGCGACGTGCATCGTCAGCGGCTGCTGCTGGAAGCATCGGGGGCTCGGCGGGTAAAGCTACCGCCGGTGCCACTACTGGAAAAGGGCCCTGCACCGAAGCCTCGTCGCTCGGTGGGCTGTCGTCTCGCTCGACCATCGGAACCCTAGCTGGCTGCCGTCGTGGGGCCATCCTGAAAAGGAAACAGGTGCGCCACGGTTAGAACAGTATACCTGGTGAGCTGATATAAGTAATCACAAAGAAAACTTTGAAACACACACGCAATCAATGTTTTCGTGCATTAAGTCGGAAATCAGACGTCAGGGTCCTGGTGTGTGGATACGTCGGCCGCCGCACCAACACTGGACTCCCTGGACTGATAACCACACTCAATACGCTAAACATTATTGCTTCACATAGAAAAGATCAGAGTTCGCGGTAGAACCGAACTCCTCTGATACCAATTTGTCACGACCCGCCCTCGGGGTCCGTGCCGTGACTACCCCAAGCCCGCCTTCCATAGGCCAGGGGCTGGCGACTAGCACCAAGGCGTAGATCCCAGCAAATTGGGAAGGCATTGCCTTTGAAAAGTAAACACACACCACAGAGTAAACAAGCGGAAGGTAATCACTGAGCAAGCAGAGAACAACTGAAAGTGCGGGAAAGTAAATGGGCCAAAATACAAACCCAAACTGAAAGTAAAGTACAACTCGAAAAGGGAAAAACAGCAACTGTAAAGTAAAGGCCGCTACTCCGAGCTGTCCACCGGAAATCCCACCTGAAGGGTGGGTACAGATAGCTCCTCTGCTCCACGGGTCCCACCGTCCGCTCCGTACTCGTCCCGCCCAGTGGTCCACCTCCGGGTACCGTCCCGCTCCGCGAACCTCAGCTAAGGTCAACGCTGTCCGTCGTCTGCAACCAACACAACGTAGTGCGGGCGAAGCCCGTGCAGGGGTGAGTATAAGCTACTCAGTAGGGACCCCGAGACCCCTGAAGGTCTCTCAAAATCCACAAAGGATAAACCACGAAGCAAAGTACAATCACGAAGTAACAACCAACACTGCATAGGTATATGCCCATACATATACCTAAGTCATCAATTCAAATACGCTCCAACCTCCGAGATCAAGTATAACTCAGTCCACGCAGGAAAGTATACGTATTCCACAAAGGAAAGTAACAGGATTCAGCTCACACAGGTACACTTCTTCAAGGACGATAAAGATGATCACTGATCCACCTAAGTCGTCGGACCCACGAAGGATCGATAGGTAACTAACCCCCGCAAGACCCACACAGGATCGGGCTCACACAGAACCTGTAGGCGCTGGCTCACACAGAACCGCTGAGCGCAAGGACCCACACAGGATCGGGCTCACACAGAACCTGTAGCACTGATCCACGTAGGATCGCTGAGTGCTGTAGTCGTCGTCGTTGAATCCACACAGGATCTCTGTACTGTCGTCGTCGAATCCACACAGGATCTCTGTACTGTCGTCGTCGCAGTCACAGTAGCAGTCGAACAGTAGAACAGTCGCAGCCAGCACTAGGGTTCCCGCACACAGCAAGCTCGTACGGAGGGTCCGCTCCACGAGCCGAGAGGCTGATACATCAACTGTCACGAAGACCGAAGTTGATGTATCCAAAAGTTCCGTATCGTCAACAGGAACTCAACGCAACAGACGGCGCGTCGATCGGACGCCTGGTCTGAGAGTTATTGGCATTTTTGTCTCCGGGGCCCGGTTGGTTTTTAAGGCAAAACCAACCCGACCGTACTCCACCTGCGTCCAAACCTCGGGCGGAGTATGCCAAAAGATCCGTCTCACTAAGAGGAACACTACGCGACTGACGGCGCGTCAATCGGACGTCCGTAGCTCAAGATATGAGCGTTTCCGCTCCGAAGGCCCGGTTGGTTTCGTGAACGAACCAACCCGGCCGAACTCAAAGTAAACCGAAACCTTGAGTGCGATATACCGAAACGACCGTCTCGATCCAAGGATCGCGTTGCCGCAGACGGTTCGTCATTCGGAGGTCCGAGGCTCAAGTTATGAGCCAAAAACCGAATCTGGTCCGAAACGGGGGGTCCGGGTCCGGAACGACCCGGCCCGACCCCCCCCCCCCCCTTGGGTGGCGCGGCGGCCGGCGGCGGCGGCCGGCGGCGGCGGACGGCGGCGGCGGGCCACGTGGCGGCGGCGGGCCGCGTGGCGGCGGCGGCCGCGTGGCGCGGCGGCGGCGGGCCACGTGGCGGCGGCGGGCCGCGTGGCGGCGGCGGCGGGGGGCCACGCTGGCGGCGGCGGACCGCGCTGGCGGCGGTGGCCGCGACTCACGCGGGGGGCTAAGCCCCCGCCCTTCCGAAGGCGGCGCGGCTTTGCCGCGCCGTTTGAGACAAAACGGCCCCCGCAAATGGGGGCCGGTTGAGTAAAACCGGGGGGGCTTTGCCCCCCCCCCTCCTTAAAAGAACCGCCCCCTCATTAAGAGGGGGGTCTTGATGGACCGGCCGGGGGTTTAAACCCCCGGTTTTTATGACATCCGGCCGGCCTGCTGGCCGGCCGGTTTTTACCAACGGGACCGGAATTTCCGGTCCCGCCCTTGACTTCCGACGCCGGCGGCCCGGCCGCCGGTCTTTCCTTCCGCCGCGGCCCGGAACCGGCCGCGGTCTCCACGTCTCACCGCGGCCCGGAACCGGCCGCGGTGTTCGTCGTCCGGCGCGGTGCGACGGCACCGCGCCCCTTTCGCCGTGCCAAGAATCCTCCCAACGCGGCGTGTCGGCGTCGCGGTCTTGAAGTCTCTCCTCGGCGAAGCGCGACGGTATTGCGGAAATCATAAGCATGTTCATCCGCGTGGTGCGACGGCACCACGCCTCTTGCTTCCACCCGCATGAATCAACATGAACGAAGGAGGGGGTTTCGGCCGTGTTCGTGCGGTCCGACTCCCCTCGCGTTAACAAATAACATAACTAAAAAGTCTCACGTTTAGTCATGCTAAAATCCACGATTCAGGAATGGAATAAAATAATTAATAAAAACATCCCCTACCTCGGGTTTGAGATTCAAAGAAATCCTCTACGTTCCGCGGAAGACGGCGTCGCGGAATTCAGGCGTCGCGGTCGTCGTTCGTCAAATCCGTTGACGAAGATTTACGTCCGATGCGACACGTTGTTGGCGGATCTTCGTTTGCCGACGAAGAAGGTCCGAAGAGGAAGCAGAGGTCCGAAGATACTAGGTCTCTGAGTCGATGATCCTTGACGAAGTGTTGTCGTTCTTCGTCGAGGATGAAGACGTTCTTCGTTCTTCGTCAGAGCTTGAAGATGAGAAGGCTCTCCAAAGGCAAAAAAAAGAACCCTAAATAAAATAAGACTACCTCTTATTTTATTAACACAACACAAAAGAATTTCAAAATTTGAAATTCAAAAAGGGCTTTAACTTCCTTAATTAAATAAGGGTAACGTAGGCCAATTAATTGGGGGTTAAGAACGTTGAGAGAAAAAGAAAAGTCTTAGGGGTTCGTGTGGGCCCCACCACACTTAATCCTCCCAAGGGAGGTTAAGTGGGTGTGGGTCCCACTTCCAACCCCCTTAGGTAGGTTTTCTTTAATAAGTTAAAAATAAAATTTGTTTTACACAATTTTATTTAACTTAATTGAAAAACCCCAAAACGTATCTTTCAACCCGCAACAAACGCAACTCCCGAAAAGGTCTCATTAAGCGAATATCGGCGCTGCGAGTTCATCGGTGCCCCCGGATTTTAATTCCGAGCACCGGATCAAAAGTTAGGAATTCCCGCTCGTCCGTTCACTGAACGTACCCGAGCCAAACTTCGGAAATTAATTCCGGGCACTCCGGGCCTCGGAATCAGGTGCCGTCTGAAATCGCGCTCTTGTAAAAATCCAAAGAAAATTAAGAAAAAAAATTTCCCTTGAATTTTACGGTCTTTACAAATTATACTTAAATTTTTAAAAAAGGATTGGCTGATATGTTGGATCATCTAAAAGACAACTCCAAAACATTAACAAAAGAATTCTAAAAACCATCATATATGCATGTTTTCAAAGTGAACTGTTAGAAGTACAAAAGTGTAATAGTAAATTAAAAAGTGTAGCTAGGATCAAACACAACAACTATCTCAAACTGAAGATAGAAACACCCTTTTCAATCCACATAATCCTCCATGAATCCTGAAATCAATTTTAGATACCAAGGGTGAGCATACAGGTATACCCAGTAGGAAAACTAAAGTATCTCATGTACAAGTGAAAGAGGCATACTAATTCCCATGTGAGAAAATAGTAAATCCAAAAAGCACCTATTAAGTATACTAACCATCTCATACTCACCATGTCACACACATAAAATAAATCAACTCATGTAATGTATCATTCGTAATAATGATGATAGTGTACCACACACCACTTCCCACAGATTAGACTAAATTACATAATGGATAACGTCATTGTGATCCCACCACATCTGAAATTACCCCATTACAGCTAGAAACATACACACATTGGACTCATAAACCACACCACGTCTCACCCATATATATCAGGGCCACAATCCACATCACATCCCACCTTTCAACACCTAGGACACAAACCACATAACATATAACTCATAGACACATGGGCCACAAACCAAACCACATCCGTCGAATAGACACTTGGTCCACAAACCACAACATATCCCACCCACATTAACCTATTCTTCAAAAAAGCCTCATCTTGAAGCACCTAGAAAATCACAACACATCTCATCCTAAAGAAATCAGTGAATGTGCTACTCACTTGAAAACGCCTAGGCATAAAAACCATATTCTTCTCGAAGAATCATGGAATATCAGTTCTTGAAAGAGGGAGTATGTGGGGGATACATTCCATCCATCTTCCAAATGGGATGCCTAAGAAACACACCCGACCCCATAATGATGGTGGTTCCCATCACTTAATGATCACCTTGGGTGGGTAGCATATAGAAATAATAATTAAAATCTATGTACATATTCATATATGATACCAAACAATCAAAAACATCCTATAGATCTTGAAAAGAAAATATAACCCACAAATACCAACATATATTTACTACTACCATATAATTCACAACAATAAACAACATTCCAAAATCCTAATCACATTTCTAACCAATTCCATTTAACAACTTCCATTCTTAATTTAACAATTCATTTTTCAAGTCCATCACTATTTGGGAAACTAATTTGAAAAATACACAAATTTTAAGAATAAAAAAATGTCTAAATAGGTGATGATACCTAATGGGACATCTCATTTCCTCTATGTTAAACACCCATTCATGGGATATGGATCTATAGAAATAAAGGAATCATTCTATGTTTTTCTTATGTATAATTTTTCAGTGAAAAACCTCTTCTATCCACTACAATAATTCTCAAAACTCATCCTTCTCAAGTCACATACCAATAAGAACCGAACCCGAAATCCCTAACCAATAGGAAAAAAAAATCACACCAAAACTAGATTCCCATAGGATCACATCACCACACTTCTCATCCATTTAAAAATCAATCAATATCCCAACATGTGATTCTAATACATGGACAATTTTATATAGCATCTAGAAGATCATAAATAAAACTAACAAGCCTAAAAACATCCCAAAACCGTGACAACAATCATACCACATCCCAGAAAATAGATAAATCAATCATCACAATAACCCACACACCAGGGAATTTCATAATTATAGATTTGGAAAGGAATGCATCCTTTAAATCCACTTATGAATTCAGGGTTTATCCTAAATACAATGTAAACCATGGGAATCCATTCATTACTATAATTTAGGTGTTTATCCAATTTTGAAACATAACTGTTAAATATAAAAAAAGAAACCATATATTTTTTTAGTGTGAAATCAAGGTCTATGAATATCTACGATTTTTAGTGCAGACATTCAGCCCATATAAAGATCACAGTTCCTAAAATAACAAAAAAATATGTAATGCAATGAAAATCAAACCCCTATTCCACTTTTCAATTTATTTTATCACATTATTATCATTACATAATTTAGAATAACCTAAATACACTAGTAAAAAATTTAAACCCCTACATGTATGATACCATATGTAGATAAATGAAGGAAAACCAACATCAAAAGAGATTCAATGTTCATCGCACAGAAATAGATCATGAAATTGTCCGCTAATATCCTCTGTTGAAATATCTACATCCACCTGGGGATGAACCTTCATCAAAATTCACTTACAGTAACCTAATAATAACAAATTAGATTAAAATAATAACATGTTTCTTCAAATGAAATAAAATATTTTATGGAAATAGGGACACCTAAAGAAGAAATTGTAGAAATAGAGAGTAACCCAAATTATATTGAAGAAATATCATCATATATCAATAAAACGAATATATTAATCGATCCTTGATGAATGAATCCTCATGATTCTAGATAGGTGTCACTGGGTTCCCCTAGGTTGAGGGAGTATATCTACAGGGATAGTTTTTGACAACCCATGTGGTTGTAAAAACATATAGAACATTATAATAGTTGGGTATTACATGATTTGTAGTAGAAATTATCAAATTATAATGCCCTAAGGTCGATATCTTCTAAAAAACAATCGCCACTTGATTTAATTATTTTATTAGACCCTAAAATGTTTCTTTCTGTTAACCCGCCTAGACATGTCAAGATACAAAACATCACGCCATGTAATATAGTTACACCAACCAAATTATCCACACTAAAAAACTAAGCACACAATGAAAGTATCACCACCACCACAAAAAAGAGTCTCCTCTATTACAACCAAAATGGTACTATCAACTCTGAAACCGTGTCAGCCTCGGGAAAATCCAAACCAATAATGTCTATTGATAATAGACAACATGTTGTGGAACACATGAATCATTGAATTCCATCCTCTATATCATGATTCAATCAAATCTTGGCAGAACTGACTCTCTCACACAAGTTTAATCGCAACACAATTAATGCATCTCAATTTGGAATTTTGTCCTCGACTTCATTATAGGTCAGGAATTTATCACAAACCAATCCATCCACGTCTCAAAGAAAGGGAAATAGATCATAAAAACACATGGTTAAAACACTAATTTCCAAAAAAAATATATTAAGGAAAAACTCAAAATAGCTCTGCGTACAGGGCACAAATGTGTGTTTCTCACTCCCATGTACACTCCTCCTAACCCCTTATGTACACAACACATGAACCAAGGGAATGATCTGCCCACACAATACCTTACCATGATGATCCTTGATCTATGTTGGATGCTCCACTAATGATTTTTAATCCTTGAAATTCAAAATTCCCTATTAAAAGACATTGATGTTATTTTAAGGATACCAATGAAGCTGAGGAACATGGAAGACTTCATGTATTATATCAAACTACAGTTGTAACACCAAATATTATGCCACATCACGAACTCTTCCCAACACCTAAATGGTAAACAAAACATGGGATATATCTTACATATTTTTCCTATTTTCTATAACCCACGTTGACGTGACGCATTCAAAAAAACGTAGTCCCCAACCTTAGTATTAATGGGCCTCCTTCTACATTTTCTTGAATAAGGAATTGTCCATGGAATACCCTTTTCCTAAGTTGAATGAGATCTCAAAATCATAGTCCTAAAAAAACTCCATCCACATATAATATCACACATTCAAATTTCAATGAGAAATGATATATCTCAAACTCTTGTGATCGACGAACACTATAAAAAAATCTGTAATGAATTAATGTAGCCACAAAATCAGGGTAAACCCACCTCTGCCAACTCCAGATAAATAGTGCATTGTTATGATTATGTTTATGTATGTTCATGGACCTATAAGAGATCACTACATGCGGCCACATCCACACACATCCTAATATTAGGTAGGAAGCATCACAATACTCCTCAAACAACACCATTTCCTATGGAATCTAGAGCACTCTATCACAAACCAATTTTCCCATTACGTATCTGAACACTACATGAAGCTGAAAAAATCCACATAAATGCTTCTTCCTTCTTTGTTAAAGATATCAATAGTGATGAAAATAAATATAATTTTGGTAAAATTATTTAATAATAGTCTACATGACAGAGAAAACATTGAATTTCTTCGACATTATTAGGTTCTTACCAAGAAATAACTGATTTAACCTTTGATGGGTATGCTTCTACAACCATAGAGGACACCACATGCCTATGGAGAGGAAACATTCATGTCCAAAACACATACTATGACAACATACAATATATCTAGTGGTGTCGATGAACCAACAAGACAGTTCTATGATTCTTGGTGTTCTCCACCTCTAACTTCTATTAGATGAATAAATCATCAATGAACATGATGATGAACCGGTGTAGGAACTCATAGAACATGAACTTCATAATCCCCATGAAAATAGCTCGTTTGTTCAAAAAATTGAATGGATTGACCAAAAATTCAATGATCCCATACATGCACCTCAAAGTAGTCTTGAGATATCACATTCTTTCACCATATACTATTGATATATAAACCATAGATCAATCATGGATAACAAACACACCCCTATTATCTGGCCAAAAGATAATAAATCCTTAGATGTAGGTAATGGTTTTTGACCATTACTTGATTCAATCTTTAATAGTCTATAAACAGCCTCAGAATACCATATGAGTTCTTAGAGAACCACACCATAGCCCCACATGACAATGCCTAGGGCCAAATAAAACCATCATTGATCATATAATCTATCTAAATCATGTACTCTTAACCCTAATAAGCATCCATCTGATAAGGGACAATTGAAATCAGGGAAGCACTATGTTATAAATATATCACGAATTTGACATCATGTTAAGAAGGTGGAATCACAGCCTTCTTGAGGAAAACATCAAGGAACTCCCAAATGGCCATGGGAACCTCTTTCATCCCAACGTCTGATTATTCCACTAATTGTTTATCCTTCACGGACTAAAGGGGTTCCACATGTTGAATACTATCTAAAAACTCCACTATCTGTTGAAAATTACATGCTATCCATCCACATCCGAATCAATGAATTTCCTTCAGATATTATAGATAATGGAATTCAATAAATAAAACCAGTTGATGGTGAGAATTATTATTGATTCATCTATAGAAAAAATTGATCCCCACAAGGAAAATAATGTCCCATCATTAATATAAATCCATGGAACACAAAAAACAAGCTGGTCGAGCCACCGACATGTATACCCAACACTTAGGGAATTTGATTCATCTATATGTATAGACGTATATAATGGGATAGTGTGGGTTAAATAAAGGATTGTGTGGATAAATAACAAATGAAACCTGATAAAGTGTTCTAAACAAATAGATCACAACTCGGATAATTTATGGCCCAACTAGAACTGTTGCCTTCATTGTGGCAACTCACCAACCTTGAATCCCCTACCTCTCTCCTGATGACCACCTAGATGAGCTCACCTAGGTTGAGGAAACTAAAAATGTAGAAAATCATGAGTTAAATATTTACCTAATATATCTTCCATTAGTGGAGAAAATTCTTGATGTGTATATTGGTAAAACTATCTCACCGGTAACATCTCCTGAGACAGATGCTTAAACTATCCACTTCCAACATACTAAGGTCAAATAGATGTTTACAACTATTTCTCAAGATGGAATTGATATCCACAAAATAATAACCATATACCCATGTCCCCAAAATGGTCAGAAGGACTAGATGGTAAAAATGGAAATTGTTGAGGTTGAATACCTACCAGCAAAAACCTCGAAGGTATAGGCACATGAGACCTACCACTGTTAACCCTACCACTCAATGAACTCTCTTATCTCTGCTCTAATTGTATCCCCCATCATGATGTAATCCACTAGATCATGCATACCTTTTTCTGAACATCTATTAATTTTGGAAATGTAAAAGGTATAACTATGTACAGGATAGAGGGATGAAGTTCCTCTCCAAGATGTTACACACGAGACTCCTCAACCAAAAAGTGATCTGGGGAAAAAATAAGGAAATCCATGAACTTGATCCCCAACTCCCATACTGACATACTCCCTAATGAAGGGAGAGAATCTCTTAACACATCACAGTCTCCCTAGTAAATGAATGGAATTCTTCTCAGAACTCATTCTTTAAAATCTACCCAGAGATTTTCACCATACTTCCCCTCCAAAATGTACATAATCCACCACTAACACGAAACTATTCCTATATTACTATATATCATCAAAACCAAGTACATTATCATGAAACAGATTACCCTATAGGATCTACTAAGATCCTCAAGCCAGATATCATTCTCCACATCCAATAAATTGGGACTTATTTTCTTATGGGATTCTGTTTGAAATCATGTAAAATTATCTCTCATTGGTCATCCTCCCCTACTAGATCATCTCTCCACATATCAACTAGATCAGCCTGCTAAGCACTAACTACTCTAGACACACACCTAAGGTGACCATGAGAAATAGATGATTGGAAAAAAGATTAATTAATAAACCCGAGTAGTATGAAATTTTATATAGGATGCATTTTACTTCATTTGACTCGTTTTGACATCCATTAAAAATTTCACAAAGAACCAAAATTATACCAGAGCACAAGTAATTTGATTCATGAAACTTTCATGTGGTCTCTACCCTATAAATAGTATAGCCTCACATGGTCTGTTGGCTGGATTACAGTCCTCACATCTGATCATGGGTGTCTTAAAATTCAATTTATTTACCAGTATTCCATATCCTTTTTCACTCACCATGATAAACATAAAATGTTCCCCTACCATACCATGGAATCATTACTATACCTAACCCCAAAATTCATCCTATCACTCAACCATAACCTTTGATTCCATTATATATTTACTACTCCATTAAATGATTCCATCTTAGGATTGGAATCATGAATTGGATATAATAAACCTCGAGTCCCACGCCCTATGGGCCCCGAGTCAGTGACTAGAATATAAGGTATACAGATATCATGGTATTGAAGGAAATATAATTTTTCTGAAGGATAATCGAGAGATACGATTGATCAACGAAAAATTAAATCTAGTAAATGTAGAAAATATATCAAAAAAACCATCCCACACACATGTTTTAAATGAAATCAATTTAAAGTAAAAAAGTCTCCATGTAAATACTAAATGTAAAGAAAGGTAGCGAAAAATCCACTATCCCAATCTCGATCTAGTAATTACTAGAACAATGAATGTAAACCCTTGGAAACCTATAAACCATTTTATATTCATAGAGTTACAATGCATGTATAATCAGAAGTAATCCCAAATTATATCATGAACATATGAATGAATTATACTAACTCCAGTTTGAAAAAAACAAAAAAAAAACAATCATAACATATTAGTTATAATAACTATCCCAAACTGGTCAACTCATTGTCCCCACGTAGTTAATTTATTGTAATGGAATAGAATTCATTGTGATGATAGGGTACCCCTCATCACTTAGCACAAGTGAGACATTGTTTCCTAATGGAAAACGTCCTTGCGCTCCCACCTCTGCACAAAGTACAACATTACCACCCACCAACACACACTTGGGCCTCACAAAGAATAACACATCTAGCACATAGAAAAATGGGCATCAAATTCCATGCCACATCCTCCCACATACACCTTTTCCAAAATACAAATCACATCCATCCCATAGACACATAGGCCACAAACCACATCACATCCCTCCCTAGAAACATAGGACAAAAACCACATCACATCCCACAAGCAAACACCTCAGCCACAAACCACATCACATCTTGCCTGCAAACCCCTAGGCCACAACAATATTCATACTGATGACACCTAGGATAGAATAAAACTTTGGTTCTTGATGAACCATTAGAAATCACCACTCACTCAAAAAAAATATGGTCCTCACATGCCAAAAACATCTGGATGAATCATGGTCTATCACCACCTTGAAGAGGGAGAAAGGAAGAGTGGATGGCTATCGATACATCATCCCATTTAGATGTTTTGGAAATACACCCTCCCCCATAGAGAATGGTTTTTCTAGAACATAGTTCTCAACTTGTTTAGGTCTACATATGACTCATAAGAAGAATACAAGTACATATAAATATATGATACCAAACACTCACGCTCGACCTATCCATCATAAATAGAAAATGAACCCAAAAGTACCACTACCTTTTTTTTCTACCTCAATATTCACAACAATAAAAAACATCCCTCTAAACCATTACCATTTAAAATCAATTCCATTTAACCGAATCCTTTTTATTACAAAATACAATTATTTGAACCATCACTATCCATGAAACTACTAATGACAAAAACATTAGGAAATAAAACAAAAAAAGTCTTAGATTGTGATGATCTCTAATGAGAAATCACAATTACTCTATCATTGGCACCCATTAATTGTATATCAATCTCTAAATACAAGGGTTGATGTTTTCATGTTACTCACTCAGAAAGTTTTGTTGAAGCTCCTATACCAACTACACCTCTTATTCTTTAAACTGATCCTACTCATGTCACATACCAAGGGAACCAATCCCTAACTCACAACCACATTAGGAAACACATAACCCCACAACCATCATTATATTGCCTCAGTACACCACACATCTCCTCCATTTCATAATCAATCAATCTCGTAATGTGATATTCCATTATGTGGATAGGTTTTTGTATCATCTAAATGTTCATCCATAACAACACTCAATCCAATCCCAAACACACAACCATGCCTAGAAACATACCACAACACAAACCAATGAAAAATGACACATCATACCACCTACACACCATGTAATTACATATTTTTATATTTAAATTTTTTTGACTAATTGAATTCCAATTGTAAATTCATGGATTATCACAAAAACTGCATGATGCATAGAATCCATTCATTAGCCTAATTTACGTCACTCACCAATTTCCATATATAAGTGTTCATCATATTACAAAAAATATTCAATCCATTTAGTGCACAAACAAGTTCCCCCAATTCCCATGATATCATTGGTTTGTTTATCTCGTGTAGTGATCATACATTCAAAAATAAAAATAATGTTTTAATGGATTGAAAATCAAACCCATATACCACTATTCAATTTCATTTATACCATTTTTATCATTAATTTATTGGGGAATCCAAAATATATTGGTATAAAATGGTAAATCCATCCCAACATGCTACAAATATATGATAGAATGAAGTAAACCCTACCTCAAAAGGGTGTTAACATTTTTGAAAGGAAACAGATAACATACCACCCCATCAATTTCCTCCCGTAAAATATTGGTATCCACATGGGGATGTAGAGGTACCTAAACACAAACATAAACTGAATTAGAACATATTAAAATCAAGGAATATCATCCAACATCAAATGGAAAGAAAACTGAGATGAAAAAAGTGACCAAAAAATTTTAAATTTAAGAAATGGGGAAGAAAAAACTGTAGATTGAATCTGAATCAGTACTGATCAAAGGATATAATCTTTGAATCGATCCATGATGAAAGAATCATCATGATTTCAATGTTATGTTAATGGTTATCTTATGGACGAGGGTGTATTGCTGCATACAGAGTGTTTGAAAACCCAAGCGGTTTTAAAAATTGTTGAAACGTTATTACAATGGGGTATTACATGATGTGTAATACCCTTTCACGTATTATCATTCCCCACCACCAACTTCAACCAAATAACCCATAACCACTTGAGATATTTTATTTTTTAGACAAAAAAAAGTTTCAATCAATTAAACATCATAGATTAGGTGTGAAACAAAACACCATTACGTGTAATAGAGTTACAAGATGTGTAATACCCCATATTTCAGTTTTTGCAACTCAAATTCTCCAAACTACTACGAAAAACCTCTAAACACCAACCACAACAAAAACTGGAAAAGTAATGAACTGTAAGGGAAAATAGCATTTCATATTTCTTATTTTAAAATGATTGATAAAATATTTCAATGAAAATATAACGTTATATCTTTATTCACTCAAAAGTCAATTATTTTCCTAATCTTTGTTTCCAAAAAAATTCAAAAATGATTTTAAAAGTTTTCATATTTTTTTCTTAAAAAATATTTCCCACAATTACTAAATATAATATTTGTTGAAAATAATCTTTATGTATCATTCAATGGAATTCTTATTTGGTTGGTCTATTCCATGAGTCTTTATCTTTATTCAAATAATTAACTAATAACTTCCAATTACCTCATAATTCATCTCATAAATGACCATATTCTCAATATATGAATAGTGTACATGTCCCCTTAAGTTAATATACAGTATGAATCCTTCCACAATTCAATCTAGATATAATTATCATCTTTACTCCTACATGGTTTTTAGAATTCCCTTCTCATTACATCATTAATTTATTATCAGAATAATCTTTTTAATGGGACTTTCTAATCACTATTTCGAATGAGATAACACTTCAAACTATTTTTTATATTTATTTAATTAAATTATTACCAACAACATTAGGTTTCATGATATTAGGTCATTAAATAACTAATAAACCTAAAATTTATGTATGATGATAATTCTAAAAGCATACCACACAAGTCTTTAGAATGTATCCACACAAGAACAAACAAATTAATCATCCTATAGATTTCCCACATGGAAATCCTTATACACATTCTTACAAATAATTTGAGTAATTTAGCCATTAAAAAGTAATATATTAATCTCATTACAAACCATTTAATAATTTTCATCTTTAATTCATGTTTTCATGAAAAGTGTTCACCGTTTATATATTTCCTTCTCCAAATGATAGTTTTCCAAATTGAATTTTTGATCCTAGAAACACTATATAATTGAAAATATGTTTTCAATTGAACTAATCCATATACAATAACAAGTGGATCTATCTATCCACTAAAATATTTTTTCATTTCCCCATTATGTATTCTATAGAACATTTCTTCCTCAATTTTTCATTTGGATGTTCATCATGAATCATAGCTTGAGAATATAGTGTTTGTATATCATTGTGATTTATCATTCCAAATACCATAAATATGATTCGAATAGAGGATAATCATTTTATTTTCTGTTAAATTAAGAATTAAGAGTATTAATTTTTATATCATTCCATTTAATAAAAAAACTTCATACTGTATGAAATAATAACTATATTAGTAAGCCACATAATCAGGGAAAATTAATTTTATGATTTATAAATATAGGAACCATATTTTCAATATATGATACCTTAGGAATTACCATGGTAATTTATGGTCATTAATCAAATTCGTAATTATGGTTAATAGACTTTTTTGAATTTATTTAATAAATAAACAGAGACTGTGAAACCACGTATGTATCGAATTCGATTTTCTTACACAATGTTACAATTGAGTCAAATCATAACGGACCCTTTTTTTATTTTTCTCTAATAGTTTAAATTTATCCCTTGACACATCCCATTGTAATGTTTATACAAGGATTTCATTTCATTGGAACCATTAATTCAATTATTCCCCAAAAGTATATCATATTTTTTTATATAATGACTCATCCCTATGGTTCTCAAAAATATCATTGAATTTCATGTTCAAAATATATACTAATACAATATTTTGATACCAAATATTGGGACACATTTTTTTAATACCTAGAAACATAAAGATAATGGATGAATATTCTTTTCAATTTATGAAATCAACAATGTGATATATAATTGTGTAGTGTCATTAAAAACAAGGAATAAGAATGGATATATTCAAATGTTATCTACATCATATCCAACAATGTTCTTGATAAATATAACTCTTATTAGAAATATCATGTATTATACATGTCATCACATCATTGTCAATGTAGAAATATAAATTGGTGATATCAAATGGTTAGAAAGTGTAATAAGGGGACATATCAATGATAATGTAAACAGAATACGACCCTAAAAAATGACAACATAAGCATATAATCTAGAAACCATTCTGTATATATTATTGATAAAAAAATATGAGTTATTAATGATGTATTTGAAATTAATGAATCCTAATTTATTAAAATAACACAATCTAGGAGTGGAAGAATATTTTTTCAATAAAATGATTTGGGGCCAATAAATATGTATAGGAAACTGTATCCTTAATAGTTATGCATCTTTAATACGAATATCATTGTTGAACGTGTTAACTACCCAAAACATAATACCTGTTATTTTTCCCAACCCAGAATTTTCACAGAAAAAATTACCTAACATAAATTGGTTCACTTCCCATTCTAGTCCGATTTATCATAAGAGATGTCAATATTTTCATGAAGAATTTGACGGATTTATTTTTCCATCCCGAACCATAACATTATAAATATAATATAACTGTGTACCATATTTTCAGAAAAAAATTATCCTTTAATAATCCATATAAATTAAATTTCTTTCAAAAACATAACTACCCTTCATAAGACAATGATATGAAATAGGTTCTATATAATTTACCAATTAAAAAGAAATTTTTTCCATAAATATAATTTCATAATAATTATTAACAATATAAATAAAAATTGGCACGTAATCATTATATCATATGCTTATATATAATTTGTATAATCAGTTTATCTTTTCATTTATTTTTTAAAATAAAATTAAAATATCATCAAAAACATTAATGAAGAATGTAATCCTTCACCTATGAGTATAAATTTTTTAAAATTAAAAATATCACAATTATTAATGAATAAATTTTCTAATAATATGTCCACTAAATATTGTAATGGATCCATTAAAAATTTGAAAATTCAACCCAATTGAAAATATAATACAGCATGTATATCATAATAATATAACTCCTCTCACAATTTCAATAAAAGTAAAAAAGTCCCCCATTAGAAAAATGAAAAGAATATTGCATTGAAAAAATATATTGAAATTTGAAAAAAAGGTAAAAAATCATTATATGTTAACAATTTAATCATAAAAACATTCCATAAAATATTTTTTGGAGACATTAAAATGGAAGAGAATGTATTTTCTATAGATGAGAGAAATAATTCATCATTCCTCAAAAAAAAATTTCCTTAATTCATCAACAGAGTCAAATCAATTCAAAACATGTCATTTATATAAATATCCTAGGTGATGAACATTAATTATTTTCATGTGAAATATATCATATAATTTAATCATATAATGAATAACAATAAAAAACCAATTAAATAGAAAATATTTCACATAAAACACTTACTAATATTGTAATATTTGAATCTAAATCCCAATGAAATAAGGATAATTTGATGAATATGTGGATACAAAATTATTAATGTAATAATAATATCTAAGATTAATGGGAAACATAAGCCCCACATAAAAGAAAAAATTAGTGGAAATTTCATTTGTCCAATATAAATAAAGTATAGAACAAAATTTGTTACCTCAATTCTCAACATTTATAATAAACAGTTTTCCCCTATATAATGATGTTTTGTTTAGTATAAATATTTTATATAACTATATTAACTTATATCATAATATATATGATTTACATATGAACTTAAATACCCTATTTATTAATAATTGTTAATTAAAATCATTGATTTGGTTATTAAATCTTTTCTCTTTAAAAAATGTTTTGGTTTAATAGTATTATCATTGTACATTATTCTTGGTTACACCATCTCCAAAATATTAATCCAGATATAAATACCATAAATAAACTTTCAGAACATGTTTATAAAGAAATAAAAAATTTATAGAGTAGTTATGGATTGGCTTAGGGAAAGCACCACATAATCCAACATGAAAATTGGGGTTCATAACCCATTGGGTGCAGGTTTATATATAATAAATGTAAAGGCACTATATAATTAGAGGAACTATAGAAATTGTGGCATTCTAGAAATAGTGGAATTGTAGCAACTACGACACAGTAGCAGTTGTGGGCACTATAACAGTAGTGGGTAATGTAGAGGTAATATTCCCATAATGTTCCTTTGGAAAATAATGGGTCTAAGGGCCATATAATTGGATACATGTATGTTGGGTCGTTGGGCCACATATATTTAAGGTAGTAATGTGGATGTTTGGGTGGGTTATCCATTGGGGGAGTTGACCTATCTATTAGACCTGGGTGTGTGGGGTGTGTATGTTTGATGTGGTTGTACCCCCTGAACATAATATATATATATATATATATAACATATTGATACAAAAAGAAATTAAAAAAACCATAGATATGGTATTCCATAAATATACACAATCTATGAATCCATTTTTTAAGATAATGTAATGAATGAATGGTAAATAAAAATTCACATTTAAAAAATTTATATAATATCATAAATATTACATAAATATTATTTACTATATCCTTATTACCATAAATATATGAGTAAAACAAAAAAACATATCATGTCACTTCATGGAGGTGGCAGTACACACGCACACAGAATCAACATCATCATTTTCAAATAAATTCGAAAGTTGGTAGTTATATGTGATATTAGAATTATATAATTATATTTCGATAATAAATAAAATATACATATTATCCATGATATTGTTCCCTATTTGATGAATTTTTTGGTCGATGTAGGATAGAACAATAATATTATGTCATCTCATAATAGACTGTATTGTATTGTTGTCTTAACTTCATGGTTGAATATGATATGTGGGATTCATATGAATTAATAAAAATAAATCACATGGTTATGAACTATACCCCTTTTTCTTAAAACCTCTATAAGAATGTTAATAAATCCTTTAAAGCATCATTTTATGGTAAAAAAGGGTCTCTAGTTTCTATTGAGAGATGTTATTTTGTATTTAGAGAATGAATTTGAAAAAATGGTTCCTTAATTGAGGAGAGGATAGGATATTTGTCGTCCATTTACAAATGGTGAGGGGGAACCACTTGGGATATTTAAAAAATAATACTAAATGTTAATTTAATTACAAATCCAAATTCATACAAATGAAATTATATTAAATGGTGGTATAGTATACAGATTTAACATGGATAAAAAATCTAATTTAGAATATTTTAATTGAAAAAAGGCCCTTATTAGTAGGTCTAATCCCTTGTTAATCTCGTTATATCCATTACAATTGTAATTAATTTTTTATATTTTACTATTCATAGAAAATGAAATTTATGGCGAAATTATTAAGAAATAATTATTATTATGATTCAAATAATTCAATATAGTTTATAAATTTCTATTATATATGTATAAAATTTACATTTAAATTTAAACCCATACGTGTTGAAAAAAATCAGTTTTCTAGAGAAAATTTTTTCTTACATATATAATTTTATTATATAAATGTTCAATATATGATTCATTTAAGTGGAAGAAATAATATTAATAATAACCAAATATTCCTAATTATACATTTAAATATTTCTTAAAAAAATCTTACATTGTAAATGCTTTAATGAATTTATATTTTAAAAAAATATGTATTTAAAAAAATTATTGATTAAATTATCTATTGATAAATGTTCTCAAAATGAAATTGTATGAAATCTTAGACATGTTAATTTTTAAAAATAGATTTATTTTGTTATATATATATATATTATAAATGGGTAAATTTTTTGTATAATTTTTAGAAATGTAATGAATCCTCTTTTCATAAAAGTTATATTTTTAAGTCTAAATCTTGATTTATTTTATCCCATGTAAATAACTAAATTTATATTAATAACTAAAATTTGATTGAATTTATAATATAAATATTTCATTATAATAATTAACAAATTTTGACTAATTTATATGATAATTACAAGAAAAAAACTATAGGAATATATTTTCTTCAAAAAACATTTATTTCACATTAAATAGTTTTTTATTTTCATTTATAATGAATGAACTTATTTTTTCATATGTTAATAAAATAAATATAATAATATACTTGTTATTATTCATTAATTACAATTTAAATTATTTTTTGAAATAGTTCACTATTTTATGGTTCAATAAAACTATCTTTTAAATTAAATGCAATATATCAATTAATTTTTGTTGACATGATAAATAATTCATAAAATATCTTTTTTTTACTCATGGGGAAAACAATAACATTTTAATATTATTCAATCATAACTCATCTAGTGAATCAATTTATCATATTTATTAATAATTTTATGTATTTTATAATTATATATAAAATATCCAATATTATTTTCCTTTACACTCATGATAATATTATGTAGTTCATTGATAATTGTATTTGGCAAATCTATTAAAATAATTATCCAATAATTTATTTTATATTATTCCATATTAGAATATAGTGAATTAAATTATTTTACATTATCATGTAAATAATAATAATGTCTGAATTGTTAACCCTGTTACTTGAGAAAGGAATTTTTTTTATGAAAATGAGATTTAGCTATTTTTTGTTTTACAAGGCGGTTCTAAAATAACTATAATACTTAGGGATTTATTCATTGACCCTACACTATTTTGTTTCATAAAATTCTATATATATACTAATTGATCTCTCTGGTTTTTCTTAATTATTTAGAAATTGATCCACCACTATTATCCTAGAATATTATTATATTACATATGATTTTACAAACACATAGGTGCGGGGGTCCAAAAGATTTATTCATATTGTTTATGTAAACTGAACCATATAAAAATATAGCCACACATATATAATATTATAGGATTAAATACAGTAAAAAATTATATGTAAACAACATAAATATAAAAAAAACATAGAAAAATAATAGTAATAAATTTAATGAATCATATATATAGGTTTGTATTATTTCCTGATCAAATGTTCTTTGAAATTATTACATATTTATTAAAAATTTGAATCGATTTGAATTTGTTAATTTATAACCGTAATATTCTTAAATTACCCTAATTATCAATCATTCAATAAATTTGATTATTTATTTATATTATTTAAATGCTCACCCAAGGAATCTTTCAGATCTTATACATTTTTAATTTGATATCAGAAATAATTTTTTTTAAATTGTATTAACTAATTGAAATGTAATTACAAATATAACATTGTGTTAACATATTAGATATCATCATTTTTAAATGTTATATAGCCTTAAATATCAGTCGATATAGAATACATTGTTTTTCATGTTATTACATGATGTTTTGCTCTATAAGTCTAACTGAGTGGTCATACTATTGTGTATGACATCAAAACATTGATTAATTTACTTGGAATCAATTTAATTATATTGTCATTTAATATACATGACATTTACTAAAACAAAAAGAATTAGTAGTTATTTATTTAATGATGAAATTAATTTTTTAGTTATTATTATATAAAAATTCTTTCAAATCATGACTTAAAAAAACCATTTAGTTTTAATTAAAACACTAATTAATTTTCATTCATATTAGTTAAAAGACATGTGCACACACAAACTAATTTTATTTGCCATATCAATGGGTACATCGTACTCTATGTGTACATTAAATATATATACCCGGAACCATTGATCAAAAATATTTTCAGTGGTATTAAATTTGTATAACATGCAATCATTTATTTGTCAAACAACATGAATTATAGTAACATTTACTCTAATCCCAACTGTCCTTCATTACAAAAATTATAACCTTATGTGTTGTGTGATAAATAAATTCCACAACCTTTGACCCTGGGGATTTTGTAAAATTCATTGGGATAATCATATATATATATATATATATATATTTACATGACCATTATGCAATTTGCATCACATGTAGTCCGTAAATTTGGGTATCACCATGATAGTTATAATGATTGGTGTCATTACATATTTTTTACCACACACTACATCTTTTTCCATGTATAAGATGACATCATCCAATGTCGGGGAACATGGGTTTACAACATATATTTTTTTAACATTAGATAAATACTCCTGTTGTCAGAAATAAATCTAAAACACCTCCAAAATGTATTAGGGATTATTCATTTTGGTTTTTATACATTTTTAATTAAAAATTTAAATAATATAAAACTTATTATATAGAAATATATTAATTTTTACATTTAATATGGAATTAAAATGAAAAAATAAAAAAAAACATGTAAATGGATCATTATATTATATGTAATTTTAAATTAATACATGACCACTCATATTCCAAACTGTGGTTCTTAGGAATAGTTGGTATTGGTATGGACATGGCCAATAATTCATGTAATTATATTCTCTAATTTCCAAATCAAGAATAAATTAATGATAACAAAAATCAAAATAGATATTAGCTAGATATATAATTTATGATTATTTAATATAATTACCGAAATATTTATTTTCTTGTTATTTTTGATTTATTACTGAGATATTTTATCTCTCAATGTTTTAAAAAAATAAAATGAATTATACTAATGGATTACCCTCTACCGGTTATATAAACATGATCCATAACCCATGGGATGTAAGTGTAGAATGACCAGCTGAAATCAATGTTCATTCTAATCTCCTATGACTTCAGTTGTTCATATTTGGAAGGATTCCAATGAATAAGACAAATAATTTTTATCCATAGGGATAAGATATTGGGTGGTATGATTATTTATCATAGTAGTATTAAAGAATTATGGAGGTATTTTTATATATGGATGCGTGAATTCATTAAATGTGACTATGTCTATAATGAGGTCAATCCATATGAAAATAATATAACCATGTATTTAAAAACAATAACATCAAATCTCAATTCAAAATATTCTATTAAATAATATGATAAACATTTTAAAACAACAAATCTGATAATTTTATTATAGTACTTTTATTTTCATGACATAAACTATTCTAGCATATAGTATTTAAATTAGATTATAGGTTAAAAAATAATATTTTTTAACCATTTATCACATATATCATTCCCACTGGACTATTAACAGAATATATTATTCATCATCTATATTATTATAATAATGAATAATGAATTTTTATATAATATTTAGATAATAAAAAATTATTACCAATATATAAATATATATTTATCATATTAACTAAACTGGGAATAAGTGTTTTTTAAATATTAATATAAAATTTTTACTTTTATTAAGAAGTCATTTTAAAAAATATTCGTTCAACCAACCCAAAATAATTATCAATAAAAAATGATAGAATAATATATATTCAAATATATTCAATTAAATTAAAATTAGAGACAATAAATGCGGTGATAATTTTAACCTATATGAATATATCCACTTGGCATAATGACAAACAATCCTCAAGCCAAATTATATAAATTAAAACATTCCAAATTTTATATTGAGAAAGCGGATAAATTTCACATTGAAAATGACCTCCTACTTATTCTCATATTGTTACATAATTAGTCATTATTTTTATCATTGAATATATTTCTTTAATACATTGTGTCATTAATATTTTGGATCTCTAATGAAATACCCCTCCAAATGCTAAACCTATTGGATTTAAATGTGATAATGATGATAGTGATTCTTATACATTGTCGCAAAAAAATCCATTGGTTGGTGACAAAAAATATAGGTATATTATAGCCACAAATGGGATTCATCTCCATCTATGATTGAAAATTAAAGGTTATATAGAAAATCCAAACAACTCAAGAACATTATAAATATAAATAGACATCACAATAAATTATTTTAATATCATTAAAAAACAAAATTAAATATTAGTAACAAAACAAACATTCCTCTTTATCAACCATTAATCCCTAAATACGATGAACCACTACATTGTAGTACAACATCCATAAAAATCTCCAACCATATGTCATTGAAATTAAAATATTTCTTACTAATTGTTTGTGATAATAATATATATACTCAGTAGGAACCTCTACAAAGCCTCTCATAAAAAATGATAATGAATTCATTTTAAATAATATTGAATTATTATGTGATGACTTCCCATATCCAAAAAAATTATAATAAGTTCATAAAATAACAATGGATTTTTCACCTTTTATAAAATATAAATAATAATATAATAAAAAACATATATCTAAATGGTTCCCATATACGACTTCATTATATATTTTTATACCTTCTTTAATGTAGTATGTACAATGAAATCTTTATCTAATGGTATAATTGATCAATTTCATATGTGATAATATAGGTTCTGGACATCATCTCATCATCACATACCATTCATCCTAACACCATCACATCATCTCATTCCTCATCTCTACAAAATAATTATGTAATTTATCATAACCACTACTACTCATGATTTTACTACTATACCTTAATCTATTATAGTCTATACAGTACATACCTAAAATAATTTATATATTAGAAAATATATAGATTCATGCATTTGAAAGAATTGAATCCATTACATCCCATTATAGATACATATAGTAATGGTAACCATTATGTATACAATAACAAAACAATACTAGTATAAGTGAGTAAGGAATGCGGTGGAATCACATATCATTTTCCCACTATGCTGGATGTGGGTGACAAACCTTCCAAGAGTCAACATGGATTCATTATCCCTACCAACATTGGGTGGTGTAACAGATGAAACAACATGACAAATATTGCTTATATAACTCAAAAAACAATATGTTAATCTAACTATACATAGAATAAAGTACAAAAAACATCTATTGGGAAACCAAAAATCATAATTATGAGAATGAGATCCTATATGTATAAAAACATTTCAAGAAATATTTCATTCAATTCATTATTTAAAATTATTCCATTACATTAATGATATAGAAGATCATAAAATAGATTCCATATCCTCAATGAATAAACCAATGAATCTTATTGTTTCCCATGAATTGTCATTAAAATTCCATTAAATGGGAAACACCATGGGAAAACATTTGTTATGATTTATCATTAAATAATATCTAGGTACACTAGGAATCATTTAATGATATGAAAAATGATATTTATAAATTATTAAAAACCATCTACATCATGTATAGTGGAATATAATTTATACTGAAGAAACATAGATATTTGGTTTTTATATTAAATTTATTAATAATAATGTGTCCCAGAATTCTACACTATTGATACATGAAAAATGTGATTCAACCACTTTCATTATCCCCATTGTCATCCCTGAAAAAAAATGATTTTTAAAATACAATGTTTCATCATTTGAGTAATGGAAATTCATTAACACTTTTCTCTATTATCATGTCCATATAATCCATTATCCATACTAGGATAATATCACATAACATACAAAATATCACATCCAAAGATACAAAACAAGTATAATGGTGGAAAAAAATTGTGAACTCGGATTATAGGCTAAAAAAGTATCTCACATTGGATATAGAATTGGCTCACTTGGCCTCAAACATTTTTTATCAATCAACATGTATGATTAATTATTAAATTAACATATTCATTTATAACATATTTTAACTATTTTTTCCCAAGAAATCATATCTTAAATTCTCGTAATTATTTAAAAATTCATTCAAGTATATATTCTCAAACATTGTAATAGTAATTTAATTTAATCATATATTATGCAACAATTTTAATTCCATAAAATTCTAAAAATTAATTGTTTTGAAATAAAAATAAATCATTCATTATTTAGAAACCAAACATTACTATAATTAAAATATTATCAAATTTATTCATATTAAAAAGAGAAATAATAGCATAAAAACACAATGACCATAATTTAGTAAAATGATAAAAAATATAAAAAAGTGTAAAACTATTAAATGGAATGAGAAATATGATATCTATAATCATGAACAGTATAATTTCATTATGTACAGTGAAATAATCAGAAATATTAATTCCAAAAATAAATGAATAGATGAGGTTTTATATCTTTTATAATTCATATAAAATAATTAGAGAAGAAATTAATCCCCTAATTTGATTTAATAGATCATTGTCCTTAATAGAATAATTGAATATCGATGATCGAGTTCCATTGAAATGAGAACAACTATACTGAATGAAGACAAACTAGAAACCTCATTCAATAATCGATAAAAAATATTTTATTTTATTCATAAAAATAAAATTACTACAATGAAAAACTGATTAAAAATAATAGTGAATGGGGAATTGAATGAAATGGTACTTTTAATAAGAGAACACTAACAAAAAATTTACAAGCTAAAATCCACAAAAAAACAATTATATTAAATCAAGTAATGGTATAATGAACCTTACACACAAATAATTATATTCATATAACCTCAATGTAATTAATTTCTCAACCACATCCCTTGTTCATGTGAGAATATTGAAATTAAAGAACATTTTATGAAGGTGTTTGGATCCATAAATAGTGTAATAATTGAGTTAAAATAACATTATGTGAATGCCAAATATAAATAATTTTTTTTCTATTACATGTTTGATATGTGATGAATAAAATGTATAATCACTCATTTCAATTTAATCCTAAACACCGCCATTAATTCATTAATGGACTTACCTTTTTAACGGTTTTATTAAGAAATACTAAATTAAATGTCATTTAATAGAATATAGTTTTCCATACCTTGGGTATTTTTTACACAACATATCACCCCAAAAAGATATAAAAGGAATTTATATGAATCATATTTTGGATAGGATGAAAATGGGACGACCACTTCTTTCACTAGGGTAATTATTTTGATGTTTTCGACCTAGGAGTATCCAAAGACCTCTTATATCAATAATACTATTCAATAATCCTTCGTGACAGAACTAGTATTAAATAAATAAATAATCGAAAATTTTGGATGTCTATAACCACTAAATTTTTTTCCTTAAATAATTAACATCATTGAGAATTATAAACAATACAAATTATAATGATAATGAAATGAGTTATCATAACTACCACCATGATAGATACCTATGGTGCATATTTAAAACATATTATCATAACAGACTCACTTAGTATAATAGGGTGAAGAAATAATAACCACTAAAAACAACTACATAAATACCATTTTAGGTGAGATATCTACAAATATAATAAAGGCCCCAAATATTTCTGGGATAATTGGAAAACCATTTAATAATCAAAGTAATTTCCAAAAATATGAAAAAAATTATTACAATAAGGAAGGAAGAAACACTTAAAATATGATTCCATGTGTGAATCTTTGAATTATTTTCATCAAAGCTCTTCTCAACAATCCCTAGTCACTATAAGACAATAGGTAAGGGAATATCATACCAACATTGCATCCTCTATTGGATGTATTTAATCTGTATTGGTGTCTTACCAAATGGTGAATAATCATAAATGATTATCTCCCCCTAATCGATGATTCTATATTCATTATAAAGTTATCCAAAATTCTATGGCACAAGAATGAAATAATTAATCATATACATCCATGGGTAAGTGATATATAATAGAAAATGTCTCCAACATGATGCAATGCCTTGATATTCCTTGAATTCAACAATGAAATATTTCTCTATTGACTAGGACATAACATCCCATGATGATGATTCAGCATTAAGACAAAATAATATATGATTCCAAACACTTGATGTCTCATCTTATTATTTATATTTTACATATGGTTATCCTTTTGTATCATTATCCAATCATGAATTACATAAACTATCTCTATTTTCATGTTTCTGAGATCCTGTATGTGAGTTTATAACTCTACAACATTATAAAATGATTATTTATAATGTAATGGTTGAACATACAAAGAATAAAATAATTGTATACAAATAGTAGAGAGTAAAATATTATTGTATGTAATCGTGATAAATTATAGGTGACTCATCCTTGAACATCCAAAATTCATAAAATAATCACACAAAATATTTAAGAGTCAATATATTCCCCTATGTCAGGCCATATATCAGAAAATGGGATTAATTATTAAGGAAGAATTTACAAAAAAAATCATGTTGAAGGGTTTTATCATCCATGTATATAAAAATTTGATCATTTTTAGATATGATAATCATTAGGAGTATAGAGAGTATCATTACCTTCTCTATAAACATCGTCGATAAAACATATATTTAGAAGGACTCTTAGATTATTATAGAGTGAGTTGAAATTTTTCAAATGGTCGACCATCTACACCATAATATCATATCCTACCTGATATCATGATTAATTTGTGATTAATGAAAAAATATATCCAACTGCATAAACTAAGAAATAATACTATTTAGTTAGTTCCTAAGAGATATGACATAGTGAAAAACTATTTTGATGTTGAATTTTTGATTGGAATCATATACCAAAAAATCATAACTAATCCCAAAATTTTTTCCCAATCATAGAACAATATTCAAAAATATTTTATGTTGAGTAAAATGTTATTTAGTTTATATTAACAAAATTATAGGTTTTTTAACATTTCTACCTCTATGTTAATCCCATACGTGAGAAGTGTCTCTTATGTTCATTCCCAAAATAATCATACCACTACTGTTGAACATATTTGAATATCAACAATGATTCATAAACAATCCACCCATGATTAGTTTAAATCAATACAAGTCATACTGTATTCATTTTGATGAAATTTTTTCCCTGATCAGTAATATTCACATGATGCACATCACATAAAGTATTAAGAACTACTTCAATGCACATGGAATCTACAAAATGTACAATTTTTGTTGTGAAAATATAAATCCATGAAAACAAAACATTAATTCATATATCAGTAATGATAATGATGATTAGGATGGAACATCACTATCCTTTCCTATTCCATGTTAATCAGGGGTCTATCTTACAATGGTTCTAGCCTCATTTTCTTCCACATAAAACATTTCCCTAATCGAGGAGACACTCAAAAATGACTAATAATACAAAATGAACTCCTTATGTCTCTTTATACTATATCAGCTGTCAATGGTTATCAAACTAATCCAATCTATAATCATTCCTTTAGTGGTCCACTAATCCCTAATGGTTCCCATAACCTCTACCTCATCGGCCTCATTACAATAGTAAGTATAATTGAATGACCTCTAACACATATCCTTATAAGGATCAATTTGAATCAATTATTTGTAATTATTATTTAAAATGAACTCGTCTAATTCAAGATTATTATCCCTTGAACCACCCGTGACATCATTTCAATCCTGAATCATATCTTGAAATATGAATATAGTATGCATGGATAGTCCATTTGTTAATATATGATTTGATATAATTAGTATTATCTATGTATTCATGTATTTATATAGTCCCTAAAATCTCCACAATGAATGATTGTTACCTTTTCATTGAATTGGTCTCAATGGATGTCCATGTAATAATTCATTCTCACAAACATATATATTTCTATTATAATCTAATGTACGAGTATCTATACTACGAATGATGTGAAAAAAATTATTTTACTAATAAAAATCTCCACGATTGGATTACAACTCCTTTAAAGAATCGTACACCCCATAGATATATTTATTGTGTGATACCCATATATTAAAATTATTTTAGGGAGTGGTTGGATAAAAAAATAGCGAAACTAATTATCTGTATTTACACTATTATAGGTATGGAATAGAGAGAAAAAACTAACAAGGCCCATATCCATCCCTAGCCACCAAAACTAGTATATAAAGTCACAATAGATTGTGGTTTCCCCTGGATATGCATCCCATGTAGTGTTATGGTGGAATCTCATCAGTTCATATTAAATGGAATATTGGAAAACTAGACATCCATATACCATAATCAAAATTCTATCACCAAAGGATATTGTTGGTACAAGATCACCACTAGATAGTTATTCCCTCATCATAAGACACTCTAGTTATTCATTATGAAAAGTATTTGAAAATTCAATAGGTCATAATGTCATCACTAAGGGGGTACAACTAATAAACTACTTATCATCGAAATCAATCATTCTCTATTAAAACAATATGCTCATAAAATTCCACTTCTCATTTTACAAACACTCTCCATTCTCATACACTTCCTACATCATAAAAATAATAGTCTCTGCAATGAATTTTTCCTTTCCATGTCAATATTCAATATCATTTTCAAATTTATTATAATATTAGAATCATCAATGATAACGTTGTCCATTTTCCATGTATTGAAATAAATAATGAATTCTCCAATTGCTCGTACATAAAAAAAATCCTATATAAAATACAAAATGTTTCTATTGCATCATAGTATGAACCACAACTACATGATCTATATCATGGGCATCGTAACATCCCACCCCCATCCCATTATCTTGAAAGGGTAGAGGAATTAAACTTGCCGGACGTGACATTCTCACTGTGGTATAGGCTGAAAATAAATGACGAGGTCTTAATGAATAGATTGGGGAATGATATGACCTTTATAAAAAATCAACCAACTGACAATCCATTATCAAAATACTACATTATGAATGTCAAAAAAACATCTCCACCCATACATTACCCAAAGTCAACCAATCAATTCCATAAAAATTCAAAAATGAAAATACAACCAACCTAATATCATAGTACCAAGTGAAGGAGTACACAACAATATACGAAATAATTATAACACAATTCATATATCCAAACCATGCTCCATGATCCAAGCACCACAACATCAGAAAATCATCATGTCAAACTACTAGAAAAATGATATTCTTTACTCTTAATTATGTCCCTAAATACAACATATACAAAAGAACCCATGAGATAAAGAATGGGTGAGTAATAATAAAAATTAGGATTTCCCCAAATGACATACCTACACATTCTACTGGGAATTAAAAATTAGATCATTTATGTAAAATATTTTATGTAAAACATTAAATAGTGAAGCCATTACAACAAGACAAAAATACACATACCAAGCCATGTCAAAAAAGTGAAAGACACAACTATGTCATATGTGATAGAACCACAACACAATCTCCCCCCAAATTCTATTTTTCGATGAAACATGTAATAAGGAAAAAAAATGGTAAAAATTTCATCCAAATAATTCACTACATTTATAATTAGTGGTGCTTCCTAACCACTCTCTATAAAGGTGGATCTTCAATCAATTATCCATCACCTTCTATAGTGAGACTTCTCACCCACATTCACAGTATCAACACAAGAGATAACACTTAATCAACCAACAATCATAAATCACAAAGTCCACACAATAAGAACACAACCACATCAATCACATAACAACTCACATCATGAAATAATCAAATTATTGAAAACACACTTCTAAAATATTCCATGACACACTAAAATACAATAAAACAAATATTATTATAAACCATATTTAGATACCATATTGAAAATCCAAACCATGAATCAATTTTAAAAATCTACATTTTATATTCACACAACAAAACCGCTCTTTCACCAATATCCCATTTCCCCAAAAATCCCAAAATCTTATCAGAAAAAGATTACACCAAGATTTATCACATCAATTTCAGAGTTAATTTCAAGAAAAAAATAATTGAAAGAAAATCCCCTTGTTTTAACCATGTTGTGTCGATAGATAATCTACCTACCATTAGGGTTCTAGTGAAATTGACCCATGAAACTTCACCAAATATCTTGTGAATGCACCCCCGAAACAGCTCTAAATCCTCTACCCTATCATAATCATGACCTAAAATCATCACATTTGGATACAAAAACATGAGATATACATGAGATGAATATAGATCTAGAATACCAATTATAGGAGAAGAGTGGATCTAGAGAGAAACAAAGAAGAATCCATGATGATAAATTTTTCTGGGAAGAACCACCTTCAAAAATCATTGAAAAAAATTTGAATTGCTTCAAGAATGAGTGGGAGATCCCATAAAACCCTTGGGAACTGAAAAAATCAGGTGAGGATTGAGTGGGAAAATGATTAAAGTGAAACACGTCAAGGATGAGTGATCCCATATTAAAAACACCCCATTTTATGTTGCGGAATGATTATCTCGGATAGTTTGGAAAAATGTGCACTAACTGTGGGCATGCCACTACCACAAAATAAGGGGTCCCACATAGTTTTGTCACACTATTTGTAATAATATGAAAAAACCATGCGAAATACACTATCTCCCATGCACGTATACTTGGGAATTCTGCAGGATTTTTCATAACCATGCTCAAATCATGCACCCCTCAAAGGCCTCCAAACTCATCCAAAACCCTTCAAAAATCTCTCATATTATTCCAAAATCATCCAAATAAATTTATTATCATAAAAATGAATAAATTTAATCATACCAATAAACTAGTGGTGCTACATTCTCCCCACAATTGGACATTCCATCCTCCGAATGATGAGAACCATCTCTTTGCCGAAAGAGCTCTGGCCATTACTGGGCCATCTCTTTCTCCCGCTCCCAAGTCTACTCAAGAGTCTAACCATGAATCCATAAAAAATAAAATAAACTATTTATTTTACAATGAAATATTATCACTTTCTTATCCATAATCTGCTCTGTAATGTGCACAAAAGAATCATGCAGTTCTAGCTCATCATGATCCCACAAAATCACATGGTCACAATCCAAATATTACTTTTTCAACTGGGACACATGAAACACATTGTGGACCTCCCTATACCATGGTGTCCTAGAAAACCGATAAGCCACCTCAGCAATATACTCATTTATCTTAGAAGGACCAATTTACCGTAGTGATAACATACCATTCTTTCCAAACCAATTAGGTAACACCTTATTAGGGATCTTCCAAAACACATGATCACAAACATCGAATGATAATTGTCTTTTTCAATTGTGTGCATATGATTTATGTTGACATTGAGTTTTCTCCATCCTCTTTCTGATCATGTTGATTTCTCCATAGTCTCTTGGAATGGCACATTCCAATAATCGATGTCTCAACTGTTTCCACCCAATATAGTGGAGAATGTCCTGAATTCCCATAAAATGCCTCAAAATGATCCCTTTTAATTGAATCATATTGACTGTTATAAAAGGAGAACACCACCAATGGTACGTTATCCTCCCATGAACCTCAAAAATCCATCAAACAAGAGCTTATAATATCCTCCAATGTTTATATCATCATATTCGGTTGGCCATCCATATAATGATGATACATCACGCTCATCATCAATTTTTTCCCTATGTCTTGCTACAACGATTTACAGAAACATGATTTGAATCTCAGGTCGCTATGTGATACAATTGAAACAGTAACATCGTGCCTCTTTACCACATCCCGGATATAGTCTTTGGAAAATATTTCCACTTTATTGGACTCATGAATCAGAATGAAATTGAATGACTTTGTGAATCTATCCACAATAACCCATTTGGAATCATTCATCCATGTACTTCTTTGGAGACTTTTCACAAATTCCATTGATATTTGCTCTCATTTCAACATTGGGATAGGTAATGACTCCAACATTCCGGCCGGCGGCTATGTCTCCACCTTAATGTGTAAACAAGTCCAGCATCACGAGAAAAACTTGATCACATCACTTTTAATACTAACCCACAAAATCTATTCTTTAAATTCCTTTTAAATCTTCTGAATTCTACGAGGGACAACCCAGGTAGAATGATGATAATCCAATATGATTTTATTTTGACAAGACACTAGTACCACCAATTGATTCTAAAGACACAAGACTGAATTCCTTTTCAGTTCCTAGCTTTGAGTGGTCTCCCCACCATTGATTATAAACCTCATCACCATACATTTGAAATCAAACGCTTGTTCCTCTTTATGAAACCATCAAAGTTAGGTACCAAGAACACCAAAAAGATGAATGCTCTGGCACCATGGTCCTCACCTTCCAATCACATGTCTTTTATTACTAACAAAAATGACCCCTGATCCAATTCCAGTTTTACAACATGAGCATATAAATTTCAACATAATGCATATTCCACCAAATTTCCCTTACCCAATGTGAAGATTAAGTCCAAATCAAACATCTGTAGGTATTATGTCCACCACACATGCCTCAAGTTCAATACTCACGATAAGAAAATATGCTTAATGCTCTTATGATCAGTAAAAACTATATATTGTTCCTGATTGTATAATTATGCAACATTTTTCAAACATTAACCACTACTTCCAACTCCAAATCGTGGGTTGGGTAGTTCTTCTCATGAAACCTCAACATCTCTAAGCCATATAAAAACACATGACCCCTACATTAAAACACTCACTAAACCTAGCCCTGATGCATCACAATACACCATGTACCCATTTCAAGGATCTGGGAAATAAGAGAATAGTGATATTGTAGGGTGACCCTTTAGATCATCAAAGCATTCCTGAAACTACTCATCCAATTAAAATGGGATATTTTTCATCATAAAATCTATCATTGGTGATGTCAATCATGAGAAATCATGAAAAAATTTAGAAAATATCCCTCTATATGAGGGAAACTCTGTATATTGAAAAGGATATTTGAATGTTGAAATGATATTACAAGTGCTAGCTTTTCCAGATCTAATAAATCACCTTTCTGAGAAATAACATGGCCATGGGAATGAATTTCCTATATCAAAAGGTTATACTTCTACAATTTGTCATACAACCGATGATCCCTCATGTTACACAACACTATCACCAAGTGTGGATATTCTCTACCATAATCCTCCAATACAACAGTATATCATCCATAAATACCACCACAAAAGAATCTATATATCCCTAAAATATCAAATTCATCAATTCCATAAACACCACTGGTGAATTCGTTAGACTAAAATGAATAACCACATACCCAAAATGATCAAATCTATTTCTGAAAGCTGCTTTCGGGATATTCTCCTTCTATACCCTCAATTGATTACATCTTTTCCTCAAGCCCATTTTGGGGAATCACTGAGCTCCCATCAACTAGTCAAAAAAATCATCAATGTGTGGAAGTGAATATCAATTCATTATCATAAACTAATTATGTATATGTTTATAAACATAGAGCTACATAGTTCTATGCACCTTTTTAACAAACAAAATTGACACTGCCCATAGAGATGTGCTAGGCCAGATGAACCCTTTGTTCTCTAACTCTTCCAAATGCACTATAAATTCATTATATTCTTATAGTTCCATATGGTAAGATGGCTGTGATACAGGAATGGATGCCTAAAGGATATGAATAGTAAATTACTCTTATTTCATGGGTGGAAACCCTTAGAATTATTTTGGAATGGAATCCATAAATTAATCAACAACCTCTTTAAAACACTTTACTAATCATCTTCCACTGATGATAATGAAAAAACCTCTAATTGATACATTATCATGCAAAGAGAAGGTTAAAAAAATTGGTTGCAACTAGTTTTTTCTTCTTCTCCCCTCTAAAAATGTGTACAACAGGATCATCAATCATAAAACTAACAGTACACACATTTCAATCAATGTGGGATTTAAAAACATTCAACCTATCTGTTTCCAGGATTTTATCATAAACATCTATCTCAATAACTGAGATCTCCTACATCCATTAAATGTTATCTATAACTATACAACATGCTCTACAGAGGAAAGATCGATACTCACTTTGACCATGCGAAATGTGTATTTTCAAAATAGAAGGTGTCATTTCAACAGTTAAAAACTGTAAAGTTATAGAATGAGACATAAGAAAAGAATGTGAAGAGCACATATCAAACAAATAATTAATCAACTTTGAATTCAAAAGAACCATACCTAACACTATATATGGTCTCAACTGATCATCCATGACCACCAGTTCAGCTACAAACTTCTTCTTTCTTGACACACTCTACTCTTTATTACCCTGCTAAGGTGTCATGGAATTTACAAAATCACTTTTACCAACTTTACACTACTGTCCAGGGGTATGATGCTGCCCTAGTCCCATTGAGTCATAAGAACCCAGTGAACCCTGATGCTTGTCATGGACACCCGACCTCTAAGAAATCAAAAAATATCACTAAAGATGTCCCATATTCTAACAATTATGACATGATCGAATTTGTGTCATAGAATCTCACTTAATGTCCCTCGTAGAGAAACATTGAAAATAAACCAACTTACTCTGAGTCTTCAGAGAAAAATTCACTCCTCCTACCATCAAATTCTGAGCAGTACTCCCACCCTAAAATATGTTTCTCCATTCCGCTTGAATGCAGTTTTTGATTTCCCACTATTTCTCTATAGTTCCAACATGATTCCCTTACATGTAACCCCCAAAAGATCCAACTCAACCACCATAGATATATTCCTTATTTTTGTGTAATAATTTATACATAGAACCAAATTCGTGGAATGAGTTTCCTAGTTCAACCAATCATAATAAATTCATTTCATTAATGAAATAATTCTGACCACATCATCAGCAAACCTAACTATGTTCATAAACATATCCACATATATCATAACCCAAAGTTTATACTGCCTCAAATGGAAGAAATATGTAGTATGATTAATCATGAATGTATGAGGATAGAATTTATTATTAAAATACTAATAAAAAACCTCACATTTCACACCTTGGTATGTCCCAGGATGGACTGCCAGCTCCAACCACTAAAGGGAACGATCTTACAACATATTAACTGTTAACATCATATTCATCTATGTTAGTGTTCACAATAATTCAAATATCATATTCATTAATTTCATCATTTCTTACACCCTTTCAGGCTCCAAATCACCCATAAATTTGGGTGGATTATTCTTTTTAAACTGAACCACATGATCCCCATTCTTTGGTTTTTATTTTTTATTTACACATTCCACAGCCTGGAATACTTTCACAAAACTCTACACTAGTAGCTGGTTCATGTGGGGCTCGGGTGAAACAACATTTTTAGCGGCTTCCTCTGTTTGGTCTCTAGGATTCCTACTCAGTTCCATTTCTATTAATACATATACATCCATTAGTCCAAATACCATAACAAGAAAGGGAATAAATTCCAAAATTCCAATACTAAAAACTAAATATCGTAGTCCCATGTGTAAGACTACAAACAAGACCCCCATGGACTAAGAAACCTTCTATACCTCCACACCAAGCTTGACGCTCCAAGAACCACAACATCACCAAACTTTTATATAGAACAACTAGAAAATGATATTCTATATTATTACATGTGTGCTAGAATACATCATTTACAAAGTCACACATGTTCTAATGCAGGGGTGAGAAATAATACTCATTAGGATTCCCCTAAATGATTTCCATACACATCGCACTTGGAAATAGAAGTTAGCTCATTTAAATAAAACAGTTTATGTACAACATTAAATAGTGAAACCATTACCACCAACCAAATATAATCATTCCAGGACATGAAAAACAATGGAAATCCTCAAATATTCCATAATCAAAATCACCATCACACAGTAGCCCAATACAATACATCATGTAAAGCAACACAAAAGTAGGAAACCAATACGGTGGTACTTTTGTCAAACTTGCTCACTACATTTCTTACTTGTGGTTCTTTCTGACCACTCCCCATAATGGTGTCTATTTTTTCTAATATTCATCACCTTTTATAGTGAGACTTCCCACAAACTTTTACTCCATCCACACATGATGTAACACTTAATCAACCAACAATTATAAAGCACCATGGTCAGACAATAATCAACCAACCACTTCCAAAACATGCCAATTTACTTCAATTAATCACCCATTTATTGAAAGCACCCTTCTAAAATTTTCTATGCCAAATCCCATTCCAAAAAAACCATATATTATTGATAAACATTTTCAAAAATCATTTTCACAGTCAAATCCAAGAAACAAATATTAAATGAATCATTTTAAAATCATAAAAATAAGACCTCTTTCACCAATATCAAATTTCTCCCAAAAATCCATAAATATTCACCCAACATGATTCCTCCAAGATTAATAACATCATATTCACAATTAATATCATGTGAAAAATATTAATTGCAACCAATTCCACTAGTTTGATCAACATTCAGTCGAGGGAGAATCCAACTACCATTAGGGTTCCAGCGGTATAGACCCATAAGAAACTACACCACTAATCCAGTGAACACACCACCAAAACCACTCTAGATATTCTTTCATATTAGAAACAAGACATAAAATCATCACATTATATATGAAACCTATATCGACATTTAATAGATGTAGATATAGAAAACCCATAATGGTAGAAGAGTAGATACCTGGAGAAACCAAGATGAAGCCAAGGTGGGAGACTTACCCAGGAGGAAACACCTTCAAACCACCTTGAAAACCCTTTGAATCAAATAATAAATGATGGGGATAACCCTGAATCCCAATAAAACAATGAATCCCAATTGAGGATCGAGTTGGAGAATGTTTGGAGTGAAATAGGTCAATCCCAAGTGAACCCATAATTAAACATCCCCTTTTTAAGTGGAAGCATGGTAAAATCTCACGGTTTGGGAAACCGTGCCCTAACCGTACACACACCACTACCTCAACAGTATGTGTCCCATATAGAAGTCTCGCATGTTTTGTAAAAACATGTGTAGACCTATTGAATCCCATTTTCCCCCCTATATGGTTTCCTATGAATTCTTCATGGTTTACCCTAGTCATGTTAAAACTCTATTCCCCTAAAAACTCCCCCAAACTCTATCAAAACCTGTCCCAACTCTCCCATCCTCTTCCAAACACATCCCAATCACATTAATCACATATTAATGCATATAAAATTCTACATAACTCTAAATAAATGTGTTATAGGCCTGGTATTTTAAATCATGGGGTCTTTGTTGACTTGACCCATATGCTACTATATGCTCACTCGATATTAGCAACAAACATACTTGAATGATTAATTCATCACAATAAACTACAAAACAAATCTCTTGATCATGATGCGCCCATATTGAATATTTCATTCACCTTCTCCATAGGTCTTGTAATCCTTCATAAATATTTTCTGAGCCCATGTAAATCACTTTATTCAATGGAATTGTATTTATGAGTTATAATATGAATTATAAATACTATATAATCCATTGGTAATATTCTAAAATTATAAGAAATACTCTAATAAAGAACACATTCTAGGTACCATTCATGGAAAATACTACAACAAAATTATATACTTCAAAGAATAAACCCATATTAGACAACACCTATAATAGAAAATTTACCTCTCAAATCCATAAGTAATATTTTCAAAACATTATATAATATTTGGGTTCATGAATTTTACTAAGAAAATTCATTAGGTTACTAAAATAACTATCATCTAATGGAGAATATATAACGATGTCATTGATAGAAAAATTTGTAAATGTATCCAAGTAGGGATGGGTGATCATGATCACGAGACCCATGAATACACTTGGTTAATTATTTTTTCCAAATAGGATAATCATGTTCACATATATTACATACATACATTGAAACATAGAAATCCATATATCCTCCTCAATAGGTTGTAACTATTTCTATAGAGATCAATAATCAATCATAACGAACCATCAGGCTCCATGCAATTGATCTGAATGTTCAATGATCCCATTAAAAGGAAATTATTCCTTCACCATCATCTCATTCATGTTTCATATAATTTTTTTAGAGTTTATGTAAAGAATATTAATTCATTTAGAATGATTCAGGTGAACCCCTTAGAAATATACTAGTCCTGATAAATCCCTTCATCTATATGATTTCCATCTAGACAATGTTCTTCTTCATCTTATTCAGGGTTATATGTAACATAGGTATCTCAATGGGTTGTGAAACTCATATGAATCCTAACTCATATTCAAATCCCCTATGATAATGTAGTTATGGTATTAATATGGTAATAAAAAATTATATATATCTTTGACCGGTGGATGAGTTGAGTCTAATTTCACTGATACAATAGAATGATCCATGACCAAAATCTTCATTCTGATCTTCCCAAGATGAGTCAGGTATTTTCAACCACTAAATGTTCCCATTTTACATTCTCCAATAATCAATAAATTATATCCAAACAGTTAAAAGACTGAAAAATTCCTCTGATAATAATGGATTTGTGTTTTGAATATGTTCATAAAATCTATTCTAATGATCATATTGATTGTGTCCATTTTTAGTACCATGAACTAAAATTTAATTTAATAGACATTGAAAACTATTCCAATATCTGGGAATAAAATTATATTGTTTCATACATGACCAATATTGTGTCAAGTGAGAGAAACATATTATTAAAAACGAGTGATATCTCATGTACAATGTGAAAATGAGATGAAATAAATTTATGGGAGGAATCAATATACAATGTTCTGTAGACATGATAGATGTGAGAATAACCACACCTCAAACTATAGATAACCCCTCCACACCATCTTATTCAATCTAGTAGACTACATATATAATGTACTTTTATTCCCTATTTCACTATCTATAAGGTGCATGACAATTCAATGTTTTTAGGTCCTTGGATGGTCCACTAACTACATATACACTGATGTCAGTATATACTAGCTGATTATATGGAATAAAACTACTCTTGGTGTCCTCTTTTTCTATATTCTCAACACTGGATGAAGATTAAATATCATACACATTTATAGTGTCTAGAAATTTCAATATTTTTCATCATTGAGTCACCTACATAATTTTAATTGGGGACTAAACTGTGATGCTCATTTATTCTAATGATCATCTACATGTATACATCCTTCCAATTCATTCCATAAGAATATGTTCTTATTGACATTATAGGATGTCCACAAACATGAGTAAGTATGTGTAGTAAAAGACTATATATTCCCTATTGATGGTCAGGGACATTCTTATATACAATTGGTATGAAGTTAGGTTGATATTCTTGAACTGATATATATTGTCATGTTGAAGATAGTATTCCCATTTCCAAGACATAGGGGCCTCCTTTCCAGCCAATAACATAGATGAAAAGATAATCTAAGTGAAATGAACATAACACCAATATAATATCATTTCAACCTAATATATTTATAGGAACTCATGTTATCATTTAATAATTATAGTTTCATTGAATATTTTCAAATAACATTACCTTGAAATCCTTCTAGTTTAAAACCTCTCTTTATCGGGATATACCAACAACTATCATCCAATTTCTAGTAGGGCCCGGATGCATGAATGATTCTAGATTCACCTCCATTTGTTTTGGTGTCTCTAAAATATATAAGATGATAAAAAGTATTTCCATACATTTCTCTATATAATTTGGTCTACAACTTCCCAAAATGGATATAAGATACCATAATTGTAAATCAAAGGCATAGTTAACCATGGATATTTTTTGTACTATTAAGAAACTATTTCTTGAACCACTAGTTTAGGTTCTAGAATGTGTTCTGGAGTATCGAATAAAATAGTTAGTTAATTTTTTTAGGAAATATAATTTTCAATGTAATAAAATTTAATAATATAAATATATTATATATATTTATAGGATCCCAAAATTATGGTTCCTCGATTTCTACCCACAAGAAACGTTATACCACTCCTAGCATATATTATGGTCTCCATCCCTATATTTCATTCAAAATTATCATATATATACAAACAAAATATAATTCTTAGTTCATATCCACTATTAAAATAATGTTATATTAAATAAATTTGACTAAAATTTAAACAAAAAAGGGAAACAATCTAGAAAAGATATGACAAATTAATAAAATTAAATAAATTAATACTACGTTAAACATCAACAAATAAATAAATATATATATATATATATATTCAATGTGATCCAACTTGTGTATTAATGGTTCTTGAGAAAACAAAAAATCTCATAAATCACACACCAAAATCAGGTTATTTTCCCAAGTGGAATTTAAACAATTGGAACTGTAAAAGATAATTTTCCAAATTTATGGATAATCATAGGAAAAATATAACATATTGGTAATGTACAAAAATTATTACCATTAATAATTTAAAACCATCATAACCCTCATTTACCCTATCCCCAATCTAGGAAAAATAATAAAATAGTTAGTGACTCGTGATTTTCATATACTACTTTGTAATGTCCATCCTAACCACTGAGTGTGATATTGTGTGCCTCATGACCTCTAATACACATCCCAATATGAAATAGTCTAATAACTAGTAGTAAAGAGATATTTCTATGAATTGTGATAAAATTCATTTAATTACATACTATAGGACCAATAATAAAATGAATCAATATAATTGATAATCATAATGAATGTGAGGATAGTAATCAATATTGAATATGTGTCAGATTGATAAAAATTGAACCAAAATTATAAGTCATAATAATGTAATCGTAATAAAATAAATTAATAAATAATTATTAGGGGTCTTATAAATTTATCCTCATTCATCAGCCAACTTATATTTCTTATAACCCACTATCCAACACATTTCCCTTTCCTTCCATTAGATCCCTCATGAAATCTAAAAAGCACCAACATGATAGAGTAAGGACTAAGTACCAAAATCTACAAGAAACCTCGTATATATCATTAAATTAATTTTATTAATAATAACTACATCATGGTTTAATAATAGTAAATTAATTATAAGAATAAATAGAATATAAAAATCTGAGATTATGTGCTCAAACCAAGAGGCCAAAAACAACATTCTTTGGATGCATCATCTTTAAGAAAAAAGGACAATTGAAGGTGTGAGTAATAATGAAACATGCCATTATAAGATATCCATGTGGATTTATGTAAACATGATACCCATTTTCCCTTATAAAACATATAGGTCAAAATAAATATTATTCTATTATTGTATGTATAGTTACATGGATTGAATGATTCTAAAAAAGATCCATGATAGCATAAATACATCCAAAAAAGTTATCATATATATGTCATAGCCCCAGAATAATATAATGTCCCTCATCCCCATCATTTTATGTTATGTGAACCATCAATATTATATTGAAAACATATCACTATGTCCAACATTCACAACTACAAATAACAATCATGAATCCTTGGTAACTATCAAATATGATGAAGAAAACATTGAAAATTAACATATAATCATCACTATATGGCATCACACATTACACCATGTGATCACAATCATAAATGGATATGTATAAACTATTTCCATTCAGAGAATCATTAATTTCTATAGGACATGAATTCAAAACACACAATTACATTTGGTTATAGTAAAACATTTTTATCAAATATTCAAACCGAAAAAATCATTATGTAAAATGGTGTAAATTTAAATGAAATAAGTAAATGAAATAACACAAATTATCAATGTTGGTATTGAGGTTTTGAAATCTATCAATTTCCTGAATCATTTTTAGAAAAAAAAGATCTTGATCATCCACCATCAATTCTATGAAATTGTATCAATGACACATGGTAGGTGTTCTAGATTAGTGAAATGAGGTAAAATAAAATTGGCACAAACATTTATTATATGATGACAGTCATCATTAAGGGGGGGGGGTTTACAATTCAATATTTAGTAATTAGAGAGAAGAGATTCTTGAAAAGTCGTGGGATCTCCAGGATAAAATATAATAGATGTTTCCTACAGGTTAACAATATATTGTCATCACATTAGAGGTAATAGTTATATGATATAGTAGTGGTCTAGGGGAAACCACTGTGTTATAGTAAGTCCACAACGATGCTGGAAAAATAATAGAATACTTTTTAAACATGAATAATATGGTTTATATGGTGTATTAGTGCTACAGAAAAAGGTTCTTCAATTTTCTTCTATCATGTAAGGTGTTGATTTCTCTATATATTTTTTTCTACAATCAGTTTATGCTCAATGAATCTACTAGAATGAATGTGAATGAAAGGTATTTTTAGGTACATAAATGTTCATTATTCATTAGTAAAAGGTATGAAAATGACTCAATTTTTATTTCCAATAATGATAATCAGTACAACATTATTAATATGAATCAATTCAGAAAGCCAAAAATAATGATATATTTCTATAACTGATGTAAAAAAGGATTATGTATAATTGTTGAAACCACAATAACAAAACATCCTATATAAAATATCCATGGTGAAGGCAGAGGAAAACCCACCATTATACTCCATCACTACGAAATAAACCTTGTAATCTATGGTGTGGCCTTGGATCGACATGTTACGTACAATGTAGTTGTATCCACCAAGGCATGATAGACTCATCTGGGGCATGATCGTTTCAGATAAGTCCTAGTACAAATGGTTTTGGTTGTATATAATTCCATAACACAACTGATCCTCTAAAATCATATCATATCCCTTATTATTTTTACCAAATAGGGATCAAATAAAAAACAACAAAATTGGATGGGTAAAAAGGAATGTTAGATAACATATAAAAATAATAGGGATATTTAAATTATAAAAAATTATTAGAAATATATATATATATATAAATGTGATCAATTATTTTTTTATAGTTACACATCATACATCAATATCATGTCTCTTTGTTTTCCACAACTTGGCTGTTCAATGAAAATTTTGAGTTAAAAAATTAAATTGATAACGTAGAATTGTCATCCTTATAAGGCTCATTGGGATCCTTTTTAGGGCTCATCCTGAAAGTATCATAAGTGGATATCTCCAATGAAACAATATACAATATTTTTTTCATATTAATCACCATGTTTATTAGCCTCAATATATTATCACCCATATATTCTACCTCCTATTCCACTGGTCCTGAAACTTACTACACTAAAAATAAATTATCAAATAATTTTTGGATGGTGATGTACACTCCACCATGACCCTCAGAGTGGTATATCATTTTTCCAAATATGGCCTTAAATACTCAAATTAATTCTCTCACACAACACATATGAAAAAATTATTTAGGGAATCAAACCTAAATTTAAATTACTCTCAGATCTGAAATTAATAGGTTTCCTAACACCTATTCTATTTCACAATGTTTCTAGATGAATAATTATTAGAAATAATGGGTATTCTATATCCACCATTGGAATTGTTCTTTATAAATCTCTAGAAAACATGGGGCCCCAATTTAGTTGTGGTGTATATATGAATAATGATGAATATGATATGTATATTACATATGTTTTTATAGTTATATTATTATCTATTTGATGTTGGTTTGGGTTATTTTTTATACCACAATCAATTATTTAAATAAAGATGTTGTATTGGGTATTCTGACGTTGATCTGTGAATATGAGGATAATGTTAAAATATAAAATCCATAATTTCAAATAATTCTAAGGGATCCATAGTAATTTTTATATTCTCCTAAAAATATATTCATCATATTTTCCATCAGGCAAATAGTTTTTTTATTACAATATTTGAGAAGTTACACAATGTTTAAATACATTGGAATATATAGTTTCTAGAATAAGGATATGATATTCAAAATTCTAAAGGTGTGGAATTTATTAACCAAAAAATACACATTATAATATGTCAATATATAGTCTCCACTTGTTCCCTTGATTATGGTGGTGGTTCATAAAAACATTTTGATCCTTGTTTGATTTATATCCCTATCTGGGCTAATGCCAATGATTTCTATAATTAAAGAATCATATCATAAGTGGTTCCATTGGATCATGTTTTTTCATACTCAATGTCCTATATGATCACATTATATTCCTCTAACAGATTAAATCTCCAATATATAATCTTGGATAAGAGAATAATCTTCCAATACCCATATTGAAATTACCTAAATTCTTCATCAGTTATTTTTAAAATATATGAACAATATATTATTTATCTTTGTTCATCTATATAACATGATATTTCATTATTCACCACCATTCATTCCATTTTTATGTTTGATATATCTACAATGTTCTCATTGTTAATAATATTCAATGATAGATTGTTTGGTATAATCACAATGAATCTATTTCAATATCTAATTTGATGGGGTTTTAAATGAATAAATGTTCAACATTTCCATAAAACCCGTTATTCATTTTAGTTAATTCAATTATGTATAATCATTGTGTTGATGTGTAGGATTAAAAAATAATGACATATGAAAAAAATATCATAATCGTAAATGTAATTCCACTTTAAATAACTTTGTTCTTTTACATACATATATTTACATATAGTTCTCTTATTTCAATATATATCATTAATAGAATGAACAAGGTTTCAAAATGTTTTATTATCATAACCATGATAAACTAATTCCAAAATGGAACTAGGAAATCATTCTTTTATAGATTTTCATGTTGAAGAAGTGATCGAAAAATGATTTTGTGAAATTGAAGATTGAATTATGTAAGTGGAAATTGTTTTCATGGATCTACATTATAATGAAAATTATAAAATATCAGGGAATAAAAATTAAAATTTCATAGGATGAATAAATTTTTTTATCATTCTATGTCAAAATAATCAAAGAATGAATTCTTTAATTTCCGCCATGGAATAAAATTTATGAATAAATGAAAATTTATAATTTGACTTGTCCCACTATTTTTTATAATAATTTGTTAATCTAATTATATTTAACCATGTATTTAAAATCAGTTAGATAAAAATATAGACAAAAAAATTAGGGGAAAACATTATGATATTCGTAAAACTGTTTTAAAATGCATGGAAACTTTCTATTTTAAATTAATTAAAATAATCAATATCAATGATTAATCACAATGAATTTTATAGATTAAATAACTAACTATAAAAATTTCAATAAAGATAATGATTATTACAATTAAAAGTGACAATTTAATATCATTATCTACTTTAAAAACAAATTTTCATTAAATAACATATTTCTTCATATTTTAAAACATCACTTGTAAATTAAATTAAACAAATAGTAGAATTTGATAAGATAAAATTGATTACAAATTGAGGGTTATAATGATAGGAAAAAATTCATAAAAACCATTGTACAGATTACATTCTACCAAACCCTTGTATAATAATAATATGAGTAATGTTCTATTAACATTTCAATTAATTTGACATAATAATACAAAAAAGATGAAAAATTGCATGTGGGACACTAATGAAAATAATAAAAGAGAACCTCATCCCCTAAATTCTTCACATATCCTAAACCATTAATCCGAAAAAATTGCAAATTTTTTCTTTCTAATTAAATTAGATATATTATATGGGAGATATAATTCCCAAAATCTCACTACTTTGTTCTCCAGGAATATAACAATTAGTGTTCTTTGAATGAGGTGGAAATTTCTTAATCTGATAGCATTCAATATACAGATTCATTTTTTTATCAAATAAATTTTTGTATATAAAATAATATATTCACATCTATAACATAAATATAAAAAATATGGTTATATAAAAACATTTTTATTCTTTCATTCTATCAAATGGGATGTGAATGAATCACTCGGGTGCACGAACGGAATACCATATCCAAGAGTTGATGAGATTTAATTTACATATCTATATTTTAAAAATGATTATTAAATTTAATATAATGAACAAAAATTATATTTCTGAAATAGTTATGATTATTGATTTATAATTTCACAAATATCATAAAATCATCCAATCAGTTCGAAAATGATAATATCACTTATGTGTATTTGTGGAAAAGAACCTCAATAAAGGATTTTGGATTATTTTACAAATAAAATATACATGGCTGGTAAAGAGGAAATATTTATAAAATATATGTGATATATTTGATATACTAATGATATCATAAAAGTGAACTATTTTTTACCATACCTTTATTTTATATAATAAAATGTTTAAATTGTGTTCTCATGTTTGTATGACCAACCATCATCAAGAATGGTGTAATTAATTTTTCAATATTTACAAAATATAGAATGAATTTAAATATTTATAAATAATAAATATATATTATATGTAAAAAAATATTAATATTTCTGAGATGATGGAACCATATTCAATGAATAAATACTAGAGCATCAGTGATCCAATATTATTTAGAATTCAAAGAAGCTAAGACCAAATAAATTATAATAGTTAATGATAAATTTTATAGAGATTAAAATATGTTAATTGTATATCATATATAATATTTTAATATGAATATGATTCTTAAATAAATTAATTACATTTATAAAATAATTACCTAGTGGGATGATGTATCCCGTTAATGGAAAAGTAGGATGTATGATATTTTATCTTCATTTCATTCATTGAGACATATTTGGTTTTGTGGAACTGTTTATTTATAGTGGTGTATATTTTTCCCATATGATGAGTTTATAATCAATATAAACATATTCATGATGATTAATATTCAATTGATATTTTTCATTCAATATGATTCAATAAAATTGTTACCAATGATGAAAGAATTTATTTTATAATATATCTTTTTGGGATTGATTTTTTCATTCGTCAAATTAAATTTTAATCGGTCCATAAAAAATATAATTTATTATGAAATTTATATTTATAAATTTTTTTTATTTATAATTCATTTCATGAATTGGGAATTAAAATTAAGACAATAAATATTTCTATGATAAGTTTTTATTAACTGTATTTTTCATCAGTAATATTATTTCCATGTATACATTTCATGAACTGGATTTACCAAAGTAATTATTCTTAACGAAAAATATTTAGTACCAATATTTACATTATGAGTGACTGTCGAAATCAATTCTAAGAAATCCTTCAACTATTTTCCAGTATGTTATTTCTTTAGTTTCTTATGAGAAAAGAAAAACAATAAAAGTTTCTCTTTAATGAATATGGTTTTAAATGTTTTTCACAAAACATTATAAATTTTCACTGTTTATCTTCCATATTATGTGTTATATGGTTTTAAAAACGAAACTCTGTAATGAATTGTTTTTCTATATTTATATAATTTTATGAAGACCAAATGTTACAATAATTCATAATTTTGTATAAATTTATTTCATTGTATCATCTCAACTAATTCTTTTTTAATTACCATTATCATGAAAAATTCACTTTATTTGGAAAATATTTCATTGTACATTAAATTTCTATAAAATAAAAAAAATTAATTTTTCATGGAAATGTTTATTTCCTAAATGTAGACGAGTTATATATATATTGTTTTACTATGAATATAATTAGATTTACTGGGGAATATTTGGATATTCGGTATTCATTACTAAGTATTGATATTTGTGGATATGGATTTTAATTATTTTATATATAACAATGGATTCAGACATGATGTGATAGGTAGGAACCAGAATTAAATATCCCCTAGTTGAATAGATAGATCTAATTATAAAAACTAGTTGGATCACTATAATAAATCATTTATTGTGGTATACCAAGACATAGATTATGCTACCATGTAATAAATAACTAATGGTGAATTTATCATTTTTTATTTCATCATGATTTGAAAAAACTGAAATGAAAACCCTAAAAATTTATTAATTTATTATAATGATATTATTCAACTAATATTAACCATTAAAGTGTTTTGGGATCAAATATTTGATTAAATAAAATATGATTTATGTTATATATCATTCTATATTATTTAATACTTATTCATTCATGACATATTCCATTTTATGAATCCCTTAATAATAATTTCATCGAACACTTATTTTTTTCATTTCCACAAATTTTGTAGAAGAAATAATTGACTAAATATCGATGATTCAGAACATTATCTATCTTTATTTCACATACTATACTTCTAATGAAAATATTGAATCATTAATATTTCTATTTTTTATATCGACATATATAATAGAATATTTGGGATGTAAAATGTGATATTATATTTCTATGTATATATATTTAAAATAACTATGGTTTGTTGGAGACATTGGTGTTATACTTTCAATCAGTGACGGTTGAATAAAAACATTGTAAAATATATTTAGTAAAATATTGATTAAGATAATTAATCATATATTAGACCACACAAATTAATTTATTTTTCACAAAATATCATAAAATGGTAATTTGGTAGTTAATGTGTAGTTTTCATATAAATATATCGATGTTTGGATACTAATAGTGGATTTACATTTTGTACATGTTCTTCTAGGAGCCATAACATCTAACTGAATTGGTCTATTAGATCACATCTGTCATTCATATGTATGGTTTATTGGATTTTACTATTCACATTATTTTAAAATCAAATGGGATATGTTTGGGATAATTCCAATTTTTGTTATAAATAATTTTGAAATATTTTTCAATATTCTTTATGATATCACCAAATTAAAAAAATATGATTATGATGTTAACAATTCAAAATTTTTTAATTTACATTATTATTTTAAAAAGACATAGAATTATATATTATGAGTTTTTATTCAAAAAAATGGTTCATTTATTATAATTCATTTTTTAAAAGTTTTATTCCATAATGATGTTCATTAATACTCTTGTCCAATGTGATATTTCTACACTAATTTGGCCAATATTATAGGTGTTGGAGATGAGAAGATTATTTACATAAATAGGAATATGGCCGAGGATATAATTAATAACCATTATCATAAGGGTAAAAAATATGTCCAATAACATGATACACTTATATTAGATTATTTCATAAAACATAATCATCTATATTTTATTTTAACTTCTCAAATAATTGAAGTTGATAAATGTATTATGTCTCTATAAAATATATTTCCAACCATATAATAAAGTGAAAATAATGAATAATCACAATATAAGTGGAGAGTGTTATGTAGTATGAGGCTAACATTACAATTTTATCTAGATATGCTACAGATTACATTTATAATACAGAGACTATGTTTGGTAATTTCATTAATGGTCTTAAGCCATACCACTAAAGGAAAATTTTTTCTCATTAATTATCATCACATGATTAATATGTATTATGTTCCATCATAAAATAAATGGAATTTTCAAGATCTAATAAACTCATGAGATAAAAATATAATAATTTATTAATCATTCATATAGAAAACTGTTATCCCTTAATGAAAATAATGGGAACAATGAATTTTACACTATGTAAAAACTGTGGACTGAAAAATCCTATAAAAAGTATTAAGGGAATGAATGTTTTTAATAGGTTCATATATATTGGTAAATTTTATTCTGAATATAGAGTTACCCATAATTTCATTACAAGAATAGTACTTATTATTATACAAATATTTATCAAATAACATTCTGATCCATGGTAGTACCTAAATGGTTTATTTTCTTTTGAAATATTGTATAATGATCCCAAAATTTCATACATAAATATAACATCAAACTATCTGAGTCTTCATTAAACAAAATAATTATAATTTTCGTAATAGTTTAGGTATCATTACTTTATAAATTAGGATATATAATCAATTGGTTCTTATGTGAATTTCATCTTCTCTGATTAATTTCATTATATAATTTTTCCTTATAAAACTTGTTATACACAAAACCATTATTCATAACATAGGGAGGAAAAATTGCATAAGGGTTACTATAACTTCATGTAAGGATATAATAGGAAGATAAAAATGACGACATAATAATATCACAAGAAAACAATTATGAGTTGTTGAGAATAATTATTTGAAACAAAACCATATATTTCGTTAATTGTAACCTTATTTTCTAGAAAAAATAAAAAAAGTTTATAAAACGTGTATCATAATATAATCAAGGTGTATAATCCATGAGTCCATAGAATTTTAATAAGACATAGAGTTTTGTAATAATGAAATAATAGAATAAATTATTTCATGGATACCCATGGATTCGTTAATATAATGTGAGGATTAGGATAACAAACTTCTTACATTCATCTAACCTAGCATAACAACCCTTTTATCCTCATATGTTCAATGGATAACCTCATGTATACACTATTTTGGGCATGTCATAACCTCCCCTATAGACTTTGATAACATATAACATTAATCATTAACAAATTAATTTGGAGGGTGAAATATGTTTCACAAATTACATTATTATAATCATACATCGTTGTTCCATATGTTCATAAAATATTAATCATATCAGAAGTGTGAAAAAATGTGTCTCATTAGAATATAATCTTATCATAACCCATGGAAATGGAATAGTTCGTAAAAAATTCTACAATATTAAAAAACAATTCAATGAAATAATTAGAATGATATCCATTGATAATATCCCTTGTAAACAGTATGTAACATCAATAGTTGACATCATATATGTAAAATTATTTTAAAATAAAACGTTGAACATTTCATTGGTAAAATAAAATTTTAATATTAAAAATATAATTTTGAAAATAAACAATTATAAAAACACCAAAATAATATTCTGTGAGAATTACATTTGTGAAATATAATGGAGGCACTAAGACATAAATATTTTATGATGGTGGGAATTTTTTTCATATACATTAAAAAGAATATTCATTTAATATTTTCAATAAAAACCAAGGAAGGCTTGATTGGAAGATGACATGATGATTAAAATGAAAATATATTTTAAAAATGAAAATGTGTAGAAATGACTTCAATACAGAATGAGTGTGTTTTAATAAAAATATTTAATGAAATCTTTTAGAAAAAATAAATATGAATTGAAAAAAATTAATTAATAGATAAATAAAATAATTATTAAAAAAATTATTTGGAACACTGTAGAAAATAATACATAAAAAAGATAGGAACACATCTATTTTGGGGAAATAACTAGTGGAGTAGTAGTAATATATTGATCAAAATATATCATCATCTGAAACATGATCCTATATAGTCCTGATAAAAAACAATTGTTATAACACCATGTAATTACCAATTTTAGGACATTTAAATCATAATAAAAATTAATGAATAAAATCATATGATCATTAATTATTTCGAGACTAAATAATTATCATATATAACATTGAAAATAGAGTTTTATACACCACGTAATGTATAATAGGTTTATAACATAACATATGTGCAATAAAAGAAAAAATGAGACTAAATTCTCTTACCCTAAGTCTAGATATCCTTTGTACACATTTAAAAATGTAGTTTATTATAAGAGGGATTATTATGAATATATTATATAAAAATTAATATATTTTTATGATACTATATATTATCTACCAATTGTATGTGGTTACATTTTATTTACAATTCCATGTTCAAACATGTTTTCGGAAATAACATTTTTTCATGTATGTTTTGATTTGGTATTGTTGAAATATTAACATTTATCATAGTTAAATAATTTAAAAAAGGATTAATATGATTTAAATATCGTATAAATTTCATATATATATTTTGAGAAATCCATAAAAGGTATATATAGAAAATGTAAATCACCATTCATGGAGAGAGTAGGTCGTACATATATATATCTAGTATTTCCATTTTCTTGAATGATGTGAAGAAGAATATAAATAATATTTCATATTTTTATAATAATTATTACATTATATTTTTCAAATATATACATTAATTTTATCATCACTACCATCCATGTAAATGTTATGTCAAAACTGATCACATGGTTTTGTGAATTAGTAGTATGTCGTACAAAAGAATGTTGTTATTTTATTCAAATGGAATGGAAATTATGAAGATATAACTGATATTATAATTAATAATGTATAAAAATATCATAAATTTCATATAAAAACAATATATTTATCATCATATCCATTTTTATTGGCTGTTGTGGAAAAAATGACATTGATTCATAATGAGATAGTCTGCCATACTCATAATCAAGTGTTTTACTTCCCATATGATTGACGTGGAGATGGATATGGGTTATCAAATTAACATAAAAATATACTAATATATGGATGATACTATTGTTATTATATCAGCTTATTTTAAAAATCTTTTAATTATGTGGGAGAAAAAATAAAACAAATATTGATGGTATAAAATTTTTTCCTCCTCTTTATAGGGACCCAATATGTTCATACCCACAACATTTGTAGGATGCATAAATAATAAAAATAATTAAAATAAAATTTCAGGAGTTAATTAATGAACATATATTGGTATTTATTTTCTGAAAAAAAATTTATTGAATAGTAAAGATGATAATAAAGGGGGATTTATTTTATAAGAAGGGAAGAGTACACACATGATATTTTTGAAAAGAATAAAGCATTCCAACTTTTAAAAAATCTATAAAAGAAATAAATTTAAAAATTATCACATCATAGAGTTTATATGATTTATATTTATATATATAATTTGAAATTTCCATCTATCTAGGTCATTTTAAACATTAAAATTTTATTTTAACCCCATCGATAATCATTTTACCCCTAACAACAATAATTAATTATTCTAATTTTTAATATTGATATAAACCAAAAAAATTAAGATCAACATAAGATAAAATTTTAAATATTCTTATAAAATATGAATTTTTTTAAATTACATTCTCAATTTTGAAAAATATTAATTTAAATTTAATCCCGCAGAAGGGATGAAAAATGATGTTTTGTAATGTGAAATTCTTCAAAATATTAAAATGTATTTATATCAGAATTCAATATGAAATTATGTCAATTCTATTATATTGGTTTAATTTTAAATCATTTCATCACAAATGTATTTTGAAAAATAATTTTAAAAAATACATTCCATAAAAATTATATAATGGAAAATTTAGTTTTTAATAAAACCCGTTATTTTTTATTATTCATAAAAATATTTTGTTTCTCCAAAAAATCTTGAAAATTTTCAATAAGATGATTTTGTCATTATGTATATAATAATTATATTCAATATCTGAATCAAATATTATAAAATATTGACATTTTAATTTTATATTTTTTCAAAAATATGAAAACAATCGATTTATTGAGAAAATAGTGATTTTTTGAAATATATATATACATTAAAAATTACCAATTTTTTAAAAATGTGATTTATTTATATAAATCCTATATAATTATATTTTAAATAAATTTATTCCTATTAATCTTATAATTTTAAATTTTTTGGTAATAATATTGATAATTAAATAAATATATTAATATTTTGGGGTAATATGATGAATTTTATTTTTTCATGTAACACAATATAAAATAGAAATAAAATTTATTGAAAAAATTATATTTAAAAAAAATATTTCCGTTACATTATAAAACCTTTAAACTCAATTATTCCCATGAAAATATTCAGTCCATTATAAAAATTGAGGATACTTTTTCCTCATTTTATCCTATGGTTCATGTATAGTTTCTTCTTGAATGGTGGTTTCAGAACAAAACATTGACTAAGTGATTGGTATTGTTTAATATAAATTTATCTCTATAATCCATATATTCTTCTTGTTTTTACTCATATGAATGTCATGGATCTATTGTTATGGAATCTGAGGTTTTTACATGTCATGGATTAGGTAGGTATTTACTTAGGATAGGAACATGGGACACTTTGAAAACCTATGAAAGGATTGTTGAATGTGTGAAACTATAAGCTACAGTGCTGATATGATCATGAATTTTAAAAAACCCTATATAAATATTGATATGTTTTCCATTAATTTAATTGATAATATCATAGAAAAACTATTTCACCATCATTAAAAACCATATCATGTTGATGATTATCTATATAATTTTTTTTTTAAATTTAGAAACTTATAATTGTTGCTGAATGAAATTAACATTTAATTCAATTTATTCATCTTTAATTGGTACCAATACTTGACAGTATCCAACGTCATCCCTTCACATTTTATTTTTAACATTCAATACATACAAGGAATTATAAGGAGCCATCAGAATTCAAGAGTGAAAACTATTAATGTATGAATGATCAACAAATGGAAGTTATTGATCAAAACAAGCATTAAAATCCAAATATCATGATCTCAAAATGTCTTATAATTTTACATTTTTTCTCTTAAACATACTCTATTTAGGGGGATTAAACATATCTCTAAATGATCACATGATTAAGATATTTCTTAAGACTTTTCTTGATCATCTAGGTAATCCTTTCGTCTTAATCAGCCATAATTGATTATGTTAATCAATAAAACAACCCTTTATTAAATTTTATCCAATAAATTTGATCCAAAGATATATAGTTTATGGAAGAAGATGAATTTTTATGAAATTTCAATAAAATAGATTACAGACAATATATAACTTTTTCCTATAGATTCTTTAGAGAGTCTTACAATAATATCAATAATAATGTTTTCACATATAAACTATTTCATGGATAAAAGTTATAGGAATAATCTTCATTACTAACCAAACACAAATATGCATACTCACTAATCTCATTATTTATATTTTCACACAAACAATAATCATTACCAAATGTTATACTTATGGAAAATACCATTGACATTCTTCATTTATGGGACTATGCCTCGTGGGCTTATCAGATGCAATTGGATGTCACACAATCATTTGGTAATCCTTTTTCCAATAACATATTACAATAATTAGAAAATAATTCCAAATTTCAGTATTTTATAGTTTAAAAATAATCATATATAATATAAAATTTAATGGATACCAATATAATTAATTATTAGTCCCTAAATTGTAAATTTCTTCATCCTCAAATTACATCTCCAAAAAAAATAATCAAAACCAACGGGTTTTAATGATATAATGCTTCTTAGAATATACTTATCATTTGTAATCTCTAATAACATACAACCTAAATAGGGTTTACATGGCTTTGATCTGATGATCAGCCTTAAAATCATAACCTCATTATTGTGCCCATAACTCTTTTGTTACTCCAAAATGAATACATAAATTCTTGCATAATTAAAAAAATCCATAGATGTGTCATGATTATTATAAGAATAATTTAATTGGTACAAAAAACTCTATAATGTAGTTCATGAACTCCAATAAATAATTCAATATTGTTTTTAAATCATAAAATGGGATTCATAATCTTATTCATTAATACGTCTTATCTAGAAAATGCCTTTTTTAGTATCATAATCTTGAAAAATAAATAATTTAAAAATACCAACTAACTAATCCTCTTATTATTATTTCCCTTGAGTATATAATTTTTTTAAATTCCAATACATTGTATATTTATAATAATTTACCTTTGATGATTCCATTGTGACTATAATTTTTAAATCCATACTTTAACTAAACATATCATTTTTTCATGAATGTTTATTACTCTATGTCCTTATTCACTAGGTATATCTTATATTATCCTTCTATTGAGGCATTCCTTGGATTGATCCATCCCATATTCTAGAAATATTGGAAACTCAGTCATTATTTCTTTATGGTCCACTCAAACAAGGATCTCAGTGCACTTTATCCTTCCCTTCATTTGTGAGTGTGAGAGATGGTTATGGTGTTGGTTTTTTATCAAATATCTTTGAATTTTTTATTTATAATAAAAATATATTACATTTTAGTTATTAGCATATTTAGTAACTCAATATCACATCCATTGCCTTATAAAATGTCATCCCAGTTCCATTTAGTTATCTCCCTTTAATTAAACAATGAATTATAGTGTGATATACAATAATTATAGTGGAAAACCACATAATATAGAAAGATAGCCCATTTATTGGATATCATAGACCATCAATTGTTATTTTCCATCTAGGGAATATTCAGTTCAAACTATGTAATTAATTTTAATTATCTATTAATATCCTTCGAGATTGTTTGTAAAGAAAATATTAATTATCCAACACATATACCATGAGTATGTCGAACTAGGAGAATAGAATGACCCGTTTTCATGTAGTACATAGTAATTGAGTCAATAATTATATTCATTTTTCAATTAATTTAAATCAGAGTACATCTCTACCGGAACCATGTCAAAATCTATTATCCTATAAGAGATTCTTAACTAATTAATAATATTCATCAATCCTTACTAAAAAATATAATTTTATCCTATACATAGACTTATACTATGGGTCCTTAAATAATTTTTTCCAATTCAATTTAAAAAATGTATAATTAAAATTATCTATAAATCTAACTATAAGACCCCGCCCCCTCTACATAAATATTAGATATTAATAAATTTATATTAATTAAATAAAATAAATACCCATTCCAAAATAACCTAGCTCTACTATCATTTGAAAATTGGAAACATAAATAATTAGTTCATAGGTGAACAATATCCCCTCTAATTGTTTTCTTCATATATATCATCCTTCTGAGTCTTATCTTATATAAAACATTTCATCATAACATGGGGAATAAAAGCTAATAATGGATGATCATATATTCTCTATAAGGGTATAAATGTTACGTATTAATGGCCCCATTATTATTTTAATATCATATGTGTATGAGAAAATGATCATAAACTTTCAAGACCATATCCTTTATATCATAGAACAAAAACATAATATGGAATAAGTCATTCTAGTTCATAAAACAATAATCATAATGGAACAAAGTACATAATGAATTATAGAATAAATGTTCATTATACATATTTATATATATATAGTATGTATGATTATACACAATATTTAATGGTTTTAATAATCATCATATTCTTCATGTATTATAGTTTCAATATCTTATAATTTCTCTTCAGTGTAATCTATAGCCATGAAATTTTCATATTTAGCATATCGTTATATTTTGAGTCCACATGTTAGTTCAAAAACATCATCACATCCATTGAAACATATCTACAATCAGTAATCATCGATATTAATGCATCTTCCTGGAATAGATGGATTTTGAGTTTTCTATTGAAAAAATTCAATTCATTTAACCCACATTCTCTTTGGATAAATTACCTTTCATGAGATTTCATTTCAATTATAGACTAAGATTAATTTAACTATCTCGATGAAACAAAATAATTTTGAGAATATATATAATGTGACTAGAGACATAATAAAAATGGTTTATTTATCGTATGAAGGATTTAATATTTAATATCAATGACTCCCTCATGTTGATAAACACACATTCCTCTATCAGTATCCAATAAATTACTTTCAAACAAAGTCACATAATTTAATCCCTGATGACATAGTTCAATTATTTCCTCTCAAAGTTCGTAATAGTCGAATTCACATTCTCTATGATGATATCCTGGGATGATAACACAAGTATTCATTTGTTATTTTGATTCCCCATATTCATATATATGAAATATAAAACCATTCATCTCATAAGAATTATAATATTAAATAATTTTGGTTTGTGGGATACCCAATAAACATAATCAATTCTTAATTATTTCAGCATGTTGAGATAATTGAATATGTTAGAAAAATTACCAATATATAAATATATTAATAAATTGATTTTATATGTTAAAACATAAACAATTTACATTTCTAGTTTTTGATAATAGTTGGAAAAATTATCTTGTCGATGTTCTTTAAGGGGAGTGGTAGTTTGTGGAAACTGTTACATTATATTACAATCATATAATCTGGAAATAAAATATTTTTAGTTTACAGAGAAAATGTAGAACAAGTGGTAGGGTAACTCACAAAAAATAGATTCATTTATTAAGAATTTAAATGAACATATGTTTGAACCCAGTGATGTTTATCATCTAAAATCCAATGTTCGTTAACTCCCCAAAATTTATGTTCTGGATCAGATAATTGATTTATCATTTCATCATCAACATTTACCTCATTATAGCACATGTATTAATGTTTTGAGTGATATATGGATTTAATAATATGTGATTATAAGAAATATTTTTCATTCATTAAATATTCTTCAATAATAAATGCTTTAATATAATCTTTGTTACGTATATTTTTCATAAAATTCTACATGAATCTCTCTAATTTCCACATCTATAGAAACATTGTCAGAACTGAAAATAATTCCTCAAGAATGAAATTTAATATCAAATATGTTATTGAATCACAGAATGTTGGTGGAATGTTTTTTCCAATTTATAAAATATTATGACAATATCTTCTTGTTGTGTACGTAGTGTATTATAGTTTGTTCTCGTAGCATAATTTTATGAGAAAAAATATTCTATTTCTATTATAAAAACCCCAATCATAAAATTTAAAAAAAAACATTAAATCTAATCTGTATAAATATTTCCTTTATTACAAGAAAATCCTGAACTTTATTTCTTTTAATATTAACATTTATGCTAATTATATCAAAATTGGAATCATAACCATCTCAATGGATCAAATATGAAAACCAATGACACAATAATAATCGATTATCTATAGAAATTGTATAAGGCTTATTTGGCTTTATTAAATTTCTTGATCTAAAATTATCAAACAGTACATTTCTGGTCTCCTATAAATGTGGGCATGATCTAATTGTTCCTTTACAAACTCTTTGGTCTTACCAAGTGTATCAAATAAATGTATGAAATATACTATCAATATATTTCTTCTCAATATGCTTACATAATACCTATGACAAGCCAAAAAAACAGACCAATATGGAAGACCCTAAGAAATAATTCATCTTTTTGTTCATTCCAAATCCCATAATTTTTCTTTTAGATTATTGTTGGTCTAGAGGTATATGGGATGTAATGAAGAGAGAATTAATTTTAACTCAATATATGATATCATTATTGGAGGTTCATCTCAATCAATTATTCCTTCTCTAACATTATTTATTTTCATTTAAAAAGGATTTTAAATTCAAATAAATCTTGGATGATAGATGAAAAAACATGGTTTTCTTCCTCTGATGATAAGAAACACATTTGAATCTATAGGAATGTATGGACATGATTTTGGACCATTTGTACTATAGCTAGATAACATGTCATATGATGGGATGTCAGTAATTATTCATATCAATACATCGTTCATTTGGATATTTTTTCACATAAATTCAAAAATTACTACCACCATTACTCTACAAAAAATTATCTCCTTAATTAGTTCCTTCAAATAAACATCAATATTATTTTTGGGATATCCAATATTAAAATATATTTGAAAAGATACATGACTAATTATTCAATATACAATGAGGTAAATTATTTGGAGTCATGGATATGGTCCAACATTTATATTCACTAATATAATAACCAAATTGACGTAAACAATCAATAGAAATACCCAATCACACATTTTGAGCTTCTGAAGATAAATATGGATATAGATGGTCAAAATGATTTAATAAATCACAATTAACGGTATGATTTATGCTTTTACAGGTTGAAATATTAATTTTATGCCACGAAATCAATGCCTCTATGTTTTTTGACATAAATTAACACAACAATATATGTGCTAGCTGAAAATACAACGACGGTTTTCCAGGAATCAATATAGACTTCCTTAATTGAGTCTTTTTGTACCTCAATTTTCTATTGGTATAAAACTAACTAAGGACCCATCTCCACCTATATATTATATTCCCTCATTTGAAAATTCATAAATATTCTAATATCCAATGCCCAAATTATGAACCATTCTCTTGATCCCATATAAATTTTTATGCAACACATTTCATTCAGTTAATAGTTTTTTACCACAACAGAATATGTAATCAAAACAGCACTTCGATACTCATTTTTATGATTCAATAGCCATAAATGTTTTAATGGATTCAATTTTCTTACCTTCTATCCAATTTATAATGCAAATTCATTTGAATTCATCAACTCCAAAAATTGAGATGGGCCAAACATAAGAGTAAAATCAATATCATCTTGAGATTCAGTTTGCTGTAACGAAAGAGCGTCAACATCATGTAATGAATTTTGAAGTTTTGAAGAATCTAGAATCATATTATTAGTGTCACATATGTACCTATGTTCACTATGTTGATATGAAAAAACAAAACCTATTCAAATACCAAAAATTAATAGACGACCTTCGATATTGTCATCTACGTCAATCCTCCTCTGATCACATTTCTTACATGGAAACATAATTTTCCATTTTAAAACAAATTCTAGTTTTGATGATGAAAAGGATAAAAATATTTCAACACCTTCAAAATATATAAGAATCATACAAGATTTGTTTAAATTTCTGCGATGATTTATTCAATCACATCCATGTAATAAATACATTTTTTGACATCCGTGTTCTATATTTCTATAAAAAATTAAATAAATAAAATTTTATGAATAATTAAATATATGAATAAGACTACCTAAATAAAATGAAAAAAAGATGCCTTCCTCACTTATTTTTTTAAAAATTATATTTAATATTTTTTAATTAACACTATTTTTGAGTAATTAATGCAATTTTTAAATATAATATATATAATGTAATAAAATATTTAATCAACTAATCATTACAACCAATTATCACTAATATTACATATTACAATAATTTATTACTATTTAAAACAAAATATTAGCAATTTTTACAACCTACAAATAATAATTATTAATTACAGATAAGTATTATAAATTATAGTTAATTATGATTAATTATTAAAAATTAAAATTAATTATTACTAATTATTACATATCCCCAATATATACTAAATCTGGGTGTCTCCCAGCTGATGTGTCGCCTCCACAAATAACCACGTCCCCCCAAACACTAACTCATTCCCTATTATACCCCCTGACCATCACACCCCACCTCCACAATTTGATCACCTGCTTCTGTATATACAGATTCACCTTCCTATCAAACCCTTCGGCTCCAGCTGTGATTAGGGTTTGATCAGTCATCGATTCACTCAATCTCATCCTGTATTTTGTCCCTGTCCTCGACAGCCTCATCGCGCTTACCATCCCTAGCCTTGAAAACCTCCTCACGAGTCGCGGTCTACATCTCCCTCAACTAGAGGCTCCTTCAATCCAGTACTCCCATTAAACCCAGCATCTGTATCCCACCTTCGTCAACATTCTTCTTCGTGGTCTGCATCATACCACTTCTATATGAATATTTAACCAGTACGTCGCCGCTTATGGATATCAATTTCATTATACTACATCACAATATGCCTATTTTGATTTCCAACCACTTCTTCACCAATTTTACTCAATGTTCGATTTCCACCTACCTGGTCAATACGGTCATCACTCGGAATCCAGTCACGGTAACTCGAAATACTATAACTTCTTGTTCGACATCAGGAAACCGTAAAATGCTAATCTGATTTATAGTGTTGATACAGTGCAACATAGTCAAGCAGTATCCTCCAATCTGTTGCAAGTCTGTTTAGCAACATATTAATGCTTGGTCATCCCTGCTTAACGGTAACATTCCTACTACAGTCAGCCAAATTTTTCAACCCACAACACTGATTTTGATTCAATTTATCATGTTTTGTTTTTTGATTCACGCATATTTTATCTAGTATTCAATGACTACTTACTTAGTATGTGATTTTACATTTTCTTTTTTCTATAATTTTAGGTATTTAATTCTATGGTTTCTTTATTATTTGCAGGTGATTATTTTTTTAGGGAGCTAAATATTGGTATGTGATAGAATTGTTTCACCATTGGTCCTATGCTGGAATAATTGAGTTATTTATTTTACAATGTTGACTCTTTGTGAACATGCATGGTTTCGGATGTAGGTTGTGGAGTTGTGTTTGGTTAATTTATTATGGGTTCACAAGATATAGGTTATCTTTGATTAAATTAATTCAGTTGTCATATTTAATTCAATGTGTGTCTGTGGAGGTTATAATTGTTCATTTAGAAGGTAAATATTCAAATGTGATGGAATACTTTCAGTATTTTTCTTATGCTATAATAATTGAATTATTTCTTTTAAAATCATGACTCTTTGTGCACATGCATGGTTTCAGATGAAGGTTGTGGAGTTGTGGTTTCCTGATTTAATTCGGGATCACACAAAATAGGTTATCCCAGATTTAATTAATGCAGTTGGCTTTTTTAATTCAAAGTGTGTTGGTGCATGTTATGAAGGATCAGTTTGATGGTTTCCAGTGCATCAATTACATTTAATTCAATTCATATTCATACCTTCTAATTTGATATGAAGTTTCGTTGATTGGTTGAATTGAAGTAATTACCAGCTTGATAATATTTTTTTAATTATGATACTTTCTTTATTTGTGTGTGACCTAGGTTTTCCACAAATGATTTCATGGTTTCAGATGCAGGTTGTGGAGTTGTGCTTGTTTGATTTAAATCAGGTTCATAATATATTGGTTATCATTGATTTATTTAATGCAGTTGGATTATTTAATTCAAATTTTTTTGGTGCAGGTTAAATTTTTTCAATTAGATGGTAAATTTTTTTATGTGATGGAATTGTTTCACTATTTTTCTTATTTTGGAATAATTTAATTATTTCATTTAAAAACATGACTCTTTGTGAACATGCATGGTTTCAGATGTAGGTTGTGGAGTTGTAATTTCCTAATGTAATTCGGGTTCACACGTTATAGGTTATCACTGATTTAATTACTGTTGTTGGCTTATTTTATTCAAAGTGTGTTGGTGCAGGTTATCAAGGTTCAATTTGATGGTTCCGAGCGCATTAATGTGATTTAATTGAATTCATATTCCTACCTTCTAATTTTCATTAGATTTAATTTAATTCATATTCAATTAATATTTTTGTTTAATTTTAGTATGTGGAAGTATATTTCTGAATGTTTGGGATATATTGTATAGATCATTTGTGATTAAATTTATAAATTGTATTCAATTTTACTTACTTTATTGTATTCATTTCATTATTGTTATCATGTCAAATTGTTCCTTATAAATATTCTCGGTCAAACATTAATGGAATTTTTTTGTGATTTTTCCAATATTAACTTATATCCATTGGTCCATGTATCTAATTCAAATTGTGTTGGGGCACAAGGCTGATGAAATACTTCTTTGGTACCACAACATGGTATGAAATTAAAATCATTGGAACAGTTTTTATAATAAACTATTTTTCTAGCATCGAAGTATATGATATTTTATTTTATATTAGAAACATTATAATTGATTCATATTAAATATGTAAATTCATGTTTTAATAATGACAGAGAAATGGTCATTGGAAGATGTTTTTTTTCCATTCAACGTTAATCATTCAACAATCAAGGCAATGTTTCCTCCCATAGCAAAACCATAATTGACTAGACTTCTCATTGGGTTATACCCTTTCATGGGGTCGAAAAATGATTTATGCCATCAAACACAAGCTGTGATTATTGTATTCATATAGTATTGAATTTTTTGAATTTTTTAATATGTATTCCCTTATGTGTCTTTGAATATTCTACATGAAATTATTATTTACAGAGCTTTGAAGTTGAATAGAATGGTGAAATTTATTATCATGCGATCCCAATATTCAGTATGTCCTCATATATATTTCTTAATTCAATATCAAGTTTTGAGGTCTTCTAAAGGGGTTTAGAGATCCCTTTCAAATCAACTTTGCATGGGTGAATGTCTCGATTCAGTGGAAAAAAATCTGGAATCACCTCTGTTTATCCATTAATTTTCACTATTCGGGTGAGCTTTAAAACCACCAACACATCACTCTTGACCTTGAGTTAAGAAACATCAACATTCAATCTATATTTATCATTTTTTTTAATTTTCATATTATCGGGTCATTTAATGTGGTTGAGGGCTCTCTGTTGATGGTACTTCACATGGGTGAATGTCTCCATTCAGGGAAATGATATCTGTCTACCGATCCACTTACCCAGGATTGGTCTTTGTTCTTGTAAGTTGTAAAAAGAGTAACCTAGGTAGGTGTTTTTTTCACTGCCTTGTATTTTGATTAAATATTTGTATTAGAAAATGCTGTTTTTTGTAGTATCAATTTCATTAGATCATTTAAACCCAATTCAGTTTTTTGACTCATTTGGAAATTTGTGAACATCAAATTACTGATTAAATAATTACAGTGGTAATTATTTTTTGTAACATATTGATTTAATTCATCTCTTAATGTAAAAAAATCTATTTATTGAGTTTTATAATGATGATGTAGGGAAATAGATAGTTACAATGACTCATGATGATGTAGCATCCACAAGACATGCCAATGAATTACATCCCCTTTTAAAGAAAAACATAAAATAGAAGACATTCTTAGCTGATTGACATTATGTGGTGCATATTAAATGTATAACAAGAACATTATAGAACGTTTTCTTTTTCAAATTATCTTATACATTTTTATTTTAAATTTTAACTCTACTTCTATTATAGGACACATGAATGTTGTTATAACACATATAACAAACACGATTATCCTTTCTCATCAATAGGTTGTATATTGTACAATTTTACATGTTTCTTTATTATTAGATATATTAAATCGATGCATTACCACCATCTATAAGTGGTCACCCAATGCACCACAGATGCACCCTTCTAGATGACTTGAAGTAAGAGGGAAGAACCTGCATATGGCAGTCCGACCTGCACACCAAATATAGTTAAAACAAGTTCAGTGGAATCTTTATTCTTGTTATACTGCGTTTTTTTTAATTTTATTATGTGCCAGTATATTTTTGAATGTTTGGGATACATTGAATATATCATTTGTGATTAAATTTATAAATTGTATTTAAATTTACTGACTGTAGTGTATTGATTTAATTTTTTTTAGAATGAAAAATTTTGCCCAATAAATATGATTGGTCAATCATTTATGAGATGTTTATTGTGAATTTTCCAATATTAACTTATTCTCATTGGTCCATGTTTTTAATTCCAATTGGGTAGGGGAACGAGGTTGAAGAAATACATCTCTGGTATAAAACATGTTATGAAATGAAAATCATTGGAACACTTTTTATGATAAACAAATATTATAGCATCGAAACATATGATATTTTATTTTCTATAAGAAATATTCTAATTTATTCAAAATCAATTTTTAAATACATGTTTTAATAATGATAGATAAATGGTCATTGGAAGATGTTTTTTTTTCATTCAACGTTAATCATTCAATAATCAAGGCACTGTTTCGTTCCACTACAGAACCATACATGACTAGACATCCCATTGTGTTATACCCTTTCATGGGGTAGACAATGGAGGTATACCATCAAACACAAGCTGTGATGATTGTATTCATATAGTAATGATTTTTTTTTGAATTTTTTAATATGTATTCCCTTACGTCTCTTTGGATATTATACAAGCACTTATTATTTACAACGCTTCTAAGTTGAATAGAATGGTGACATTTATTATCATTCTATACCAAGATAAAATATGTCCTCATATATATTTATTAATTCAATTTCATGTTTTCAGGTCTTCTAAAGTGGTTGAGAGGTCCCATTCAAATTTTCTTGGCATGGGAGAATGTCTTCAATCAGTGGAAAAAAATATTGAATCACTTTTGTTTACCCTGGAGCTACATGAGATGGAATGTGGAGATCTTTGATCTATTGGAAAGCTTATAGAATTATCTAAATATAATGTAAATAGAGGTAATGTTGAATCTTCTCTTTAATGCCTCTAAAAATTGTTTGAATCTTATGACTTCAAGACGGAAAACATTTAAAAAGGATTTTAAAGAAAAGTTATTGTGGTGGTGTTATGGGGGAATGCTATGATATTATGCCAAGCAGGACACTCTGAATTATGTGGAGAATTGAATACCGTGTTTAAAGATTTAAATGTAGATTTGAAAGGAGGTTGTTTTATGTGGATTTAAAATATATTTACGTTATGGATTTTAGGGATACTTTGAATTCAGTATTTACTACAAAATAGGGAGTTTCCATATTTTTGAAATATGGAATATCATTTATGGAAATATCAATCTGACGAGTCCATTTGTTGTTGAAATATAGATGATTCATTTGTTTGAATCAATTAATTGGATATTTCAAGTGCTAGAAAATAGGAGTTTCCATATCCATTAACTCAGAAGATTGACTGCTTTTAATCTAAAGGGGAAGAAGAAAAAATGGGAGTCGGGACGTTTTCCCCCTATATCTAGTATGCTGGTAAAGACAACGAGATAAACCAATTGTTTTTTTATCGTTGCTAAAGGAAGAAAGGCCTTGCACTATGAAAAATAGTTTGTGGAAAGAGGAGGGAAGGATATATCCTGCGGCCATATCGAATCACCGGTTGAAGGGGGGGGGGGAAGCGACACATCTTCATATTTGGTTTAGGACTGTTGAATTTAATGAATCTGTTAACTTTGTTATTCATAAAAATATTACTTTATTTTTTGGATTGAGTTTGTAATGGTTAAAAAAACATAAATTAAAGTGCTTAAATATTCTTATAATGGAATGTTATTTGAAATTTATATAATTCAACCTCACAAATTATTTCCAGAATACACTTTGATGGGATGACTGTAAACTTAAACTTTATATTTCATATCATTACTGTATATTAATCTTTTCAAATGTTATTGTATCTACTTAATGATGATATTTAAATATTTTGAAGCTCACGACATATTGAAATAAAATTTTCTGATTGGATGATTGTACAACTACTACTTGAAAAAAAATCAATGTATATAAACATTACAAATTCTACTGCAACTACTAAATGCGTTTCTCTCATTTTGTATTAAAACTATTCATCATTTCACATATTTATTATTACAAATACTAATCATTAAGTAATTTCTTATCATTATGTATTTCATTGTGCCGAATGATGTTTTTGTAAATGTAGTGGAAATTGAAATGAAATATTCATCCTCAAAAAATAGAAATTTGATTACTCTACCTAAGATATATTATCTACTCAGGTATATATAGTTCTTCTAATCTATAAAATTATATTGTTAACTATATGAAATGTGCTTCTTTAATTTCAACTACAAAAATTTACTACAAATTCGTCTAAGTATATTATCTACTTGGATGGGCAGATGCATGGTGGTAGGACAACTATGGTTTGGTGGTACTGGGGTTCAAGGCATCTTTTGGTGTTGGGTCTTCTCTTGCAGTAACAGACCATGTCAATGAATTTATTTCAGATATCAGTTCAATGCACTTATATTAAAATGACACTGAAACATATTTAATTTCTTAAAGATTTCTGAAACATAACTGATTTCAGGGGATGGGCAGCTTGGAGGGGAGGGAATGGGAGGGGAAGGTGATGGTAGGGGGAGGGGGTTGTTGGGGGGAAAGGTTGTGTAGGGGGAGGGTAGGGGGGCTAGGGGCTGGGCGGGTTGGAGGGGAGGGGAGGGGAGGGGAGGGGATGGGAGGGGATAAGAGGATGATGGTAGGGTGGAGGGTAGTGCAGGGGGAAGAGGTGTGATTGTCTATTCTAATTTCAAGAGTATGAAAAAATCATATGAGTTTTGACAAACATTCCTTCTGACATCACCCTCGATGGGGTAAACAAAAATACCATCATGGAAGAAAAATGGTATGTTTTCTGTTATAATCTGTTTTCATCCAAGAAATGATGGTTCTAAAAAAGGAACATAGGCCTATAGTTTTTCCAAGGAACCCTAGATATCTGTATATTAGATACAAAAACCCGTTTTGGGATTTGAAACATCTTAGAACAGTAGAAACTGTTGAAGATGAAACTTTCAATGCTCAATTTCTTAACTTCTTTTCAAGTTATTCAGTATTTCTGTTACATATATGTCTTCATTATGTACTTGATGATGGTCCTGGTGGAAAAAGAGAATAATAATATTGTTCATAGGCATGTTGTATTCATATATACTTGATACACATTCCAGTTTTGGGCTCTGCAACATCTTATTACAGTAGAAATTTCTCAATATGTAAATTTCTATACTCATTTCCTAAACATCTCTTTCCAGATTTCAGAATTTATGTAACATTTATTTCATCAATATGTAATTGATATATAAGGGTGATCATTATGTTATATTGCTAAAAAGTGTGTTGTATTCCAGGTTTACATAATTGCAGATGATCTATGGTTACAGAGGATATTCTTTGATTTCTGTGGTATTTCAATTTTAGATCTGTATCATTTTCTATGTTATAGGAAATATTGTTCTATGAGTTCATTGTGTTTCAACTATTAACGTATATAAAATTAGAAGCTGTCTAAAATTGGAAGTTATTAAGATCCCCAGCAACATCGATAATGATATTCTGGTACCCTATTACATCATGTTTTACTGTTTCTTATTACATCAACTTTCTTCTTTTTCAAACCATTTCATATATAAATTATTTCACATGTAATTATTTTTCTCTGCATTTCATAAATATCAATAAGTGAAACTATTTTTTTAAAAAAATTTAGGTTTGATACACGAACAGTGGTCATGGGTTTTGGGATGATATCACTCCAGAACAACTATCACATTTCCTATCATGGGATATTTCTCTATCCTCTACATATTCCTAGAATGGGGTTGGTTGATACAGCATTCTGGTGACTTTTGTTTTTTTTCTAGTAAAATTTTGAGTTTTTTAATCACATGTTGTTTGTTAAATTAATATTTCTATCTCAATAAATGACTTCATATTGTTCCTTCTTTTCCATTATATGTACCACTCATTTTTTGTTTTAAACATTTCAAATTTTAATTTGATTTATTATGTTTCAAAATTGGTATACTATTATTAATAATATGAATTTTTTAATAGTGTCATGCAAATGAATGAGCGGAGTAGTAGTTAACTATAATTATTAATAGTTACAAGTAATTATTATTAATTACCACTATTAATTACTACATTATATAATTAATAGGAGTTACTAATTATTATTAATAATTACTAATTAATAGTAATTAATTTTAAGGAATAATAACTAATAAAAATGAATACTAATAAATTATAATTATCACTAATTATCATTAATTGTCAGTAATTACCACTAATCATCACTAATATCACAAATTAATACTAATTAATGTTATTAACTATTTATTACAACTAATTATTACTAATTAAATCCAATTATTAGTAATTAACACAATTTCTTATAATTTGTTGTTATTTAAAACTAATTATTACTAATTATTGCCAAATATTACATATTATTATTAATTATTACTAATTATTATAGATTATTAAAAATTACTACTGATTATTTAAAAAAATTACTAATAAATATTTATTACTACTAATTATTAGTAATTAATATGAATTTGTATTAACTAATTATAATTATTTATAATTATTACTAACTAATACTATGTATTTATAATTACTTAAAATTATTTCTAAGTAATAATAATTAATACTAATTTTCACTATTTAACAGTAATTAGTACTATTTAATAATTATGAATAATAATTCATGATAATTAATACTAATTGTTACAAATTACTAATAATAATTAATAATTATTATTGATTAATACAAATTATAACTATTAAATACTAATTTTTATTAATAATTACTAATTACTACTAATTCATAATAATTATTACTAATTAATTCTTATTATTACTGATTATATCAAATTGTTACTAATTATTACTAATTATTACTGATATTTAGTAATTATTATTGATTATAACTAACTATTACTAATTAATAGTAATTACTACTAATAAATACTAATTATTACTATTTTAAAAAATTAACTACTAATTAATAATAAATAACAATAATTACTACTAATTAATACTAGTTAGTACTAATAACTACTAATTAATACTAATTACCTTTAATTAGTAGTAATTAATACAAATTATTAACAACTACTACTAGATAATAATAGTGATTACTAAATTATAATATTTATTACTAATTATTAGTAATTATGACCAATTAATACAAATTATTAATAATTATTAATAATAATTACCAATTAATACAAATTATTACAAATTATTGATAATTATTAAAAACTAGTACATATTATAATTAATTGTAACAAATTATTACTAACTATAACTAATTATTACAAATTTTTTCCAATTAAAAGCAATTATTACGAATTACTACTAATTATAACTAAATATTATAAAAAATAAAATATTATTACTAATTATTATTAATTGTTCATGTTTGTAATTACTAGTAATATAACTTATTAATAAAATTTAAATCTACAAATTACTAATTAATACTAATTGTAAAAAATTGTTACAAATAATTACAATTTATTTCTAGTTAAAGCACATTAATACTAATCATTACAAATAATTACTAAATATTTTTATTAATGACTAGTTATTATTAATTACTGCTGTGTTTTAAAAAATTTGACTAGTTATTTTTAATTAAAACTAATCATTAATTATTTTTACTAATTACATCTTAGTATTTCTAGTTTCCCCATTTTTAAGTAATTATTACCAATTTCCCCTTATTATTTCTTATTCCCCTAATTATTATATATTATTAATAATTATTTCTTTTTATTACTAATTAATAGTAATTATTTCTAATTATTACTAATTGATAATAATATTAAAAAAATTCATTAATTATTAGAAATTATTACAAACTATTACAAATTGATACATATTATTTCTAATTATTTATAATAATTACAAATTATTACAACTATTTACTAATTGTTACTAATTGATAATAATAATTATTATTTAATGATAATATTTACATATTATGGATAATTACTTATAAATTAAACAAATTATTATAAATTAGAACTATTTATTTTTAAATAAAAATATTACTTCTAATTAAAAAACTATTTCTAAAACTAATAAACAAAAAATTAAAAATTAACTATTTCTAATTAAATAAAGTAACATATAATTAATAATAACTTTTGATAATATAAAATAAAATAAATTTAATTAAATTTAAATATATTAAATAAGTACCTTGAAAGTGAGTCTTTTGTTGGATGCATGATTGACTGTTGTTCAGCTGTTAATGTTGTAACATTAGAAAAGTGAACTGAAGAATGTGAGTGTAGGGAATGATATAGAAGATCTACGATGATTGAAATGGGATAAATTAGGGTGGGGATATGTATATGTTATATAATTTGTGATGTGTTCGGTCGTAATTAGTTCCTCCTATATTAATTACGACGGTGGTTAATAGGGTTTTTTACTGGTCTCATCAAAAAATACCATTCGTAGAAAGTATATTTGTGACTAGAGAAATTCATGTCCTAAATAAACAAATTATTAAATGTATTTGTCATAGGTCCCTTCCAAAATAAATTCTGGGAAGGAAAACATTTTCGACTGTAGTAAACTCCTACTATAAATATAAATCAACAAAATACTTTCTGTAACAAAGATACATTCACATCACAAATTTGCTTCCAGCATTTTTCCACACACCTCAAGCCAAACATATTTTCTACAATAATATCTTCACATCACAAATAGTCTTTTTTCATTGACTATTTACGATGACATTTTATTATTATTGAAAATAATCTCTCTCAGTATTCTATTTGCAATGGGTGGCTGACCTATCGCAAATATCCCATCACACATACATGTTTTCCATACATTCAACCACAATCCATCCATGGAAAAGGATGAAGAAATTACCTCCATTAAATAATTCCATTAGAAATGTATCTGGTGGATATATGTTGAAACAACATCTCATAATCAATTTCCTTAATTCGTATGTCCAACGATCTCAAAATAAGCGATCAGTAACATCCATCGATGGTGGTACACCCTAATTTTCTCACCGAAAAGGGGTCAACTGCAAATATGTCAAATGTTAAATCACCATACTCAAAAAAAGAAAATCCAAAATATTAAATTGAGAATTTTTTTGAAAACCTCCAATGTGTCTCTCAAGAACATGATACCTCGACCTACATATGGTCTGTTGTAACTCCCATGTTTGAGAAGACATATTTCAATAACTAACTCCATGTGAGCTATCATATGACTAGAACTCTTGGAGAAAGTTAAGAAACATCATCATGTTTCTCACATTTTCCAAATATGTCACTGAGGACATGATGGTATGGTCACTAATGTCTATCACTAACTAATCAATTAATGATTAACGACCATGAACATATGTCTCAAAATCCATGTAGTAGTGTTCAACTCACCAATGTATATCACCATGTAGACAATGAAACTAGAGTATCTCTATGAAGCAGTTGTCATTACATCCTCCTCTCAATCCAATAGAAGATGATAACCCATTCTGAGGTCAAACTCATAGATCAACATCATTTATAACAATTGGGAGAACATCACAAAGATTCCCTTGAGTGGATACTTTATCTATGGTCACTAGGTCTAGGTGACACCAATCCAAATCCATCCTCAATAACTCATCATGAAATCATATGGAAAACACAGGTTTACTCGGAAAAGTCACTAGGTTGAAAAATCTTAGTCTATACAGAACGCTCCAAATTCACCTCCATCTCTCATAGATACATGTGGTTATCTGATATGACACAACATTTACCAAGTCATATTTGTTGATATTACCTTTATAGTGACAAACCTATTTGGTGAGGTAAACCCAACACATCAACAAGGAGAATGAACTCATATTTCTCCATAATCAAAGGAAATGATTGATAGTTACATATTATGCTCTAACGATATTAGTATCCACCTACAAAAATATTAGTTGGAACATAATCTAAATTAGTTCTTCCTTCATTTCATAGGACCATTACATATCAATTGTGGAAAAAATATTCATATCAAACCAAGATAACTTCTTCTCTCACTGGATGAAATATATAAGATTGGATTTTATGAAACCAATCCATAGTAAGGAAAACATCATATGGTTCCACTGCCACTACAAAATTTTTCCATGTGTGTCTCTTTGTCTCCTCCAAGAGTCATGTCTCACCATTGATATAATATTTCAATCACTAATCCTCTCTACATGATCCTATTACACATGGGTCAATAATAAATGACTCCACTTGTATCACTTGATCTCAAATCGGTTATTCCCCCATGGAAACTTTTTTATTAACCCTATGTTTATTATTATTCCAGGGAAGTGAAGAATCAAATCATACCTTAGACCACATTCGAGGCCTCTGAATTCTCCTACATCACGAATAAAAATATTTCCCTATCCAACATGTTTACAAAAAAACAAAGTCTGATTCAAAACATTTGTGCATCAACAACCTCAACCACACAAGCTAGAGATACTCAACACCAACATTAGGCTCTACTTATGGCCCACCTCAATATTATGAATTCATTCCACCTGGACCACCACCAATGAGAGGTCCCATCCATGTGTTACACTATCACCATAAGATCGCAACATTTCTCTACCAATCTAAAAGGGGTTTTAGTCCTCTATATCACCTAATAGTTCTCTAACATCATATATTTAATTTCACACATTGTATTTGTTGGTCATATGATGGTACCATAAGAGATAACTATGAATCCCTAGAGAAAATGGTTAAAAAGAATAATTATTCAATCGGTAAGGATCCACACACACTATAAATCCAAACTAATGCATCAATTAAATCATCTTCTACTTGGGGTTTTTTATCATCATGTATTCTCAGAGACACCCATTGATAGAACTCAAAAATAATTTATTGTTATTCATACAATAAACATATACTTCTATGGAAATGGAATATTAAATTAGGATACAAGAATCATCCATGTTCACAGTAGGATCCATGCATGAATAAAAGTGGGTATCACTACTTATGATCCAAATTGAGTAATCATGTCCTTAGTGGGTCTGTGAATTGGAACCTCATCGACCACCTCATTTTATAAAAGAAACGATTTTATAAGACAAGATGTATTTCATCACAAATTTATCTTTATGGACATCATGACATACCACAATAAATGAGTATAACTAAATTTATAACTAAAAAAGGAAATGGAAATAATTAACTATTACAATATGATGAATTTTCCAATATATTCCCTACAACAAGTGTATACATATATCGCTTATAAAAAGAATGTTAAGAGGTTCCTTGTGAGTGGATAAGTCAATAGGCACACTGAAACATGACACATTAGATGGATAACTTGACTGGTAATGCTTTAACATTATTTTCCAAGTTAATAAAACAAAACTCACAATTGTATTAAAGAAACTCAATACTCTGATCCTAACACATGATTCATCATAAAACATCAGGTTAGTTACACATATGATACCATTCTTACACAAAACATTTCAATAGTTCCCAAAATCCATGTACACCATTCCCATTATCAAAAATAAAAGGCAAATGATGTGTGAAAATAGGGAATACCATTCATATGGGAGTAATTATCTAAATATAGAAACACACAAATATATCCAATTCAATTAAATGATAAATCTAAAAAAATTATAATAATTCATGGAAACATATAGAATACCAAAATCATAGTAAGATGTAAAATACCTGAAATCACAAATATGGGTCAAACTCATGACCAAAAAAATGGAAAAAATGTATGACAAGCACTAGAGTAGAGGACTTAATTCAAATATAACATTGGTATATATGTTGGATTATCTATAAAAATCTTTCTCCACCTACTCCTGGTCCACTGAGGACTCCATCAAATGTTCTATCATCTAAATAAGGCATCAAATATGATGGTTGAACCGATGATGGGTTTAGTATAACAATAAAAAACAGGAAACCAAAAAATATCAAAACCCCAAACTTCCAGAGTTTCTTCCAGCACACTAGATATGTGAATCATTAATTTAGTCATTCAAATAATGATCTAGATATGAAATGCATGATTCCATATCCCATATTGTCAAACAAAATTCCATTCATATAGATGTTCCTAGGTTTCAAATTAATCATCATATAGGAGATCTCACTCCACAAGCCCTATCATCCTTGAGGGAAATAAATTTATAGAACATGGTCATCTACGAGAAAAACCACTCCCTGGGTTGTACTACAACTGATTACACTTATTCTATACGTCACGTTCTTTAGGAATCAATTCAAAGAAAACTGCGATGGTTCATCCTAGATACATACTCGATCAAACTACACCAAATCATAAATATCCATATAGATATATAGATAGAGGGTCAATTCTCGAGACACATTAGGGGGACATAAGACCCGTCTTGAAAAATCCCATAGATAGGGTATCTACACCTGTTTAAAATTTGGTCTTGCTCATTCGAAAACCCAATTATATGGCATCATAATGGAATTGATGATCCCTCTTTGACATTCGAAGTGTTTCAAACTCCTTACCATTAAGTCATTATTGGATGTGGTCTATGAAAACTCACTATAGAATAAGATAACATTCTTTCATAGAACATTTCAACAAGAAGCTGTATATAGGTCACCCAATATGATGAGAACATGATACTACACTAAACCATCATATGAATGAAATAAGGGAGCATAATAAACTGATAATATCCAATGAAATATCACAACATTTGTAAAATAAGGTGTCCTGAGATTAAATAAAAATCCAAACAATCCTCAAAGGACTATACAATGTGTCTCTGGGGTAGACGACATGTGTCATTAGGCATTGAACTTCTCGTGTCCCATGCTCAGATGAAATATAAATTTTATGAGTACATATCATGTCTCAAGGGTATATTTCTTGAATATTTTCCACAACCCATGTCCTAAAGCACATTGATATATTATAATTAAACACTATGAATAATTTCATACAAGTTACACCACTTCGAGCTTAAACAAATGAATAATTATTTTTATGTGATAGTTATCACATAACCGTTGTTATAGAGGGAATGAATGATACTAAATATATTGTAAAAATAGTTTTTATAAATTTCTATAAAATTAACTAAATGGTTTTGAATTATATAAAATAATTATAAGGCCTCAGCCTTAAACCTTACTTAATCTTGAGTTATTACAAGATTACACATTGAGGATCTTTTCGGGTTTAGAGTTTTAGAGAATTAGATCATAAAACTTGCATTACATTCCACATATAAACAAAGTGGTTACCTAAAGATAGTATTCTTCATTCCCATCAATGGAAACATATTTAAAATAAAACATGGATTCATTCTTGACACTTCCTTGACACTGTCATCATATCATGTACCTTTCCCTTGACCTGTGAAAAACATTTCAAAAAAACTTGGGATGAGCATAAAAAGCTCAGTAAGGGATATTAAAATATGGAAAGGAAACATGGGTACATATATACATAAGGATGCGATCATACTTTACCCATAAAATATAATCACTTTAACATACCTCATCAAAACATGAATAAATCATAGAAATCATAAGACATAATGGTAACTTGAGGCATTCATAACATTCTTACATAGGGAGTAACCCTCTTGGTTACATTTGGAATACCCATCACAGTATATTCCCTAAATCTCTTCGGAGAAACCTTAACATTTCACTCCTTCGCGTTACCCAATGCATTGGAGAGCTATATCGGGCTCACCCACCCTTAGTTTATCACGGAACCACTCGTCTTCATAATAATACCCAAGAACCACAACATAATCGTATCACATAAAACATGAATAAAGGAAACATAACATTTTCACCTTTCAATCACAAGATATCAATACAAAACATTGATATAAAAACATTATGAAAACCATTTTCAATACCAAAATAAAAGAAAATTAAAACATGGTATTTATTTTTCTTTTAAAAAGAAGGTATGGCTTGTAGAGGAATCTGAAACTCAAATGACGGTCACGGCGGCAGAGAAGTCGTTGTCGCCGCATACGTACGACAAAAACATTCCCTTTTGTTGTTTAGTAAATGCTTTGTATAAAAAAGATTCATTTTGAATAAACATAAAAGTCAAAGGGGTTTATACACCTTATAAAAGAAAGTTGTGTATAAAAAAAAATATGCCTCAATGAAAGGAGATTGAGACGAAGTCCCATACAAAGATCATTTTTAAAATAAAATAGATCTATTATTTGTATTCACTATATGTACACATAAAGAAAGTACAAATACATGATAGGACATAATAATATCATGACATAATGTTAAAGTAGGAAATTAACCCAAAGAATCGTAATTGGGTTAAGAAGTTCCCTTACCTCGTATCCGACTTGACCCGACCATTCTTTAATCTCCTGAAAAATAAACTTGAGTTAATATATACTTTCTTAAGAACCTTTTTCATGTTCATTATTCCATTTGTACCATGTTATGAACATCATGTAATCAATTAAGTTAATAATGTTCATTTTGTCGGTATTTGGTTCTTAAGTCAAAAATAGACTTCTTACACTTACATGTTGTTAATTTGGTCAAAGTTTCATTATATCCAGAATGATATTAATGATTTGGATAACATATATATCATATATATTCAGCATATACATGTATTTATAATATTCCATCACATTTAGAGGTAAGAAATGAAATGCACCGTTCTTGGAGACGGTAAGCCGTATGTACGCATGAACGCTACTTCCATTTCTATTTCGTATTTTCTGGAATGGAATCATAATGATATAAGAGTATATTATAATTCCAGTATAATAAAATATATAATATAATTAACTTTATCCTTTACACATCCCACATATGGTATTAATGAATCAAATCACTTTCAGGGGGCGGTAGTCCGCACTTCCTAAAATGAAGATATCGTGTTTAACCATAATGGAAACAATAATGGTATGCCATAAATGAAAAATACAGCAGCTTAAGGAAGAATAAAAATATTATATACCATATATAAAAATAGTGACATCATAATGGCCACCTTTTAAGGTGTTAAATGAATATTGAACAATCATCGTTTCGGGAGGCAGAATTTCTCCATCCACGGAAACCGTATGTTCTTTAAACATTTGATGTAGTTTTGTGAGAGTGTAGCTCGAATAAATCTTATAACAAAATCCTAGTATATTTAAGATACTGGTGTTTTTACAAAAGAAGTAAATAAAAAGAGTTTAGGGGGTTGGGGAAGCAAAATAAAACAAATGAACATGAGAGAATGAATTACCTATAAAAGTGTAACTCCTTTTGATTTGAGCCTAAAGGCTTCCTTTGAAAGGATTATGACCAATGGGAATCCTCTAGGATGAGGAGAGGGATGTGCAGAGATTAAAGGGGCAGGGGTGGCCGAGCCAAAGGCTTTGGGAGTGTGGGTAATGAGGTAGAGGTGGGGGACTTTTATAAGAGGAGAGGAGGGGAACTTTTGGAAATCATGAAACTATTATTTTATTTTCAAAAGTTATTCGAATTTATAAGGTCCCACATTGATATATTTCGAAGATACGATGATAAGGCTTCGAAATATTCCCATAAAATAGGTTTTGGACATGTGTAGGTTTTAGATATTACATTATCATTCCATTTTATTTAAATCGTTAAATAATGAGGTCATCGTTGCATCATCATGATGTCATCAATAATTTAATTTATTTAAAGTCTAAAAATTATAAAAAAATACTATGATGTAGGAAATATTTTTATATTTCCAATGACTATTTATAATCAAAAATCTTATCTTTATAACCGCATGTAAAAATTGTTTTCGTAAAACATATGATGTTTGTGTCATTTTTACCTTTACATTAAATAAAAAGTTATTTATGTCATTTCCCAACCAAAGTGGCTCCATGGGGTCCCCAAGTTGACCCATGGCTTGTCTTGGTCGGCCATGACACAACCAATGAGGGTAGGACATGTTTCAAGCTCATCTCATCTGATTAAATCTTTATTTTTACCTTAAACTACACTAATTACCACTAATCGCGATTAAAAACTTAATAAGTTACTATTCACCAAAAAATTATTTTAATCTCATTGAACCACTTTTTACTTCTTAATGACAACCATGTATGTCGGATTTTTTAAATTCAAAACACAATGATGGAAAAATTTCATTTAAACGGAAAATCAATTTTTATAAGTACCACTTAGTGGTTTCACTATTCATCAAAAATTGATGTTTTTCAGAAAATTACCAAAAATTCACCCTAAGCTATATTTGATAATCCGAATTCAAAAATGAAGTCTATTTTACAAAATTCAAAACATATAAGTCACATTAATTAATTTAATAATTAATTCCCGCTGTCAGAGCAAATAGCGTGTTTTTATGAAACAATAAGTATCAAAAGATTGACACTAGTTTAAGTCCAATTTCAAAGTGAAATTGATTCCAATGACTACCATTGGATTAAATGGTAAAAATATATTCTAATTTCACTTCAAGACCAATTAAAAACATAATCTAATCATATAAATATATTATATTAAAAAGCAGTTTTGATGTAAAATGCAGTATTTTTCACTATTCATTAAAAAATGAACATTGTCAGAAAAATACAAAAAATTCACACAAGGTAAATTTTGATGTCCCAATCATAAAGAATAATTTATTTTGACAAACATAGTTTATAAAATTGTCAAAAGATAGATTCAAAAATTGTTTGTAATCAAAAGGCAGTGAAACAATCTTTTAAAAATATTATTGTATTCCATGCTTAAGATTGGATTTATTATCATTTTAAGCCTCTAAAACACTATCTTAATCATTAATAGAAATAGATAAAAATATCTATTATTCATTACTTACTTGGGATGTTACATCCTTCCCCCCTTTATAAAATTGCGACCCTGCAATTTATTTACTTATCGAATAAATGGGGGTACTTAATCCTCATTTCATTTTCCGATTCCCATGTTGCCTCTTCCATCATGTGGTTTTCCCACAAAACATTTACCTGATTAATCACCTTATTCCGTATCACATTCTCCCTGTGGTCAAGAATCTGGACCAGTTATTCCTCATAAGATAGGTTCTCTTCCAGCTGAACTACCTCTGGAATCAAAACATGAGATGGATCCGACATATACTTTCTCAACATCGAAACATGAAAAACATTGTCTACCTGAGATAAACTCGGAGGTAAAGCCACTCGGTATGCAACTGATCCAACTCTCTCCAGAATTTCATATGGTCCAAAGAAACTTGGACTCATCTTTACTTTCTTACCAAATCTCATCACACTTTTCCAAGGAGAAACCTTGAGAAAAACATGATCACCTACCTCGAAAGATAGATCCTTCCTCCGGTTATCCGCATAACTCTTCTGCCTGCTCTGAGCTTTTCTCATGTGCTTCTGAATCAGCTGAAATTTTTCTGCAATCTCTTCTACCAATTCTGGTCCCATCAACTTCCATTCACCCACTTCATCCTAGAAAGCTGGTGTTCAACACCGCTTCCCATATAATGCCTGAAATGGTGCAATCTGTATACTGGAATGAAAACTGTTATTATATGAAAATTCATCCAAAGAAAGATGTTGGTCCCAACTTCCCTGATAATCCATAGAACAAGCTCGTAGCATATCCTCCAAGGGCTGAATTGTTCATTCTGACTTCCCATCTGATTGAGGATGAAAAGCTGTACTAAAATTTAATTCAGTACCCAACGACTTATGAAGGCCTTTCCAAAAGTTAGAAGTGAACCTGGGACCACGATCATATACAATGGATAGAGGAACTCCATGTAACCTGAATATCTCTTTAAGATACAAATGGGAAATTTGATCTAGGGAAAAAGTATCTCGTATAGCAAGGAAATGAGCAGACTTGGTCAAGCGATCAACAATAACCCAGATTGCATTTTTACCTCGAGATGTCTTCGGTAATCCCACAACAAAGTGCCTGGATATATTCTCCCATTTCCACTCTGGCACTGGTAAAGGCTGAAGCATCCCTTTCGGTAACTGTCGCTCTGCTTTAACCTGTTGAAATGTCAAACACTTCACAGTAAAATCAGCAATATCTCTTTTCATTCCATCCCACCAGTAATACACCCGCAGATCTCTGTACATCTCAGTACTGCCAGGATGAACTGAAAACGGACAACTATGAGCTTCACATAACAACTCTCTCTTCAACTGTGAATCACAAGGCACAGACAAAATCTTCCCCAATCTCAAAACGCAATCATTATCAATGTTGAATTCAGGCAACTTACCTTTCTGAACCAGCTCTACCTTTTTATGCAACTCACTGTCTTGCTTCTGTGCTGGCTTGATTCTATCTGATAGAGATGATCTCACTAATAACTAAAACAAAACAGAAGAACTTCCTGCACCAACAACTTCTATGCCAAAGTTCTTCAAATCCTTAACCAAAGGATCACGTTCCAAATGCAACATTGTTAATGAAGCATTACTTTTTCGACTTAAAGCATGAGCCACTTTTTTTGCTTTTCCCGGATGGTAATGAATTGTACAATCATAATCCTTGATTAATTCTATCCATCTCCTTTGTCTCGTGTTCAATTATTTCTGAGTGAATATATACTTTAATCTTTTGTGATCGGTATATATTTCACAGTTTACTCCATACAAATTATGCCTCCAAATTTTTAAAGCAAAAACAACAGCAGCTAATTCCAAATCAGGTGTAGGGTAACATACCTCAATAGTTTTCAATTGTCGTGAAGCATAAGCAATTACCTGATCATTCTGCATTAGGATTCAACCATGTCCTTTCAATGAAGCATCAATGTAGATAACAAACTCAACATTCCTGGAAGGTAGTTCCAAAACTGGAGCATTCACCAATCTTCTTTTCAATTCCTAAAAACAATCATCACATTCTTTTGTCCAGATAAGCTTAACACCCTTCCGAGTTAGCATAGTCATTGGACTAGATAACCGGGAAAAATTTCTAACAAACCTTCGGTAATAGCCTGCCAAACAAAGGAAGCTACGAATCTCAGTTACATTTGTGGGTCTTGGACAGTCTTCCACAACCTTTTTTTTGCAGGATCAACAGTTATCCCATCTTTAGAAACAATATGACCAAGGAATGAAATTTGTTGCAACCAAAACTCACACTTGATGAATTTCCCATACAATTTCTTTTCTTTTAAGGTTTTCAAAATAACCCCTAAATGTCTTTCATGTTCCTCTTTACTTTTAGAAAACACCAAAATATCATCAATAAAAACAACCAACATTTTTCACCTGAGTCAATTGAGCCATCACTGCAACAAACTGTTTAGTTCTGATTCTGACCATCTCAGGATACTGATTTGAAAGGTCATTTCCCTCTGTATGCCTTCCTAGAAAAGCTGCTCTGTTTCCTCTATGGAAAACCATTCTTATCACAGAAATAACTTAGGTGAAGCAACATGGTAATCTTCAAATTCTATATCATTTCAAAAAAAATATTTTTGGATAATCATTTAATAGAATTATAACTCCTAAAGTTATCGAAACCACCCTCTGATACCAACTATAAGGCCCCAACCTTAAACCTTACTTAATCTTGAGTTATTACAAGATTACACATTGAGGATCTTTTCGGGTTTACAGTTTTGGAGAATTGGATCATAAAACTTTCATTACATTCCACATATAAACAAAGTGGTTACATAAAGATAGTATTCTTCATTCCCATAAATGGAAACATATTTAAAATAAAACATAGATTCATTCTTGACACTTCCTTGACACTATCATCATATCATGTACCTTTCCCTTGACCTGTGAAAAACATTTCAAAAAAACATGGGATGAGCATAAAAAGCTCAGTAAGGGATATAAAAATATGGAATGGAAACATGGGTACATATATACATAAGGATGAGATCATACTTTACCCATAAAACATTAGCACTTTAACATACCTCATCAAATCATGAATAAATCATATAAATCATAAGACATAAAGGTAACTTGAGGCATTCATAACATTCTTACGTAGGGAGTAACCCTCTTGGTTACATTTGGAATACCCATCACAGTATATTCCGTAAATCTCTTCAGAGAAACCTTAACGTTTCAGTCCTACGCGTTACTCAATGCATTGGAGAGCTATATCGGGCTCACCCGCCCTTAGTTTTTCATGGAACCACCCGTCTTCATAATGATGGCCAAGAACCACAACATAATAATATCAAATAAAACATGCATAAAGAAAACATAACATTTCCACCTTTCAATCACAAGATATCAATACAACACATTGATATAAAAACATTATGAAAACCATTTTCAATACCAAAATAAAATAAAATTAAAACATGGTATTTATTTTTCTTTTAAAAAGAAGGTATGGCTTGTAGAGGAATCTGAAACTCAAATAACGGTCACGGCGGCGGAGAAGTCATTGTCACCGCATACGTACGACAAAAACATTCCCTTTTGTCGTTTAGTAAATGCTTCGTATAAAAAAGATTCATTTTGAATAAACATAAAAGTCAAAGGGGTTTATACACTGTATAAAAGAAAGTTGTGTATAAAACAAAATATGCCTCAGTGAAAGGAGATTGAGACGAAGTCCCATAAAAAGATCATATTTAAAATAAAATAGATCTATTATGTGTATTCACTATAAGTACACATAAAGAAAGTACAAATACAAGATATGACATAATAATATCATGACATAATTTGAAAGTAGGAGATTAACCCAATGAATGGTAATTGGGTTAAGAAGTTACCTTACCTCGTATCCGACTTGACCGTACCGTTCTTTAATCTCCTGAATAATAAAATTGAGTTAATATATACTTTATTAAGAACCTTTTTCATGTTCATTATTCCTTTTATACAATGTTATGAACATCATGTAATCATTTAAGTTAATAATGTTCATTTTGTCGGTATTTGGTTCTTAAGTCAAAAATAGACTTCTTACACTTACATGTTGTTAATTTGGTCAAAGGTTCATTATATCCAGAATGATATTAATGATTTGGATAACATATATATCATATATATTCAGCATATAAATGTATTTATAATATTACATCACATTTAGAGGTAAGAAATTAAATGCACCGTTCATGGAGACGGTAATCCGTACGTACGCATGAACGCTACTTCCATTTCTATTTCGTATTTTCTGGAATGGAATCATAATGATATAAGAGTATATTATAATTACAGTATAATAACATATATAATATCATTAACTTTATCATTTACACATCCCACATATGGTATTAACGAATCAAATCACTTTCAGGGGGCGGTAGTCCGCACTTCCTAAAATGAAAATATCGTGTTTACCCATAATGGAAACAATAATGGTATGCCATAAATGAAAAATACAGAAGCTTAAGGAATAATAAACATATTATATATCATATATAAAAATAGTGACATCATAATGGCCACCTTTGAAGGTGTTAAATGAATATTGAACAATCATCATTTCGGGAGGCAGAATTTCGCCACCCACGTAAACCATATGTTCTTTAACCATTTGATGTAGTTGTGTGAGAGTGTATCTCGAATAAATATTATAAAAAAATCCTAGTATATTTAATATATTGGTGTTGTTAGAAAATAAGTAAATAAAAAGAGTTTAGGGGGTTGGAGAAGCAAAATAAAACAAATGAACGTGAGAGAATGAATTACCTTTAAAAATGTAACTCCTTTTGATTTGAGCCTAAAGGCTTCCTTTGAAAGGATTCTGCCCAAAGGGAATCCTCTAGGATGAGGAGAGGGATCTGGAGAGAGTAAATGGGTAGGGGTTGGCCGAGCCAAAGGCTTTGGGAGTGTGGGTAATGAGGTAGAGGTGGGGGCCTTTTATAAGAGGAGAGGAGTGGCACTTTTGGAAATCATGAACTATTATTTTATTTTCAAAAGTGTTTCAAATTTCTAAGATCTCACATTGATATATTTCGAAGATAAGATGATAAGGCTTCTAAATATTCCCATCCAATAGGTTTTGTACATGTTTAGGTTTTAGATATTACATTATCATTCCATTTTATTTAAATCGTTAAATAATGAGGTCATCGCTGAATCATCATGATGTCATAAATAATTTAAATTATTTAAAGTCTAAAAATTATAAAAAAAATACTATGATGTAGGAAATAGTTTTATCATTCCAATTACTATTTATAATCAAAAATATGATCTTTATAACCCCATGTAAAAATTGTTTTCGTAAAACATATGATGTTTGTGTCATTTTTACCTTTACATTAAATAAAAAGTTATTTATGTCATTTCCCAACCAAAGTGGCTCCATGGGGTCCCTAAGTTGACCCATGGCTTTTCTTGGTCGGCCATGACACAACCAATGAGGGTAGGACATGTTTCAAGCTCATCTCATTTTATTAAAACATTATTTTTATCTTAAACTACACTAATTACTACTAATCGCGATTAAAAACTTAATAAGTTACTATTCACCAAAAAATCATTTTAATCTCATTGAACCACATTTTACTTATTAATGACAACCATGTATGTCGTATTTTTTAAATTCAAAACACAATGATGGAAAAATTTCATTTAAACAGAAAATCAATTTTTATAAGTACCACTTAGTGGTTTCACTATTCATCAAAAATTGAAGTTTTTCAAAAAATTACCAAAAATTCACCCTAAGATATATTTGATATTCCGAATACAAAAATGAAGTATATTTTACAAAATTCAAAACATATAAGTCACATTAATTAATTTAATAATTAATTCCCGCTGTCAGAGCAAATAGCATGTTTTTATGACACAATAAGTATCAAAAGATTGACACCAGTTTAAGTCCAATTTCAAAGTGAAATTGATTCCAATGACTACCATTGGATTAAATGGTAAAAATATATTCTAATTTAACTTCAAAACCAATTAAAAACATAATCTAATCATATAAATAAATTATATTAAAAAGCAGTTTTGATATAAAATGCAGTAATTTTCACTATTCATTAAAAAATGAACATTGTCAGAAAAATACCAAAAATTCACACAATGTAAATTTTTATGTCCCAATCATAAACAATAAGTATTTTTTGACAAAAATAGTTTATAAAATTGTCAAAAGATAGATTCACAAATGGTTTTCCATCAAAAGGCAGTAAAACAATCTTTTAAAAATATTAGTGTATTCCATCCTTAAGATTGGATTTATTATCATTTTAAGCCTCTAAAACACTATCTTAATCATTAATAGACATAGATAAAAATATCTATTATTCATTACTTACTCGGGATGTTACAATAATAATAAAAACCTATTTATCATAAAGGGTGCATTTTTATAGAATACTCTTTTTTAACTATAATGAAGTTTTTTTATAAAAATTTAACTAATAACTATTCCTTGAAGACAACAATTAAATTTATAACTTTTATAAAAAGTAAAATGTTTTTAAATTCATTCAATATTTTTTATCGGGATATTATATGAATTTATCAAATTTTATTTATAAATGCTATATTTTTTTAAAAGACATTTTTTCACATTTTGAGGGTACACTACTTTTAAATCTAAATATTGACACTTTAAGAAATTTATTTTGATCTGATAAACATGATAACAAATATTTTAATATAAAAACATATTTAGGATGAATATATTTATTTTTATAAATATATTTATTATTTTGATGAATAGTGAAAATATAACATTTTCTTCAAAGAAAGATTTTCATCTAATTTATTTATATTGTTCAAATATATTTTAAAATTGGTTTGAAGTATAACAAGTTAAATTGTACATTAATATATCCAATTTTTTTCATTGGAATATATTTCAATTTGGAATTGAATACAAAAACATTTCATTCATTAAAACATAAAACATTAAAACCCAGTTTTTAGTTTTATATGTGGGATTTTTTTTAAATCTAATTTCTCAATTATGTGAATTGAATTAGGTAAAATAGATTCTATCTTTTAAATATAATTTTCAAAATAAGGTTTTATAAACTATTTATATTTTATTTATAAAAATGTAACCGTGGTAAAAATAATTATTTACCATCGTATTAGCAAAATAATGTCAATGGTAAAAGTTAAATGGTTAAAGTATAACATAATAAAAAGGTCAATGTTTAATGTAAATATGTGGTATTAATCTATAATAAAAATAAAATACAATTTTATTTATCAGATAATGACATGGAATCTAATTCCACTTCAACATGGTTGGATATAAATATAAAATAATCATTGTATTAAAACATTATCCCACATCTCCTACATTATAAATAACAATTCTTCACACCCCATTTCAAATCAAAAGAATTTTTTTCTTCCAAAATAAGAAAAAAATTTCTAATAATAACAATACACATGTCAATTTTATTTTTTTCCAAAAAAATAGTAAATCTAGGGCCCTCAAGGATTTCTCAATGAGATGATATTAAATAGGTAATTTTATCCAAGTATCAATCATAATTTATTTCCTTTCTCTAATTTCTCGTCATATACTTATTCAAAAAATGCATGGTTACTATAGAATAATATATATAATGTATTCAGTTTTCTAATGGAATATATAATATCCATTATATTTCACATCAGCCCTTATTAAAAGAAACAAAACCATTGTCCTTGTTATGTCGGTTAATCACCACCACGAACAATGATTTTGTTTATTTTCTATTACCACCTAGATAGATAGTAATAAAAATATTATTATGGTAATAAAATATTTTAAATAGTATTTTTTATCCTTATTCATGCTTTGGAACTAATATATAAATTTAATATTTAAAAAAATTAGTTCGTGATGTTCAGAAAACCCAAAAAAAATAAACATTTACCGTTAATAATTTATTTAATAAATCAACCTCTTTTAATAATAAAAAATTATATATGGAAACATTAATATTTATAGATTTTCATTATTAACATTCAATTAAAGTTCATGATCTTTATTCCCATTTAAAAATAACATCATTAATTAAAAAAAGTTATCTTGTTACCATGAAACAAACACACCTTAATCCATGGAAATATAGTAATATTATTAATGAATCTGTTATAAAATGCTATTAAATCATAAAATAAGGTTATATAAATTTAAATACTATCATTAAAAGAGTTAATAAGATTCTTAAATAATTATAAATGTGTTTTAATAAAATTAATGGAATTTTAACATTAGGTAAGGGATTTCAGATACCAATTTTCATTATTTGTAAAATACATATTCTTCTTGATTATGTCATTATAATATTATGTGTGAAATAATATATGAATATCTTATATTTCATTCCTCTTCATATATTTTTATTTACTATTAAAATATATAATCAATCAATTTTATTTATGCACACTCCAATGTATTGATATTTATAATAGTTTTTTCATTTAAAATTTATCCTTCTTATTCTCCCATAAAACTATATTATCCTTCCTGTAACTTGTTCTAAAAAATTTATTCCAATAGTTTTTTATATTATATTATGATTTTTACATGATTTTTTCAATTTACCCTATATTTTTAAATTATACTTTTGGAAGTTTTCTAAAAGTGTTTCTTTGTTACTATTCAAAAAAATACAAATGGAATCATATTTTACTAAAGTGATTGGATCTGATTTTTTAGGCATCCAGACACATTTAATATTTAAATCATTATTTATAATTTATATGGTTATTTTCAAATAAATTTTCGCCATATGTAGGTGAATAATTTTTCTAAAAAAATTTATATAAAAATGAAATTGTTATTTTACCTCTAAATCATAATATAATTCATTTTCCTTGTATTATGATTGTGACATGGTTCATGGGATCTTTTTATAAAAATTGGTGGTTACGTGATAAAACAAAGAGAGGTGGATATATGATAAACCAATTTTGGGTGGTTATCTAATAAACAAATGATTTTTAGTTCAGTGATAATCCAAGGATGAGTTTTTAAGTGATAACCTCCAATGCATTTGGTTATCTGATGTAACGACTTGGGCATATTTGTTACTCCATTTTAAACAAATTTTTTATTCCAATTATAGATCATGGGTGAGACTAATATATAATATAAAATGTATTGAGACCCATTATATCACCATGTTACATTGTGTAGTGATTATATTTGTGGTAGACCATAAGGTTATTCCAACAAATTGTTTTAAAAACGTTTTATGAATGTGATTCTCTAAGATTGATAATAGTGTATTATTTTACATTCTATGAATTTTAATGATTTTATTGAAACTAATATTGTCTGTGATTTCCTAAGAAAATTATTTTTGTTTCAATAGTAGAATATATGTAATGATAATGGTCAATATTACCTGGGTAATCATGTTTTTCAATGGGAAAACATTTCCCATTTATTATTATCTCATACTAATCATTTACGATCATCAAATTTCATAAAATTTTTATCAAGGTATTTAAGGGAAAATAGAGATGAGAATGAAAAAAAGGAAAAACTATGATGATTTTAAATATAAGGAAAGCAGGTTTCATGTAAAAGGGTTTCATTTCATAGAAAAAAATAATATTGTGTATTAGTTTCAACATGTAATTTTTGTTTACTATGAATAGGTTTTCCCCAAATGTATAAAACAATAATCCAAGATGATATATGGGAAATAAATTGTAGTATTTTTATTTTTTAATCATTAGAATATATAATTTTTAATGATGATTCATTATAGTTTGTATCATTCTAGGGTTTAGTCAACATTGGATAATATATATTTCTATGTAAGGAAAAATTAGGAGTTATAGAAATCTAAAAATTTTTACATTTCAAAGATTATTGTGACATAAAAAACCTAGTCGCTCATTTGCTAAAATAATTTGATAAATTTCGTGGAGATTAATAGTATTTTATATATTGAATTTATAAAGGTAGTTGATTTAGTATTTCATGGTTAAGGTGTTATAGATTTTCTAGAAGTAATATCATTAAAGTACCATTTCGTTTAATCATTTCATGTTTTAATAATATTATGTTATATAGATTAATGATCATTAATCATGATATAATGAAACAGAACATTAATATCATTCTTACCCATCCATATGAATTGATTATCACAATAATGAGAGAAGAATGTACATAATATTTTGATATCATATGAGGTATTCTAATAAACTAAAATAGAATATTTATCATATCTAAAACATTTTCATTTCTATAAAAATTTAATGTGTCGTGGTTCCTGTTTTTGTGGATTAAAAATCTCAGCATTACCGTATATTGTTAAATGTGATATTCACTAGGGAAAGGACCATTTTCATTTTGTATGTTTCCCATCATGTCAGATGAGGAATGGATATTCATGAATTATTGAAGTCTGGATTTGTGTTAATAATTATTTTCTTATATTCTTTTTTATGAAATATTTTTGGGTTGATATTGAAGAATTAAAATTATATAATTAATTTCATTGATGTTATTAATGGATTATTAGGTAATAAGATGATGAATATTAATTAATTACATGATATTGAATTTTAGTAATTTATGTGTTTAACTCTTTACTTTTAATAATTATGATATATTTTTATGTCAAAAATATTATGTGAATCATTGAATGCCTATGAATTTTTCTATATAATATGCTTTATTCTAAATCTAGGAACATAATATAGATATAATCAATACATTTTGTAAGTGTAATGAATGTGACAATTTTTAATATACACAAACCCATTAATATTTTATAGGAAAAACATAATTTGAGGAGAAATGCATTTAATTTTACATCATAAATTTTAGGGACCTTTTATTATTTTTTGATGATAGGATTTCATAATTTGAGGTAATTTTGGGTTCAACATATTTGGGATGAAAAATGTATGGTATAAGATCACATTTAAGGTTAAAATTTATGAATTTTATTTTTTATGTTGTTTCTAAAATCTCTATATATTTTTAAGTATTATATTAATATACGTTGACAAAAGGAAAATCTCACACGATATTTGGAGACCCATTTCATATACAGAGGACATGGTGGATTGATCCTAAGGTCGAAGGGTTACAATGATGCATCGCCTACCAGTGGCCTACAACGTGGGTCAATTATTATGATATTTTTTTTATGTAAATATTTTGATCAATGAAAAATATTTTTATTTTGGAATCACATGTTTTATCATATTAATGAATAATAGAATACAAATTTATTTATGTATTATGTGATCAATGACATTTTTGATGATGTTAACTATTCATAAAGCATATGTAATTAATGAAAATATAATACTATAGATTTTTATTTGAGAAATATATGTTCAATTAGATTTCGGAATAGTATATGATTTTTTGTGATTTGGGTTATTTATGAAAATAGTTATCATATCCAAATGATTATAAATTAGGGTGATTATCTTTTGGTATGTGAACTTATTAGTGATTTTTGTTTTTTAAATATTAATTTTATCATGGAGTACTATGATATCAAATCATTCAATTTTTTTTTTAATTTACTGTAAAATATTTTCAATAATTTCAATGATATTTATTTGATAGATGATCTATGTTGAAATTTTGGTGCATACTATTTAATTTTGGATATCAAGGTATCTTTTCATGATATAACAGTTTATTAATTTAGGATAATTATATTATCTTATGATAACCATTTATTTTTATTCCTTTTTATATGATAAATATATTGTTCTACATTTTTGGAGTTTTTCATCCATAGATGATGATTTAGGTTGTTTAGGTTTGAAAATTCCTCTTGAGTACCCATTATATAGAGAATAGATGAGGATGGTAATACAAACATAATGTATGAATGTTTATTTATATTCTTAGTTAATGTATTAAATGAATTCCTCAACTGAAAGGAATTTTTTTAGAAAAATAAATGTTACTTTATCTCCTTTTATAGTGGGAATTAAATATCCTTTTAACATATTATGTATTTACAGTTTATTGAATGTTAACATTCTAATGAACATGTTCTATATCACTCTCCATCATAACATTATTATTTATAAACATTAATGTTTATAATATAAATTAATTTTAAAATTATATTTATTAATTAAAATAAAACCAAATTGAATATAAACTGAGTGTTTTTTAATATCCCCCACATTTGTGACCACAATGGGATTTTATCATAAAAAAATTCTAAAAATATTTATTGAGAGATATTAATGAATATTTTAGGTTATATATCAAACATTTTTTTCTAAATTTCATCCAATATGTTTGATTGTCTTAAGATAAGAAAAAGTCAAATTTTAGCCAAAAAAAGCTATAATTTTCTAAAAATAAATTTTTCCACCATTTTATATAACAATTATTTAAAAGATATTTTTGAGTATGATTAATAATTCTTTTTAAAAATAAATAAATGTAACTATTTAAACTATAATATAAAAAATTATATTATTGTAAATATTTATTTCTTTATAAAAAGTTTAATTTTTTTGATGAATAGTGAAAAACAGTGTATTTTATCTGCAAACATATCTTTCATGAAATTTATTTATATTTTTCAATTAAATATTAAATGTTTTTAAAATATTATTAATTAAATTATAAAAAATTAAATACATTTATCTTATATTTAATCAGTTTATTATTGAAATTTGAAATACAAACGTTTTACAATTTTGTCCATTTCACTTTAAAACCCTACTTTTAATTATTTCCATTGGAATATTTTTAAATAAAATTTTAAAAATAATGTGAATTGAAATAGGTATAATTAATTCCATATATTGTATAATTTTTTTGAAATTAGGCATTACGGTCAATTTAATTTTTACATATAAATTTTTTATAATGATTAACGAAATATTTATCATTTTATATATAAAATAATGAAAAAATTTTATTGTAAAAAGTAATGTCATAACATACAAAAAAATACACATTTAATTTTTGGATGGGGTATTTCATTAACATAAATAGAATCTAAAATAATAATTATCATCCATTATTTTGGAAATTAAATTTAGCTCAAAGTGGGTGGATTTAAATATCGGAGAATAATTAATTTAATCACATAATCTCACCTCTCTCAAAGTATAATTATCACTCCTCACCACTCCATTTCGACTAACCTAACTTATAGCTACCAATATATTTGACTTACCCTCACATCCTAACACTTCAAATGTCCAAGTGCTGTTAGAATAACCAAAATTCAGAATCTATGTACCTAGAGACATTCTCAATGAGGTGTTATACAATATGTAATTTAATTGAATTACCTATCTAAATTTCTTTTCTTTTTCTAGTATCTCCTCACACAAATTATCAATTAATGAATTATTAAAATATATTCCCATTTGTATTGGAAGTTTTTTTTCTATTTGAATTTATAAAAACTATTTCATTTCACATCTCCGCTTATTATATAAAATGAAACTATTGTATAAATTATGTCAGTTAATCGACTTCATGATTAATTATTTTCATCATTTTCCATTACCTCCATCATGTACACTCATAAAAATATCATTCTGGGTAAACCCTATTTAAATAGGTATATTATTAGCTATTTCATGTCCTATAACTAATATATAAAAATAAAATAAAATAAAAATAAATTAATTCATTATGTTCAAAATAATCAACCAAAAAACTCTCATGAAACATTTATATAATGTATAATACCTTGTAAGAAATTAAAATGTATCATGGGGCCATTCATATACATAGATTTTTATAAATGTATTAAATTACACTTATATTGTTTGAATCCAATTTATATTGAATTCCATAATTATACACAAACAACCCAATCATGATTCTATGGAAAAAATGAACAAGAAACCATGAAAATAATCAAATATTATTAATGAGTATTTCATTAAATATATTGAAATCATCACATATGGTATAATAAATATTTATATATTTATTTAATGAGTTAATTTTATTATTCAAAACATTAGAAAGGGCATTAAAACACATTTTAATTATGTATAATGTGAGGTGTGGGTTTTCCAAACACAATTTAGATTATTTGGATTAACCATCTACTTATTGATTATATCATGATAGAATAGTTGGTTAAATAAATTTTTAATATGTTATATTTTCTTTAAATTTTTTAAATGTTTTAAAAATAAAAAAATAATCAATTAATATTATTATTGCTCAATCTAATGTTATGATATTTATAAGAAACATTCATTAAAATTTGTTCCATTTAAATGATGCATAAAACACCATTTTTCTTCCATGACTGTGTATTAAAAAATTTATTTATACATTATTTTTAATATTCTATTATGACTATTTCATTTCATCTAAACTCATGTTATACTCTATTTTAATCATTTTTAAATTATTATTTATTTCATTTTATAAATGTTTTTCATTGTGAGTTATCCAAAAAAAATATGAATTGAATTATTTTTCCCCTTATAAGGAATGAGATGCTTTTCCTTCCATCAAGACACCATAATTATTTGAATCATAATTTCAAATATTACAATATTATTGTCAAATAAAATATTTTTCATTTTATATGAACAATTTTTTACTATAAATTTTAATTTTTAAAAATAAACTTGTAATATTACTTATGAATATTTATATAATAAAAGTATTAATGTGTTTTTATTTGTTTTATTATTCTAGGGGATTTTTTAATATTAATGGTGTGAACGTGAGTAACTAATGAAGTGAGGATACATGGAAACCAAATGATCGGTGGTTATGTGATAAACCAATGATATTCAGTTCTTTGAAAAACCAAGGATAGATTATTATTACATTAGCACAAACACATTGGATAATCTATAATTGTAGGTTTTACATATTGGTTACTCTATTTAAACAATGTTTTGATCCCAATTATATCTCATAGTTGATAACAACAATGCTTATATGAAGGTTTGAGCAACATTATAGATCTCTATAACAATGTATGTTGATTATATTTGAATAAGACGGTATGATTGTTAAATTTTCAATGGTATTTGAAAGAGTTATATGAATTTTATGATCAATGGTTACAAAAAAAGATAGTTTTTTAATTTTAATGGGTTTTTCTGATTTTACTTGAGATAAAGTGTGTTTTTTCCTATGAAAATGAATCCTTTAAATATCCCAAAATTCTATGGGATATCAGTAATGATTTGATGGGTTTTAAAGTGTTTCAATAGAGTAATGTTTTCTCATCCGTTATTTCAATTGATGGCATGTTTTGTTCATACCATGTTTTAAAATGTGTTTCTTAATTTTTAAGGGAGTATAGCGATAAGACTGTGGAGATGGGGAAATGTATGAAGCTATTTCATGAAGATAAAGTATGTTTTCTTTTAAAAGGGATTATTTTCATGGGAAAAAATAGATACTCAGTACAAGTTTCCACATTTAATTTATCATTTCACTTTTTATGGAATTCTCCTAACAATATAAATATATAAACATATATGGTCTTTGGGAATGAAATAAATGGAATTTTTTAATCACTATAATATGTAATGTTTAATGTTTGATCAGTACTTGGTGTTCCAATATTGTCCTTTCCATATATTGCATGTCCATGTCCATGTACATGGACATGTTTGATTACACAACTTTGGATGTCTACTCCAGCCTTTCCATATACATCCATAGTACACCGCATGTGGCGCCATATATCAATATACATGTGTAATCCTTATATACATTGAGCTATATTATATTTGTTCCATGGTGTGTGAATTGTACATAGGGTGTGTAAAAATACATGGGCTCTTTAGCATGAACACACTGTAAAAGATTAGTAGTTTTTATACGGGTGACATAGCTTGTGACACATGTCACATGGTGTTTCATAATTATATATATTCTGAAAAACATGATCAACATAGATGTAGAACAATTGGTGTGTGATTATTTTATTACATGTTTTATAGTCATTTTTTATAGATTCAAGAAACTAAATATTATGCTTCATCAATCGGGTCTTCATAGCAACTGATTCTTCTATGAATCAAATCACATGTCATGGATCTTGGGTTATCTAAGCCCACTCACTGGGGATTGTTATAATCCATACCTATCAAATGGTTGTGATAAGAATTCGTCACACCTCATTGCTTTAGTATAATTAAAATTGGAATAGAACCACTTGAAATTTTTATGGATTTATTTATATATTCATGTACAACAAGCAAGTCACCAAATCACCACCCCAATCCTATAGTAATTATCCCTTAGGAAAAATATATAATTTGTACTGATTTTTCCTCAGGTATTCATCAAATCATAGTTCAATTGAAATTTCCAATAATGAACTGACATACAATTGGGGTAGAATACCATAATACAATAATTATATGAATGAACCTCAACCTTTATTCATTCTGTTTTTGGTACATTATCTTTTTAAAGGAAAATGATGATGTATTGAAATAAATAAACAAACAATAAATAATTTTCCCCAAATAATTCCAACAATAATATCATACAAAATGACAGATCCATTATCCAATCCCTTAGTAAATTGGATTGTGTTAATATTGTTATAGGAAATAGGTAATGTCGACAAATAAATATCCCCACATCTATTTATATCAATAATCGATGATGAATGAATGTTTGTTATTTTCATTGGAGCGATCCATGACCTATGTTGGAGCATAATTAACTATCTAATCTAATATTATTTATTCATAAAATAAATCTATCATTTGATGGACCACTTAGTCTCTAGTGTTTAACATACAACCCTATGATCTCATAATATTAAAAAAAATTATATTTTATGTCTTTGTTTTAAGACAAGGAAAATTAGTGTTTTAAATAATCCATTTTATTAATTATCTTGTGACTTCATTTTATTTATTACCCATCATTGGAATATGTACTTTCACGCTAAGCATAATAACAACATTATAACTCATCATTAACATAATATCCCTATTATGGGACCGAGTTTGGATGTTTTTCATCATTTTCAGGAAAACATGACACTTGTGATATTTAATGTATTTAATATTCTTCAAAAACATATTATTTTTCTCCCCAAGCCTAAAAATCTCACACCACTCATCAATTAGATCTTGATATTCTCTATGAAATATTCCAATGTCTTACATGGAATTAATAGTCACATTACATGTTGAACAATTTTAATTAAAAATTAAAACCACAAACATGATAAAAAAAATTGTTTCGGAAGAAAAAATTTCAATAGTTAAAAAATTCTACATTTATAAAATAAATTTGAAATTTATTCCAATGACCTACATTGGATTAATAATAATATAAATTTTTTAATTTTAATTTGGAACCCATTTTAAAACATAATTTTAACATATTAATTCCTTAATATAAAAAGAATTTTTTAATAAAAAGGAGTTTTCAAAATTATTTAAAAAATCAACGTTTTCTAAAAAAATATCCTTAAAATTCACTGTATGATAATTTTAAATATTTATTTCCATAAAATCTTTTATTTGGGAAATAATTTATTTATTTTTAAAAAAAATTAATTTCCAATAGAATAATATCCCAATAATTTTATGATTATGAAGTATTTTTCAATGAATATTGTGAAATTAATAATAATTAAGTACTTTTTTATAAATATTTTGACATTATATAACAAACAAATGTATAAATTATTAAATTTGGTTATTATTATTCATGTTCCTAGGTTTAACAACTATGATAAAAAAATCCATGTTTAGACTATTATATTAACTATTATTTTTAGTTCATTAAAACATGATTATTCATCTAACACAAGATATTAAATTGATTTAATGTACTTGAACAATTATTTGATTAAAAACATAGGATAATTCCCATGGATACATGCAATTTTATTCATAATAAATAAATATTTCCTTCAAAAACGTTTATAAATAATATAACAATTCATAAACACATTATATAAGAAACATTTTTTCATATCATAGGGAAAATAATAGTAAAAAAGGGTGATCAGAGATTCATATAAATGGTAAAAGGGAGAGATATCAATGACCATTTAAACATTATATGATCATAATGGTTTTTTAAAAATCATTTTATCCTTCGATAATAATATCCCATAATTCCTATACATAATCATGAGTAATTTCCAAAGGATTTTTTGTTCATAATATATCAATTGTAAAGTGATCAATGAAAATAATTCCTAAGAAGATTACATTAGAATATGATCTTATAAAAAGAGTGTAATTGAAGGCCTCATAATTAAAATCATTGAAATAAAATTCTATGTTTGGACACTATGTAATTAATTACTTATTATGATTGGGATAAATTCTAGTGTACCTTCTTGAGGATTTCGAAAACCTATCATGTACCATCTTTTAGGGTTCGGATAACATGTAATAAACCATATTATTTTGGGATTATGAAAAACTCCCATTAACTCTTTTATTTTGAAAATGTGATAACATCTCATATAAATATTCATTACATAGAAAATTATTCATACACAATCAATTCGGGGTTTATATAATATTTGTCCCACCCCACACATAATCTTATAACAAATAATATTTTTTATACAAGATCATAGAATATTTCATCATAAATTAACCCATGAAAAATAAATTTTTTCATTGATATTTCATGATTATAAAAATAAAACTTCATGAAAATAATAAATTTGGGATTTTTGGACCATATCCCTATAATATCATAAGTAAATAAAAAATATTCAATCTTAGATGAAAACAAAGTTAAATAATAACATGGAATATTCTATTAGGAAATTTCATTTTTTAATCACTTCTTTAAAAAAATGAAATATTAGAGAAATCTCTCACTTTGAGATGATCAAGGTAAAATTTTAATGGAATACATAAATCATTATTTGAAAATGTTGGTGGGAAATTCCATTCAATATGAGTACATAGAAAAAATGATTTCAGTAAAAAAAATTGAAAAGTATCTAATGTACCAATTTAAGGAAAATAAATGAAGATTATTTTTACTAAAATTTTTATAAATTTATAAATGGTTCATAATGATTTATAAATTAATAGGATAATCATATAATAATTCATCAATTTTTTAAAAGCATTTATGTTCCTCAAAAAAATTATTTTCGACCAAAAATTGATATAATGATAAATATTCTATAAAATATATTTTTTATCTATAGTACTCAACGAGATGGAATTCTAATGAATAGATTTATTCTAGGGATGTAAAAAAAGTAGATAGAATTCCAAATATTTATGGAGAGGAATATCATGAAATCCCATCATTTAAAATTTAACTATATAAATTCCTGATAAACTTTTAGAATGTTACCTAAATACCTTACCACATTTGAATTATTTGACTAATAACCTCATTAAATAAATAAATATATATATCATTAATATTTATATTAAAGTCATCACATAATATTTTCACTAGAATTATGTATATTGAAAATAGGATTCGCGTGGTTAACAAGTTCCGGTTCCAATATAAATAAACATGAGATGAAAATATCATACAACACTATGAACATTTTAAAAATTATCCCCATTAAATAATAACCTCAAAAAACATTAAATTTAATTAAAATAATTGGATTCCAAACAGAACATGTTAATGTTTATGTATATTTTCATAATAAAAAAATTGGTGCATAACATAATTTATCACCCAAAGAAGACAATTTGATATGATAAGACTTCATCTTGATTTAAATATCATTAAATGAAAAATTACCTCCTATATAATATACTTATATTTATTTAATAATATAATAAGTTTAGATAAATACTAATAATATTGTATATAATCTGATTATAACATCTTAATAAAAAAATATTAATAATTCACCATTAGAATAATCAATTTCAGAGGTTAACGTTTTTGTTTTACATGTGACTTTTTCTTCAATAGTTGAAGTCCATGTAGATTAGTCATGGATACATAGTCAAAAAAAATACTTAATGTTAATATGTTAAAATATATTAATTATGTATACATTTATAATCATCCATAAAAGGCCATCCTTGAAAATTGATGTACACCATTCATGAAAATGGTTGGTCGTATGTGTTGAAGTTGGGGTCCAAAAACCAACTTCCTTTGTACATTAAGATAGTTATATACATTGTTATTAATTTTTACAGATTCATCATCACATCATGATTTTTCTTTTACATGACATTGTATGTGATCTTCTCCTAAGAGTAAATGTCACACTATAATGTCATAATAGATCCGTTATCTGGTGATAATCTAGATATTCTATTATAGTATTCTAGAATATATGTTCTATAGATGGATGATTTAATTTTATGGAAATGATGATATAGGATATTAGGTGTGGGTACTCATATGACTTTGGGGCATATTCTCATTGTGGTATCCCATTGTTATGTCAAGAAAGATATTATGAGAACATTACATGTCGGTAGGAATTCCGCATTTACATGTTCCATTGGATGTTCCTTTCATCAGACATGTGTATTCGTACATAGACTTTAATATTATAATTAATTACTGTTATGACTCCATCATTAATTTGTATGCATTAAAAATAATGATAAATTATGTTCACAGTGAGGTTGGATATGATTGGTCGGTCACGAGTAATACTGAATTAATGAATAATGATAGAAAAGATCTATCCCTTATATTTTTAAAGGATTTTTAAGTATTCATCCATTATATTTTATTGATATATCCTAAATAAATCCTTTTCCATGGTGTTCTACTGGCAATTTGAGTTTCATAGAAATAAAATAAAATTAAATCGAGCACATGGGTTGATGGAACTATCAGCAACGAACATGTTTAGAGATATTGAGACTGTGGGATTATATTACTTGGTAATCATTCATATGTGGTGACATGTTATTCAACATTAAATTCATTCTATATGGGTTCCTTGGAGTGTTTCCAAATGATAACCATGGATATTAGGCTACTCCACATAATTCCATTGAGAATGATGCCTAAAGGATTACACAATAGGTTCATCCAGAATAATAGTTGAATAATGTATATTTTTTTATTATTTAAAATGTTGAATAATAATTATTCCATATTTTTGTATAATATTTATCCATGGATTCCTGATCACATTTATTTGTACACTAGTTATTCGAGAAAATTTATTATGAGAATAAAATCTAATAAATATTTAATATCTGTTTAGTGAATATAATATTTGTAAACATATTGGTGCAGGATGAAGAGAATTTTATTTTTTAAATAAATAGACATTATTCATGGTCCAATGAATACATTGGTGGACTAGAAAACTTTTTTTATGTTTCTAGTGATAAATTGTAATGTTGAATATTATTTTATTAAATAATATTAAATGTCAATTCTCAATTCTTTCTCATGTCAATAAATAATAAAACTAATAATACTATTATTTACATGGGGTTTCACTTGGTTTAATAAAATTAATAAGGGATCTTGTGAAATTCAATTATTTTAACCCTAGATATATATATAACAAATTATATTTATTTTCTCATTACACAAGCCTGGAAAATCATTGGGAAAATTTATTGGATAAAATCAACCAATCATAAATAGATAATCGCTCAGAAAGAATTATCTCATGAACATGAGTGATCCTCCAACACTGGATCAAGGAGAAAAATATGGAATTGGTTCGTAAGGAGATCATTGTCAGACAAAAAAAGCCAAAGGATCTTCCATGTTAGCACTTGGAGACTCATTCAGTGACTTCCAGAGCATCATGAACTATGTGGGGATCCCCACTAGATGAATCATATGATGGGATTCTAAAATGAAACAGCATGTCAATACATATCTGTGAATGGACACATCAATGAAGAAAGAATTATTTTATAGGTAATTCGTATTTAATTAAACTTATTATAAATTGCATGTGGGGATCTCCCCTATATTGGTTCTCGGTTTATAAACATTCATTGTTATTTCATTCAAATCCATTGACTAGGGAATTATTCATCACAAGATCTTGTATTAATCAATGATAATGGAAAAAATGAAATTTTGAGCACCATCCCTACCACACTTCCAATGTACCTAAATCCTACTATACATACTCGTGATGTCACGACCCATCCTCGGGGCTCGTGCCGTGACTACCCCAAACCCGCCTTCTATAGGCCAAGGGCTGGCGACTAACACCAAAGGCGTAAATACCGATAACTGGGAAGGCATGGCCTTAATAAAAGTAAACAAAACACCACAGAGTACAAGAGGAAGTAATACACTAAGTAAAAAAGAAAGTGAGGAAAAGTAAAAAGGGTCACAATACAAACCCAACTGAAAGTAAAGCTACAACTGAAAGGAAGTACAACAGAAAAGAAAAACAACTGGAAGAATAGAAGCAGCTGCTGGGTCGTCCACCTCGGATCCTACCTGAAGGGTAGGTATAAATAGCGCAGCTCCTATATCGTCGACCACAGATCCTAACTGAAGGGCAGGTACAGATAGCCTCCACAATGCTCTCGCCCGTCAACTTCCTCCATGTATCGTCTCATCGTGATGTCCACCACCGGGTACCGTCCATTCCGCGAACACTTTGCCTCTGTCAGCACTGCCCGTTGTCTGTAACCAACACAATGAGGTTCCGGCATAGCCCGTTCAAGGGTGAGTATACGATACTCAGTAGAGACCCTGAGACCCTCAAGGTCTCACTAAATCCCACACGGATAACCACAAAGAAGGATCCCAAAAGATAATCATTACTTAGGTATAAGCCCATACTTATACCTAAGTTATCAAGTAACCTATCTCAATCATGAGGTAACACAAAGGTTATGAAATTAACAGATAACCGCTACATGGTATATGCCCATACAAATATCTAAGTTATAAAGTGACCCATCTCAATCATAAGGTAAACACAAAGGTCATAGACTCAGCTCAAACCAGTATTTTCATTTTCAAAACTGTAACTACTGAAGAGCCCCATCTCGGTCGAGTAATATGATCATGTCACGACTCCGAGGTACTTCTCACTAACCTAAGACTGCTGAGGTACTCCTCTTGTCGAGTACTGCGGGTCTGCCACCTCACAAAGTTGTGATCCTCCGCCATTGGTCTGCCACCTCACACAGTAGTGCTCCCCCTCATAGCCTACAGAGGTACTCCTCCTGTCGAGTACCGCGGGTCTGCCACCTCACAAAGTAGTGCTCCTCCGCCATGGGTCTTCCACCTCACAAAGTAGTACTCCCCACTAGGCTATGCAAGTCACTTCGAATCGAATCGGACAAGCAGTCATCAGGTCTCATCCAGCTACACGGTCTCCGTACTCCGTATTCTCATCTCCAAGAGGGTCCGTTCCTCAAGCTACAGGTCGATACTCCATGTATCACAGAGTCCCACGAAGAAGAATTTAAAATGACCTCCTCGTCATAGGGGTATCAACGCAATAGACGACGCGTCAATCGGAAGCCCGGTCTGTGAGTAATTAAACTTTTCATCCCAGGGGCACGATTGGTTTCGTGTGTGAACCAACTCGGTTGTATCTCAACTGTACCTTGAACCCTCATAGGGTTTACTCCTAGAGACCGTTTCTCAATGAGATCACCAACGCCGCTGATGGTTCGTTAATAGAATGTCTGGTCTGAAAGTTATCTGCTTTTCCGTTCCAGGGGCCCGGTTGGATTTCAGATTCAATCCAACCAAGACACTATCCAACTACATCAAAACCTCAGGCGATGTATGCCAAAATTTACGTCTCATCAAGAGTAATCAAACAAAGTTGACGGCACGTCAATCGGAAGTCTGCAGCTGAAGTTATAAGTGTTTCCGCTCCGAGGGCCCGGTTGGTTTCGGGTTCGAACAAACCCGGTTGTACCCAAATTTATCCGAAACCTTGAGCGTAATAATCCGAAAAGACCTTCTCTATCAAAGGATCGCATTGCAACTGACGGTGTGTCAATTGGAGGTCTGTAACCCATGTTATTGGTGTTTGAACGGATCTGCCCGAAAATAGGGGGTTCAGGCCCGGTCCGACCTGGCCCGAGACCCCCTGGGTCGGCCCGAACCGGGTCGACCCAACCCGTGTCCAGGTCCGGGCCATTTGGGCATAGCCCGGCCCGGCTAGTGCGGCCTAGCCAGGCCTGCACGGCCCGGCTAGTGCGGCCTAGCCTGGCCTGCACGGCCCGACCCGGTCTGCGCGGCCCGGCCCGGCATGGGCGGTCGGTTGCCCCGGCACGAGCGCGCCCCGCACGACCTGCTTGGTCATGCCATTGCAAAATTAGGGGGGGTCTGCCCCCATTAATTGATATGCGGCCCCCACTTTGGGGCCTCTACCTTTGATAGCCGGGGGATACGACCCCCTGTCTCCTCCCGGTCCCGCGCGGCCGCGGGACCGGTCGCCTGCCTCCGCGGCTTCAGTCGCGGCGGTCCCTCTTGTCGGTGCGCCAGAACGCTGCCCCCTCCGGGCGGGTGGCCGGTGCCAGCAGCCGCCTCCGGCCGCCGGCGCCGCCGTGCCGGAGTGGCGCGCCAGCAGGATCTTCCGCGTACCACCAGATGCGCTTCGGTGGTCCGTTTTGCTTTCCGTCTTCGCCAGCGGTCCTTCGGGGACTTTCACTTCACAACAATGTCGTCAAAATGCCCCTGCGGCCCATTCTACCATCGCCCGTCGATCCACACGCCAATAAAAAACAACGGAGTCTTCTATTCACCATTGCGACCCCGACTCGAGTCGCGATTACGTTCGGCCTCAACGGCACGGCGCGACAACGCCTCGCTTCTTCGCCATATTCTTCTTGTTTCCATGCGGTGTCATTGCACTGCGCTTCATTGTTCATGCCACCACAAACACAACATCGAAGGATGAGGAGAGTAGGCCATGTTCGTGTGTTCCGTCCTCCTCCCTTTATAATTATAACAGGCGGCGCAAGAATAGAAGTTGATGAACGACAAAGAATTCACGAACAAATAAAAAAACCCCTACCTCAAGGTGCTGCTGAACGAAGGTTCATCGTGGGAAAAGAATGTTGTGGAAGAATGCTCTGAAAGCGTCGTCGGCGTCACGGAGAAGAGAATATTCGGCGTCGCGGTACATGGAGTAACATCGCCAATCTCCGAAGATTCGGCGTTCTTCGTAGGAGGTCGGTGTTCTTCATCAGAGACGGTGCATTCTTCGCGTTCTTCAAGGACGAAAAAGTGGATTACAAGTCTTGAGCAATTCCTCACAATCCCTCTCTCACAACGAACCCATCCTTAAGGAAATAATACTTGTTTTATTTAATTTACACACAAGGCAACATCTCAATTTTAAATTCAAAATAATTCATTCAATTAATTGAATTAATTGAAGCGTTTTAATCATCCAATTAATGTGAGTGTTCACTCAGCATTTAATAGGGGGTGTAGGTGTGTTACAAAAATGGGGGTTTGAGGAAGTTGAATAGGTGGGTCTCCTATAGGCCCCACACTACTAATCTCTGACCTAGTGGAGTAGGATATTCTGGGTCCCTCTCCAACCACCAACCTTAGGATTTATCAACTTATAAATAAAAATAAAATTGGTTGCACAAATTATATTTTTATTCATTACATAACACATTATTTTAAATACCACACCCGAGAAAACACAACTCCAGAATAGGTGTTCTTAAAAAATTATCGGTGTTGTGGTTTCATCGGTGCCCTCAGCTTTTTATTCCGAGAACCGGCTCATAAGTTAGAAATAGAAACTCGTCCGTTCACTAAACGTAGCCGAGCTAAACTTCAGAAATTGATTCCGGGAACACTGGGCTTCGGAATCATGCACCGTCAGAAACTGAGTTCTTGTAAAATCCCAATGAAATTAAGAAAAAAAAATTCCTTTGAAATTTCTAGGTCTTTGCATTACTTCTACCTCATGGATTTACGTCCACGAAAATCTTTAACACAATCTAGGGAAACAAAAGTTGTACCGAGCACGCATCTGAGCCTTCCTCTCCCATGTTCTCTCATGGAGGTTCCCGTGCTGCCAATGAAAGTGCACAAGAGGAATCGACCTTCCTCATAGGACCCGCTCCTGTCGATCATCAACCTCTACTGAAACCCTGAAAAAGTCACCCCATCACCAATGTCCATCTCCACATGGTCGATGATATGCGTCGGGTCAAACACGTATCTCCCCAAATGATATACGTGGAAGTCGTCGTGCACCTGGTGCAACTGACACTACCACAAAAACAGTTTTTGCAGCGCCCCCCCCCCCCCCTTTATCAGCGCTAAAGAAAAAGCGCTGATAACGGGTGACATTATCAGTGCTAAAAAAGTTCTGATAAAAGCACCCCTTTATCATCGCTTTTTTTTCACTGATAAAGGGGCCCCCTATATCAGCGCTTGTTTCGTAGCGCTGATAAACGGGGGGCCTTTATCAGTGCTTTTAAAAAAATGCTGATAAAGGGTCGACATCAAAAAAAATTAAAAAAAATATATTAATATATTAATATATAAATATAGTTATATTGATATATAAATATAATATATAATTTTTAAATATATTTTAGATAAGTATAAATGTACATTTAAACATAATATACTTAATATATAAGATATTTAGTGAAAATGGCTTCTTAAAAAATTTTAAAAAAAATTATTTAATAATTTGATAATTATTATTGAGTAATAGTCATTTAATAAAAATTTGAAGACTAAAAAAATTAATGAAAATTAAAAAAAAGATCCAAAATATGTTGAAAATGCTACTCAAACTTCAAACGACCATAACTTTTGATCCGGGTGTCCATTTGAGCTATACAGCATATAAAATTGAAGCTTGTGATGAGTTGTACGCCGTTATGACACATGGGTACCCCAGTCAAGGGATTTTTGAGGCCAAAAGAGGCCCATAAGGCCTCTAAAATTGAGTTTTTTGTCAGGGGTACCCCGATTTTTTAACATTTTGTGGATTTTCAGCCTCGTTTAAGGGGGTATTATTGGATTATTTTGATGGGTTATGAATTTATTCCAAGGTATGACATTCATATTGATATTATGTTTTTGAAATTTCATCATTTTTTATAATGCACTACTATTTATAATCAAATATATAACAATATATTCATATTTTTTATATATTCACACCTAAAAAATTAACTATAAAAATAAATAATAAAATATATTTACCTATAAAATATATTAGCTTTATCTAAACAATAACTAACATCAATTTTATTTAAAATAAAAATATATGAATATTTATATACCTATATATTAATCTAACAATATATATATATATTAATCTATCTATATATATATATATCTAACTATATATATTAATCTAATAACTATATATATATTAATATAACTACATATATATATATTTGTATTACTATAAATATATAATTTAATATCACTATAAATATATATATTAATATCACTATATATATTAATATAACTATATATATATATATTAATATAACTATATATATATTAATATAAATATATATTACTATACGAATAAATATAACTAAATATATAAATATATATACATATATGTTAATATAACTATATATATATTCACATAACTATATATATATATTAATATAACTATATATATATTATAATATAACTATATATGTATATATATTACTTTACAAATAAATATAACTAAATATATTTTTATATATAGATATATGTAAATATAACTATATATATATTAACATAACTATATATATATTAATATAACTATATATATAAATATTATAATATAACTATATATATATATTACTATACGAATAAATATAACTATATATATATATATATTAATCTAACTATATATATATATTATAATATAACTATATATATTAATATAAATATATATTACTATACGAATAAATATAACTAAATATATGAATATATATATATATATAGATATCATGAATTCAAAGACAAATCAAAATAGATTACTGGTAAAGGCTTAGCCGCGCAGGGGGGACGCCTCGAGTTCAAATCTTGGTGGAGGCAGGGGCGCGCGCTGCAATGGGGAATATAGCAGCAACCGTTGTTAAAGGGTGAAGGGGGTGTGTGGGGCACTGTACAGGGGCAGAAAAGCGCTGTAAAAGGGGGTGCTCAAGCACTTTAAAAGCCCCCTCCCGGTTGGCAGTATTTTTTAAATATTTTTAAATTTGATAAAAAAAATTACCTTTTATCAGCGCTTTTTGAAAAGTGCTGATAAAAGGTTCCATTTATCAGCGCTAAAATGAACGCGCTGATAAAGGAAGCGATCATATAGGGGCCTTTTATCACCGCTAAAACAAACCGCTGATAAATGACCCTTTTATCACCAATTTGTTTTAGCGCTGATAAAAGGGGTCATTATTAGCACATTTTTTAGCGCTGATAAAGGCCATTTTTAGGGCTGATAAAAACCATATTTGTAGTAGTGTGAGGTGGATGGGTCAAATGGTATGCCACCTCGACTACCCTGCTGAGGACCTGAAAAGGTCCGCTGAACCTCGAAGATTACATGCCGCCTCGGCCACATCTCCATAGACCTCGTCGAGGTGAGACCCGTATGAAAACATGGTCCCGATCCTCAAATTCCAGTGGTCCTGTCTCCTATCAACATAGGACTTATGTCCACACTGTGCAGTCTTCATCCGCTCATGGATGATCTGCACCTTCTCCATCGTAGCCTGGACAATCTCTTGTCCCACAAGAGCTGATTTCTTCTTTGCCGATAAGAGAAATCTGGTCTCATCCGCTGGATGAGCCACTTTCTTTTCCTAATACAGTCAATCCGGACATGAATGATGAATTCACGCCATGGACGACGTTGTACGACATCGGCGTTACTACCTAGAGATCCAACTGTCACTCTCCACTCTAAGGGTTGAGTCACACTGTCGGCATCAGTGTGAGTTAACTGGGTCTCCTCCAGTAGGAATCTCTAAAGTGAGGGTCAAGTCAACAGTTTTAACTGGGACCTCTCAGAACACAAAAAGGAAGGGAGAAAATGTCACAAAGTTAAGTGTCTTTTTATTATTGCAGCTCATAGAACAAAGAAACAAAACAATGACAACAAGGAAACTAGAAGCACCAAGATCAAAGGACCCATGCCTGGAACTAGAAATATGAAAAACAAAAGGAAACCACTAGTTCTGCTCTTGTCCACCTACTTCCGGATCTCCATAGTTGTAAGCCTCTACTACCTGAAGCTGAGCTCTCCCATGTCCACCTGTTCTCTATGGTTGGGGTGGACCTCCTAGTGGTGGTGGTGGAAACACCTCGAAGCATCGTCCACCTCCAACTGCATGGCCAGCTCCCCTCCCTCGGCCTTCTGCTCCTTACGGTCCACCTCGATTGAACCTAGGCCTCTCCCTGAGAGGTCCTCAATTTATCTTCTAATCATTCAAGTGGTGGGTTGGACAGTGACAAGCCATGTGACCCTGTCCGCCGAACGTGTAACACAGCATGGTAGGTCTGGCTCTGTCACTCCCCTGAATGCCTCGCACTACCGACCCTGAGTCATGCGGTTGGCCACCTGTTGGTTTGCTCCTCTTGGACCTCTATGTCATCTGTCTATTGCCCGCTGCAGAAGACTCTGCCACATGCCAACTAGTGGTGGGTCTTGATGCTGGAGACTTCTCAGCAAGGAAAATCTCCACTAAGAGGGATCGCTCCAACACCCCTGTCTGCGTCGGGATGCTGTGAGAAACAACAGAATCTGTAATCTCTCGTCGGGGCCCCTACTCAAAGGTTCGAGCCTTGAAGAAAGGGTCTCATACCATATCTGTAGAGTAGCGCGAGAGGTCTGTGAACCTCGCTGAGTACTGCACCACCATCATGCAACCCTGGTGAAGATGCACTAGCTCCTGTATATGCACCGCTGTAATGGTGGCTGGTACAGACTCTTCCTGGAATAGGCTCTCTAAGTCTTCCCACAGAAGTGTCACCTCGTCATGAATTTGGAGCATCAGGCTCCACCATCTGCCTGCTGCTACCTGAAGAAGGCTGGCAGCAAGGATCACCATGAAGTCTGCTGGAATCCCCACTATCCTGAAGACTCTCACCACAGCCTCCAGCCAATCCTCAGCTGCCTGTGGGTCCGTCTCTCCCCTGAACCTGGGTGGACTCTGGCATTGTAACTCCTGTAGTGCGCTCATGTGACATGCACCCTCTGCTGCTGGGGTTGGTGGCATCGGTGGCCCAATGTGTGGTAGTACCGCTAGTATAGGGCCCTTTACTAAAGCCACGTCGCTCAGCGGGCTGTCAGTACATACAACTCTCGTGGCTCTAGCTAGCCGTCCACGGGGAGGCATCATGAATGAAACAAACGAGACACGGTCAAATGATTTATACCTAGTGAGCTGACCTGGTTTGAGCTGTTTTAATAGAAAACCTATGAAATCACACATGCAATCAGTGTTTTCGTGCACAAAGTCAGAAATCAGTTGTCAGGGTCCTGATGTATTGATACGTCGGCCGCCAGCACCAACAGTGGACTCCCTAAACTGAAAAATAGTCTCGGTACCCATAATACTATTGCTTCACAGAAAGAAAATATCAGATTTATCGGTTCTGCGGTAGAACCGACTCCTCTGATACCAATTTGTCAAAACCCGTCCTCGGGGCCCATGTCGTGACTACCCCAAACCCGCCTTCCATAGGCCAAGGGCTGGCGACTAGCACCAAAGGCGTAAATCACGATAACTGGGAAGGCATTTCCTTTATAAAATTAAACAAAACACCACATAGTACAAGTGGAAGTAATACACTAAGTACAAAAGAAAGTGCTGAAAAGTAAAAAGTTCCAGAATACAAACCCAACTGAAAGTATAGCTACAACTAAAAAGAAAGTAAAATAGAAAAGAAAAACAACTGGATGAATAGAAGCAGCTCATGGGTCGTCCACCTCGGATCCTACCTGAAGGGTAGTTACAGATAGCGCAGCTCCTGGATCATCCACCACAGATCCTACCTAAAGGGTAGGTACAGATAGCCTCCACAGCGCTCTCGCCCGTCAACCTCCTCCAAGTATCGTCTCGTCGTGAAGTCCACCACTAGGTACCGTCCAGTCCTCGAACACTCGGCCACCGTTAGTGCTGCCCGTCGTCTGAAACGAACACAACGCGGTGCAGGCATAACCCGTGCAGGGGTGAGTATATGATCATCAGTAGGGACCCCATTACCCTCAATGTCTCACTAAATCCAACAATGATAACCACAAAGAAGGATTTCAACAGATAACCCTTACTTAGGTATAAGCCCATACTTATACCTAAGTTATCAAATAACCCATATCAATCATGAGGTAACACAAAGTTTATGAAATCAATGGATAACCACTACCTAGGTATATGCTCATACATATACCTATGTTATCAAGTGAATCATCTCAATCATGAGGTAAACACAAAGGTCACAAACTCAGCTCAAACCAGTATTTTCATTATCGAAACCCTAACTGCTGAGGGGCCTCGTCTCTGTCGAGTACAGTGATCCTGTCACAACTTTGAGGTACTGCTCACTAACCAAATACTGCTAAGGTAATCCTCCTGTCGAGTACCGCGGGTCTGCCACCTCACAATGTAGTGCTCCTCTTCCATGGTTATGTCACCTCACACAGTAGTGCTCCCCCTCATAGCCTACATAGGTACTGCTCATGTTGAGTACCGTGGGTCTACCACCTCACAAAGTAGTTCTCCTCCGCCATGTTTCTGGCACCTCACAATGTAGTGCTCCCCACTAGGCTATGCAAGTCAATCCGAATCGAATCGGACAAGCAGTCATCAGGTCTCAGCCAGCTACACAGTCTCTGTACTCCGTACGATCATTTCTGGGAGGGTCCGCTCCTCGAGCTACATGTCAATACTCCAAGTATCAAAAAGTCTCACGAAGAAGTACCTCAAAGGACCGCCTCGTCATAGGGGTCTCATCGTAATAAACGCCGCGTCAATCGGATGCCCGGTCTGTGAGTAATTAACCTTTTCGTCCCAGGGGCCGGGTTGGTTTTGTGTGCGAACCAACCCGGACGTATCTCAATTGTACCCCGAACCCTCATAGGGTTTACTCATAGGGACCTTTTCTAAACCAGATCACCAACGCCACTGACGGTTCGTCAAACGGACGTCCGGTCTGAAAGTTATCAGCTTTTCCGTTCAAGGGGCCCGGTTGGATTTCGGGTTCAATCCAACCCGTCCACTATCCAATTGCGTCCAAACCTCAGGATAAGTATGCCAAAAGTTCTGTCTCATCAAGAGGAATCCAAAAAAGTTGACGGCACGTCAATCGGACGTCTGGATCTCAAGTTATAAGCGTTTCTGCTCTAAGGGCCTGGTTGGTTTCGTGTTCGAACCAACCTGGCCATACCCAAAGTTCTTCAAAACCCTGAGTGTAGTATACCGAAACAACCGTCCCGATCCAATGATCTCATTTCAACTGACGGTGCGTTGATCGGAGGTACGTAACCCAAGTTATGGGTGTTTGAACGGATCTTCCCGAAAATAGGGGGTTCAGGCCCGGTCCGACCAGGCCCGAGACACCCTGGGTTGACCCGACCCGGGTCCGGGTCCGCCCCATTTGGGCACGGCGCGGCCCGGCCCGGCCTTCGCAGCCGGTTTTCCCAGAGCGATCTTGCTCCGCAGGGCCAGCTTGGTCATTCCATTGCGAAGGGGGGGGGGGGGCTGCCCCCCTTAATTGATCTGCGACCCCTATGTGGGGGCCGCTCCCTTTGACACCTGGGGTTACAACCCCCGATCCCACCCGGGTCTCGCGCGACCACAGGACCAGTCGCCTACCGCCGCGGCTTTAGCCACAGTGTTCCCCCCTAGTGGCACGCCATAACGCCGTTGCCTCCGAGCGGCCAGCCAGTGCTGGCCACCACCTCCGGCCACCGGTGCCGGCGGGGTCTTCTACGGACCATCAGACGCGCTTTGGTGGTCCGTTTTGCTTTCTGTCTTCGCCAGAGGTCCTCATGGGAATTTCCCTTCACTACGAAGTCTTCAAAACGCCCCTGAGGCCCGTTCCACCATCTCTTGGCGATCCCCACGCCAATAAACAAAATGCAGAGTCTTCGATTCACCATTGCGGCCCGGACTTCGGTCGCGGTTTTGTTCGGCCTCAAAGGCACGGCACGACGGCGCCACGATTCTTCGCCGCATTCTTCTTTTTTCCTCACTGTGTCGTTGCATCGTGCGCCTTTGTTCATGCCGCAATATACAAAACATCGAAGGGGGAGGAGAGTCAGTCGTGTTCGTGCGGTCTGACCTCCTCCCGTTATAATGATAATAGGCGGCGCAAGAATAGAAGTTTATGAACGGGAAAGAATTCACGAACAAATAAGAAAACCCCTAACTCAAGGTGTTGCTGAACGAAGGTTCATGTCGGAAAAAAAACGTCATGGAAGTAGGCTCCGAAAACGTCATCGGCATCGTGTAGAAGAGAATCTTCGGCGTCGCGGTACACGACGTCACGTTGTCGATCTCCGAGGATTCAGAGTTCCTTGTCGGAGGCCGGCGTTCTTCAACAGCGACAGTGTGTTCTTCATGTTCTTCGTCAGAGGAAGAAGAGGATTCCAAGGCTTGAGCAATTCCTCACAATCTCTCTCGCACAACGAACCCACCCTTAAGGAAATAAGACTTGTCTTATTTAATTAACACACAAGCTAACATCTCAATTTGAAATTCAAAATAATTCATTCAATTATTTGAATTAATTGAAGCGTTTTAGTCTCCCAATTAATGTGAGTGTTGACTCGGCATTTAATAGGGGTGCGGGAGTGTTACAAAAATGGGGTTTTGGAGAATTTGAATAGGTGGGTCTCATCTGGGCCCCACCCCACTAATATCCTACCTAGTGGAGTAGGATATTGTCGGCCCCTCTCCAACCACCAACCTTAGGTTTTATCAATATAGAAATAAAAATATAATTTGTTGCACAAATTTTTTTTATTCATAACTTGACCCATTATTTTAAATACCACACCCAAGAAAACATAACTCCGGAATAGGTGTTCTTAAGCAATTACTGGCACTGCGGTTTCATCGATGCCCTCAGATTTTGATTTCGAGCCCTAGTTAAAAAGTTAGAAAAATCCTCTCGTTCGTTCACTGAACGTACCTGAGCTAAACTTTAGAAATTGATTCCGAGCACACCGGGCCTCGGAATCAAGTTCCGTCAAAAACTGCGTTCTTGTAAAATCTCAAAAAAAATTATGAAAAACAAATTTCCTTGATATTTATGGGTATTTACACGTGAAAGTTGTTTTCCATTTTAAATTTATGTAATAAAATAAATTTAAAAAACAATTAAACATAATTAATCATTATTATATAATATATATCATATATATCATATAAAATATCCTTATGAACATACATGCAATAAAATTTATAAAAAACCATTCACATCACATTCTGGATGTCATAGAACATAGATACATGCAAACATTGTTTACATTTTCCAATGGATTCAAAGGAAAAATGGAACATATGAACTTATCATTAAAATATAACAACTACTTCCTAAATATCAGTTCTAAACATTAAACCCCTCATAAATCCAATACATGTATTATTGGGAAAGGAGATTAATTGCATCACTGCATAGATGTTGTAGCCGACACAAACGAATAAACAACACATTCACATGACATTTAATGTAAATGAGTCAGAATGAGGGTGGTTACATAACAATTATTTAAAATAATTTAATTTAGTACACATGAATTATAATTTAATGATTATTTAAAAATATTTATTGTATGAATTATAGGAAATATTTTGAATGTGGCTGGGAGAGTCATTGAAACTTTTTTGTAACACCCCCTATAAATCCATTCTTATGCACCCCTATAAAGTTCTTTTAAGAGTTAATAAAACTATTAATTTTGTATATGTAAGTTTATATGTAAATTGGAATGTTTTTTATTTATTTATATTGCTTAATGTGGTGGATTTATGGTAGTGGTATTACACCATATTATATGTGATTGGAGAGAATTTATTATATTTTCATAAAATATTAAAATATAGTGATGTAATACTCATGAAAAATTATTCCATATGGTGAGATGTCTAAAAATAATTTAGGATATGGTCAAAATATCATCAACTAATAAAACTTTCATTGGTTTTTTTTATTTTAAATATAATTTATTAGTAACATATTAGTTATGAAAATTTAACCTTATCAATTTTAATGATTGTTCAATCATAAAAAGTTATAATAATACTAATAATGTCAAAAAACGATCAGAAATTTTGAATAGAGGAATTTTAAACCATATCACCAAATAATTAATCCTTTTAAATTTTATTAATTGTTTTTAAATAAATTAATAATATATTATTTGATATAAATTATCATTAATGTCATTTTTGAGAATATTTTAATTTAATATTGCAATTAAAACAACATTAATTTAATGTAAGTACAGTATTAACACATAAAAACCAATAATATGATATATTTATCTATTAAATTAATGATACACTATAATTCATGAAAAAAATATCACTTGTATATCGCTTAGGATAATTCCTTGATTTTTATACTCTTTACACAAGCATTGTGTCTTTGTTGCGTAATCATTTATTGTAACTATTTAATGAATAAAAATTTAAAAATTAATTAAAATTAAAACAATTATTAACACTTAATCTAAAAAATTATAATTTTTTAATATATTTTTACACATATCATTATATATTATAGATATCTAAGGCATAAAAGTGATATTTTTTACATTATTTTTTACTAAAATATTATATTTGTTAAAATGAAAACAATATTGGCACTATATTTCCTTATTTACAAAACATGGAAGTAAATGAATGAAAAACACCCATAAAATATGAAAAAGGAAAATATTTGGCAATTTTTTAAGCCACATAGTACTGTTTTTCACTATTTTATTAGTGTTTCCATTTCCAAAGTGAAGTATATTAAACAAAGACACTATTTTTAATTCCAAAAAAAAATTGTCATATTTATAGAATTTGGAATTATTTATTCAATATATGGAATATATCTTTAATATTTCAATTTTGATATGTTTTTAAAATTAATTTAATATAATAACAATAAAATATAATTGAAACCCATTTTTAAAAACCAATGCAAATATATGAATAATTATTGTTTTAAAAAATTTTGTTAATAAAATTTATTTAAAAATACATAATTAGAATATTCATAATATTATAAATGTAATTTCAATTTGATACCCTTTTATTTTCAATATGTATATTATTTAATTCATTAAACAAAAATACAATTTTCCTGTGATATAGAAGTAATTAATATTCATATAAATGTTAATATTGTTAGAAAAAATTAACAAATTCATTTTAACTGGAACTTTATTTTTTAATTGAAAATAAAATGAAAGTTTTTACAAATAAATATCATAATATTGGGTAAATCATATTTATATTATATTCCAAAAAACAGTAAAATATATTAATATGTAAAACATTTTTTATAGAAAATAGTGGCATTAATAAAAAATGAGTTATACTTTTTCAATATGTTTTTCTTATCTATTGATTTTGTAAATTATTTTTGAAAGGTAATTATTCTATTTTAGTCAACAAATATAAAAAATTCTTTTCGTGATAATATATAAAAATTATTATTTCATTTATTTTTTAGGCTTGTTGTTCCATATCCTATATGTTATCAAACATTTCTTTATTTTAAAATATTGTTGTATTTAATTCGCTACCAAATAATTTTTTTCCTAAGAATTTTGTTCTTATTTTTTGTAATAACCTATTTTCATTTTGAGAAATCCATTATAGAAAACCTAATATCATTAAATGGGTTACCAAAATATATACTCGGAAATATGGAAATGGAAATATGATTTTATTCATGAATAGTAGAAAACAATGCATCCAAATTAGAGAAAATTAGTGGGATCTAAGAATGAGGATGCGGAGATAATATTAATGTTTAAATATTGATGTATAATGAGGTATATTATTTATCACAATAAAGTGAATGATCTTTATAAATTTAATAAACAAATAATCCAAAACCAAAGAGTATTCATAAATTCCATCAAATCATTAGAAATAGAGGGAATAAATAATTATATTTATTTCTATATCCAATTTATATAGTTGAGTAATTTCACTATCAAATTATTTATAGGAATATGGAAATACACTTAATTGATAAGTATAATTTCAAACTATAATCAAATTTCAACCTAATCTCATCTATTTATAAAAATGAATATTATTCATGTTAATTTTGTCAGAACAAAAGAACTAAAATTTACTACTAACATATTGAAAATATATATTATGTTATTCATAATTTGTTTTTAAACAATATAAATTCAAAAAAATGTTATCAGAATGATATATAATTCAAATATTATTTGAACCTTTATATAAAGAAATAAATAATTAATACACAATGATGAAATAATATAGCCCATCATTCTACAAAATAATGTACATTAAAAATGAAACCCTCATCCAAAATTACATCAAAAACCTCAAAAATAATGATTTTTCTACCCATAGAAACTGAATCATACCCTTCATCTTTAATAATCGATTATTTAATTCCATTATTTCTAAATAATTACACATATCAAATCACATGTTTATCCTAAGCGTTACACAATCCTCAATCTAATGAAATACCTCTATATATATCATTCATTAATATGATATGTAAATATATAATATTCAATTTCATGATATTTAAAAAAATATAATGAATCGAATTTAGATGCCAACCAAAAATATAATCCTCTGATTTAAAAAAATATCATTGATGAAATCACCTTTTGAAGGAATCATATTTCATCCATAATTATTTTCTAAATCACATAGTCCAAAACACTTTAATTAACATAAAATAATATTATATATTTTATCCAAGGGTTATTTAAAACCCAATAGAGTATTCTTCTTAAAACCCAATACCATACTCGATTCACCGTAAAACATCGTATATTAAAATGTTAGAGGTGGCATTGATTCCGTTGATCTTATGATCGACTATAATCATATAAATGGTGATGATATATCTAAATAGTATATTATTCTCAGATTAAAAATATATGATTATAAAAATTAACACAATACTTATTCCTCAATCAAAATCCTAGACTATTGAATATATTAAATATGACCTAAAATTATATAGATATATTCAAATTTTATTTACGTCACTTTTCCAAGAAATCAGTAACCAATTATTGGTCATAAATTCTATCTCGTATACTTCATCAATTACAGTAAATTTAGTATTCAAACATAACAATAAAAAATAACCATTAAATCATATTTCATGGTTATCAGTACCATTTAGAATATGTTCTCACATCCATAAAAAATAAAAAAAACAAATATGCTTCTGGATTCAAATATTTAAAATGTAATTTATATAACATAGTTAATGAATAATTCACCAACAAAAATACATAAAAATATAAATAAATATACAGAGAAAGTTTAATATAAGATAATTCATTCAATGGTATAGGGTTTGGCCTTTCGGTGACAGAAATGAATATGTTATTGTCTAGTTTCCAAAAATTTAAATCAATAGCTATAAATATATTATTATGAATAAATTTATGTTCCTTAAATCATTAATTCACTATTCCCTAGAAATTCATTTCCTTAACCATACTTTTCCACTAATTAAAAAAATTTCATTTCATTTGGAAAATTTCTTTTGGGCGTATCATACCAGAATTATAACATGAAGTAAATTCACCCTTTTTTCCTCCATGGTTCTTACAAACCATTCTATCAATTATGTCTGTTTTTCTCTTAATTGGCGATTAATATTATTGGTAGAGTTATAGGATTTTAATTATATATAATGTAATCAAGCTAATATATATTACAATATATTTAACTCAATCAATCATCCCATTTAGATAATCATAATCATTATATTACCAATATATATCATTTTTCATAAGAATCCTATATTTTCTATCTACTAACTAAAATATAAAATAAAATTATGGGAAATAATAATATTTGTGAGAAGACACAAAATAATTAAAATTATATTATTAGATGTTTAAATATGGAAACAAATATAATATATAATGAATTAACATAATCCATCCATGTTATAAATCTATTGAAATAAATATTTAATGGTTTAGAATATAATGTGATATAAGAAATGATAATTATTCAATGGTAGATCATGATATTTTATTATTTCAAATATCAATTTAAACAGTCCCAAAAAACAATGAAATTGTAACTAAAATCCCTAAAAAAATATGTAACTTTTTAAAAAACTCATGAAATATAAAAAAATATAGGCATATATAAATTCAAAAAATATTTATAATATTATTAATAAAATTATTATAGGGTCAGTATATACACAATAGGAAAGATACAAGTGATGCAGTCATGTATCTAAAAGAAGAAAATGAGTGGTGAAATTTCATTACCACATTGGGATCTATTAAATCCCATGGACCATTAAATAATATCACAAAATTATCTAATAAATATTATGATAAAATAGATTCATGATATAAACTGTATATTTGGATTTATATGCCCATTTTAAGACAAGATTGGCTCACAATAGAAAAATGTACAAAAGAATATAATATATGATGATAAAACCTTTCCTCATGTACAAATTTCATCAAAATAAATGTAACAACATTTATAATAGACTAAAATTTATTATAATTCTATTCCAGAGTCATGTAAAAAATTAAAATATCATATATTTAAAATTTATTACTTGTTGATTCTAATTTATTCCAAATTCAATATTAAATCATTTTTTCTACGTGTTAATAGTTCATTTTTTAATTAAAATTTTAGTTAAATAATTCTTTTCATACTAATTTTATCGTAGAATTAAAATATTTATAATATTATTCATTATTTAGACATCATATATATTCATTAAAAAAATTTATAATCATTAATAAATTTAATTAAAGGAAAATTTCATTACACCATTCATGGAGATGGTAGGCCGTATATACACATGAACATAGTTTTCACATTTCAATAGATAAGAAAATAAAATTTTAAGTAATAGTTAACTATTTTAGAAAAATTATTATATCCAATAAATAATATATAACCATTATATATGTTCTTATTAGAGTCTATTTAATGTATCAATGAAAAACAGATCCCATCAATTCACAGTGGTTGTAGTCCACATATATGCACGAACAATATTTTTTTATGAAAATTAATTTAAGGGTAACTAGATAAATATGATATTATAATATAATACTTCTAATAAAATCACAAATATGTTGTATATAATTTAATCCTATCATAATATCTATTCCTCAATGATGGTTATAGAGAATTATTTTTATCACTGTCTGGAGATTGTATTCCACACATACATACGAGTGATATAATAATTTTAATTACCATTTGATCAAATTGATTTTTGGTAAATTTATTTTATTCATGATAATATCAATAAAATATATTTATGAAACCGATGATATAATTTTATGATGAATATCATAGATTTATATGTTTTATAAGAACATTGAAATTGGAATATGTTTTTTAGGATGTTTACAACATCATCTGTAAAAATCATTTGATTCTTTCATTTTTACATAATGTAGGGTATTATAAGAATACCAAAAAATATACATAGTGTATTTGTATGATTTAATGATAATAAGGTAGGTTTTAGACAATATATATGGCTTAATTTCGTGAATGTAATAGAAATTATTTGTATGCATATCTAAGTGAGGGTATAGTAACTCTTCTAAATTCATGAAGGATGAAAATATGATAAATTCGTACATAATAAAAAAATATTCCAAATTGATATATATTATAATATAATGTAACATATGGTCTAAATTACATCATTCAATACAATTTTTATAGCTTTATTTTTTATTTTAAACCTTATTCTCAAGCATAACCACTTATTCAACCAATTGTTACCTTAAAAGTAGTAATTACTTATCAATCTTATTGTATATAATTAAAATTACAAGTAAGAAATTGAGTTATAAATGGAAAATGGATGAATATATCAACCATATCTTATCCTAACATTATTTTTGAATCATTTTTTTGATTTAAAAATATTTATGTATAATATTATTTAAAAAAATATCATAAATGTCATTTTGACACTATTTAATTGATTTGGATATAAAAATAAATATTCCATAAATTTAATTCAAATTTAAATATATTAATAACATTTTATATGTTATAGAAATCTATGTTATTGAAGGGACACTATAAATCATCCATAAATTGTGTGTTTTATTGTTTTCAAAAAAATTAATATAATTGTTTTAATGAATTCAACATTTTTTTTGGGTTGTGAAATTATTTTATGTAATTATATAATCACAAAAATTTTAAATAAATTACCATGATAATAACAATCATTAATATTTATAAGAAAATTGACCAAAAAAGGTGGTTTATCACTATCTAAAAATATTATAGATAATTAATGCAGGAAAGTGATATTTTTTATTTAATTTTCTATTAAAAATTATAAATGTGAATATAAAATAAAAATAATGAAATAACTCCATGATATTCAAAATATGGGAGTAAATAGACAATATACTCTCATTATGAAAGAAAATTAAATTCTTTTGAGAAATTATTAATCCATATGAAAATTGTTTACCATTATTTTACCCATTTTAAACATACTGAGGAGAAAAATATTTATGAAAGTTTCTATTCATAATAACAAAAAATAAATGGACCTATTTACCTAATATATATCACCGTATTAGTATTATGGAAGAAATTATTTAAATTATAATTATAGAAGATGAATAAATTAATCTCTACTTGTTTCAGAGATATTATTTTCAAGGTTACATATAACACATGTTTATAATCATTGTTATTATTATCCAGAGGCAATTGGGATTCACCACCATGACTCATATTCATGGATCCATGATTAAAATGGGTTGATGTAAATGTGGGTACTCCTTCCATAGATATCACATTAAATATCATCACCTTTTCTTGGTCTACCACATAAATTTCTGTCATGTCCTTGAATCACATTAATCATTACATCTCGAATAGGATGGTGGTTAATCATACCTCTTTTATATGAACATGTTAGAATTAATTCATTGAAATAAATTGTTTTGTTAGGTTTGTATTTTTATCTTATAAATCAAGGTATGTTTTGGAACAATATGTTACATTTTATTTTAGGAATTTCAAGTGTGTGAAATCTCAGGGGTTGAACCCAAGGCACTTCGTGTTATCCTCATGGTAATTGATTGTAATGGAATATGGCATGCGAGGATTTTTACACAAGAGATCCCACATTTCTGGAATGGGATAGAGGTTACATGTCTTTCATAGGATTAATTTCTTGGGGTGACCTAACGGTGGATAAGTGATTCGAAGATGGGATTTTGCAATATATTTTTTGGTATTGTGTCTATTGGGGTATGATTTAAAATATGATGGTTTGGACAGGTTTTTCCCCCTGGTGGAGGATTTCAAAAATGAGATTTTATAATTTTCATCCCAAAAGGGTAGAGATATCACACTCATATATTTTGATTATTTTTATCCCCAAGAGGTAATTTAAATATTTGGATTTAGATAATCATGTCTCCAGGGGAATATATCACATTTAATATTTTTTCTAAAAAAGTCTGTAAAGGCTTGTAATTTCCATGTAATGTTTTTTGATATATGGGAATTTTATGAGTCTGAAAAAATTAATGTCCTAGGATTCTGAGGTTCGGTATACCCGAAATTATTTTCTGACCTTTTTTTCAAGTATGTTCAGTAAACGTGTGATCATGTTTTTATAAATTTTGGATAGGTGCTCGAAATTTAAATTATAGGACATCCATGAACTCGCAACGCTAGTATTCGCTTAAGGAGACCTTCACCTCAACCGCAGTAGGTCATGGGTGGAAGTTAGTTTTTCACTATTTTCATGAGAGAATAAAATAAAATAAAATGGTGTAACCTTTTTTTATTCTTTATAAACTTCTTGTCTGTCTTGAGAGGTTGGGACCACCAGAATTAATCCTCCCCTTGAGGTTACGAAGGTGGGAACCACCGAACTGAATCCCTCCCTTGAGATTTAATGGTGGTGGGGACAACCCGAGAACAAATCCCCTTTGAACATCCCATTAAATGAGGGGAAGTCTCCTGAACTTCCCCTTGATTAATTATTCCACCCACCTTTTAATTAATACACAAAATCAATAAATTAATTATTCAAATTTGAAATTATGCCAACATAATTTTTTTTATTGGATAAGTTTTATTTTTTGTGGTTTGGTGGGAAATTAATCCCTGGAAAAGGTGGGGTCTTGGGAGAACATTGAGTAACACCTCCTACAACGAAGAATGCCAAATTTGACTCAAACTTCTTCATCCTGAAATTTGTTGATGAGGAACGTCTTCAACTTCAATGAACTGATGATCTAGGAAAATCCAACGTCACCAATGTTTGTCTATTCCCAACGACATCATCTCCTTCCCTGCTGATAATATTCCAAAAAATAAACAAAAAAGGTAGGGTGGATGTTGAATTTTCCCCCTTCCCTTTCTAGAATATTCTTCGTGAATCAAGGATGAAATTGTAACTGCTTGATACCACCCTAAAGTGGAGAGTGTGGGACAAACAAACATGGACCATCCCCTCTGCAAATCATGGTTCTATTGTGTGTTCATCTCAACGGTGATGGAGACTGGTACCGGTGGATAGCACCGGTGGAACTCGAGAACCGTGATGAAGGCGATGAATGAAGGTTGGTCGATCAAGCTGCACGCTTACGGAGGCACGACGCTCCACCGTCCCACAGCCTCTGCGGCCTCGCTCGTTTGTGGCCTTCGTCATCTGCAGCAGCCCCCACCAGTGACAACCACTGCCCCACGACACCGTCACCCCACGGCCAATGCCATGTATGGCAGCAGCCACCCGCAACCTCCGCCCTTCGCGCGGCCCTATTTCATCCGCCGTCCACTGCCGTGCCTCTCTACGGAAGTGCCGCTCCACCACGTGGCCTCTCTCACCGCCCGGTGGCCTCACCACACTGCACAGCTACCAACAGCACCACCCCGTGGATGGCTGTGCCACCCGTACCCCTTCGCGTCACCAAGCGGCCCTTTGCGGCCCCCTCTCGACTTCATCACCACTCCCAGCCTCCGCTGCCCCTCGCAATCCCTCGCGGTCCTGATGACCTGCCAGACTACCCAATATGCTGGGTAGGCCACAACGTGCCTGGCCAAACCCAGTGGGCCCGGACAACCCAAACCAGGTTGGGTCGGCCTTGGCTGAGTCGGGTCAGGCAAGCCGACTGGGTCAGACTGGACCCGAACCAGCAATAAGAATTATGCTTTTTGGGACATAACATCGGCACCGGGCGTCCGTTTCACAAAACATCAACGAAACTGTAAATTATGGAACAATACGGTCACTTTTGTATACCCCACTATAGGTATGGGTATAGTTGAGGTACAGTTGGTTTGGATTGAGGAAGAATCCAACAAGGCCCTTGGGACTAAAAATATAATTACATACAGACCGAGCATCCAATTGACGTGCTGTCTATTGTGTTGATACCCCTATGACATGGTAGTCCTTTTAGATACTTCTTCCTGAGATATCGTGGAAGTTGGATTATCGACCAGTGTCTTGTTGAGCAGACCCTCTTGGAGATAGGCGAGCACAGAGCAACAATCCATTAGCTAGATGTGACATGAAGAATGAAGATTGATCCTATGTGGGTCAGCACCAAGCGATCCTCTGTGGGTCAGCACCGAGTGATCCTATGTGGGTTTGCACTGAGCGATCCTGTGTGGGTCATCAACTAGATATCATATATGGTTTTTATGATAATTAGTGATCCTTTGTGGGTCTACCTCTTAATACCGTAATATGATTTATTTGTTACATCTATTCATCTCTAATATTTTAATTAAGTTTTACATGGAATGAATTGAGTCTTTACTTGTATTGTAATTTTCTTCATGGTAATTTAATGGTGGTATTCGTCTGTGAGGCATGCCTATGTGGCAATTTACATCATGTTATTTATTCCTTTGTGGAACAGTTGAGCTTGGGGATTTGGAGTTAGAATCTATGTTTTCCTCATGATTGTGATGGGTTTACAAGATAACATAGGTATATGTATGAGAATATACCTATGTAAGGTTATTAGATGTTTTATTTGCTGTGTGGTTTATCCCTGGTGGATATTGTTTGACCATGAGGGTCTCAGGGTCCCTACTGAGTATTGTTATACTCACCCCTACATGGGCTATGCCCGCACTTCATTTTCTTTGGTGCAGACAATGGACATCGCTGACTGAGGACAAGGTTACCAGGACTGGATGTAGCTCGGAGGTGGATGTTAGACGGGGCGAACCGCATAGATGACCTTTTGTGAGTTGTACCTACCCTTCAGGTAGTAATCTTCGTGGATGATCTAGGAGTAGTTCCATTTCAATTTTACATTCAGTTTCCTTGTACTTTACAGTCTGGCATGTATTCCGGCCACTTTTTACTTCCATCAATATTTTTCCTATAAAATTGACTTTTGTTCGTATAATGTTGTGTTCTTGGTTGCATGTTTTTACTGGTTATAATGGAAATTCCATCCCTATTATAGGTAACATTCCTTTCATTGCTAGTCACCAACCCCTGGCATATCAAATGAGGGTTTGGTGTAGTCAAGAAATGGGCCTCGGGGGACGTGTTGGGACAAATTGGTGTCAGAGGAGTCGGTTCTACTATAGAGCATATGACTCTAATGTTTCTCATTAATATAAATAGTGTTAAGTAATGAGTTTATATATCATTTTAGGGAATCCACTCTTTGTGTGACAACCGACGTATCCATACACAAGGACCCTATTTTGATTTCTGACTAAGTGCATGAAAACCACTGATTGTGTCTGTGTTTTCAAGAGACTTCTTTGTGAAATCTTTGAGATAGCTCACCAGGTAGAACATATTGACTGTATCACACCTGTTTCTTTTCATGATTCCTCCACACAGATATCCAAATAGGGTTTCGTATATAGTACGCACTGATGGCCCACTGCTCGATGAGGCCCTGGTGTAGGGTCAACTTCCTGTTGAGGGAATAGCCAAGGCACCTATGGTACCATTACCCATTGGTCCACCGATTCCACCATCCACATTAGAAGAGGGTGCACCCCACATGAGCATGTTACATGAGTTCCAGCACCATAGGACACCCTGTTTTAGGGGAGACACAGACCCGCAGGCAGCTCAAGATTGGCTGGAGGCTGTAGTGAGAGTCTTCCGACTAGTAGGGACACTAGAAAATCTCATGGTGATCCTTGAATCCAGTCTTCTATAGGAAGTAATAGGAAAATGGTGGAGCATGATTCTCCAGGCTCAATATAAGGTGAAGCTTCTCTCAGAAGACATCGAGAGCCTATTTTAGACAATGTTTTTCCCAGTGACTCTTCGCGCAGTGCTCATATAGGAGCTACGTCATCTACAGGAGGGCAGTATGACTGTGTCTCAATGCTCAGTGAGGTTCACTGAACACTCAAGCTACTCCACAAAAATGGTGTTGGAACCATTCTTCAGGGCCTAGTCCATCATGTTTGGACTCATGTAGGAGATCAGGGCATCGATGATCTCACTTAGGATCCCGACGTAGGAGGGGGTGTTAGAGAGAGCCCTCTTAGTGGAGAGTTTTCTTGCTGAGTAGTCACTAGCATCGAGACCCAAAACCAGTCATCACATAGTAGATTCATCTACAGATTGTAGCAGACAGATGTCACAGAGCTCCAAGGGGACCAGACCTACTAGTGGATGATCGCATGACTCAGGGTCCGTTGTGCAGGGCACCAGAGGTAGATCCAGTCATTCAAAGAGTGGGCAGTGTTACACATACGGTGGGCAGGGTCACATTTCTTGTGACTGTTTGATCCTCCATAAGTATGAGTTTGAGATGGTGGAAGTACTGCCCAGGCCAAGACAAAGATTTTAACGAGGAGGTCTGCAGGGAGCAGTCGGATGTGGCAGAGGAGATGGTCGTGTAGCTATTAGTGGGAGACGACACTAGATGTTATTACCACCACCACCAGAAGGTCCACCCCTACCATAGGGAGAAGGTGGATATGAGATTTCTCAACTCCAGGAAGCTAAGGCCTATGATCATTGTGATTCTAAGAGGATACAATGTATTATAAGTGTCTACTCCACCTTTGCATCAGTACATATCAACACTGGTTCCAGAAATTCATTTATTGCAACTTCCCTTGTTCGGAGCTTAGATATTCTGATGGAGTCGTTGGCTAGATCCTTACAGATAGAGGCTCCTATGGGTTCAGATTTCACGATTACGCACTGGTGCCGAAAGTGTGAGCATACTCTAGGGGGATAGAGCCTCATCTGGGATCTTATAGTAGCAGCGTTGAGGCCTTATGACATCATCTTGTGTGTGGAATGGTTATAAACAATCCATGATCAGATTGACTATATTAGGCACAATGTGCAGTGTGTCCTCATTGATGGGACTAGGTTTTCCTACACTGGTGAGAAGGGAGCCTTTGCAACACAAGATGGACTTACCAAGAGGAGAGTTCTGTCGATATCTTATAAGTTGGATAGCCTTACCCTTAGAGAAGTTGATGTGGAGAGTCCGAGTTATCCTATAGTGGTGGAATAGTTTGTAGATGTCTTCTCTGATGATTTTTCGAGTCTACCTCTTCGAATAAGTGTGGAATTTTACATTGTCTTGTACCCCGAGACAACAACGATATTTACACCAGCGTATCAGATGGCTCCCACAGAGCTTCATGAACTACGGGTACAGGTAGATGACTTTCATGGGAAGAGATTAATTTGGCCCATAGTTTCTCCTTGGGAAGCCTTGAATCTTTTCGCCATGAAGGCAGATGATAGCTTGAGACTTTGTGTAGACTAATGGTGAGTGAACCAGGTGACCGTGAAGGAAAAGTAACCACTCTAGAGGATTTACGACTTATTTGATCAACTGAAGGGAGCACTGTGGTTCTTGAACATAGACCTCAATTTAGGCTATCACCAACTCAGAGTACTTAACATGTACTTGCATAAGATGGCTTTAAGATGCCAGTATGACCATTACTAGTTATTTTTTATTCCATTCAGTGTAACCGATGCACCATTAGTGGTCATTGGACTCATGAACTGGATCTTTCAGTCATACATGTATTGTTTTGTAGTAGTCTTCATCAATGACATTTTGATCTACTCGACTACTAAGGAGGATCATGCCTACCACTTTAATATAGTTCTAGACACAATCTAAGATCAACAGCTTTTTGGTAGGCACGCGAAGCGCCAGTTCTGGATTTGAGAGGTTTACTTTCTGGGTCATATCATATCGGAGGCTATAGTTGTGGCAGATCCACCGAATATTGAGGTGGTACTTTCTTGGGAGCATCCTATTATTGTGACGGAGGTAAGGAGTTTCTTAGGTTTGGCTAGATACTACTAGTGATTTGTGCCAGATTTTTCCAGAGATGTGACACCACTATTATCATCGAAAAATAAGGGGCAACTCATCGTTTATTTGGAGAAAAGCTAGCAGGGTTATTAGGAGCTGAGGTAGAGGATGACTAGTGTACCCATCTTGAGGAATCGAGAGGAGGGATTAGGGTATGTATCCTACTGTGATGCATCAGGGACCAAGCTCGGATGTGTCCTAATGCTGGTGCAAGCAGTGATCGAATGTAGTCCTCGACAGCTAATAGAACATGAGCAGAACTATGCTACCCATTACCTGGAGATAGAAACAATGGTCTTTTCCAGAATATGTGGTGAAATTACTTGATGGGCGATCATTTGACAGTGTAATATGATCAAAAGGGTCTCATGTATATCTTCTATTAGACGGAAAAAAAAATTGAGATAGTGACATTGGATTGAGTTCCTCCAGGACTATGATATCGAGATAGTCTATATTCATGGGAAGGAGAACATTGTAGAAGATGCACTTTGTAGGAGGTTTGGAATTGAACTGCAAGGAAAGGCAATGATGCAGCTTGCTGCATTGCAAATATCCTTTTTGGATCAAGATGGATCAGCTTTTCTTCAGTCTCTTATAGTTACTCATCAACTTCTTCAGTGAGTCTTGGAGGAAAAGTGTGCGGAAATTGACTGTGAGACATGGCATGCTCAGATAACCACAAGATATGATCCTAATGGATTTTATAAATGTTGTGAGAACTTCATCTTCTTTAGAGGACATACATTGGTACTAGTGTCACTTAAAGAGGAAGTATTTAGGGTGTTCAACACAACCCCTCTAGTGGTACATCCATGAGTGTCGAAGATGTACCATGATCTCTGATGATAGTACTGGTGGCCAGGAATGAAGAAAGAAGTAGAAAAGTTTTTATTTTAGAGCCTCACTTTTCAATAAGTGAATGCGGAGCATATGATACCAATATGATTGTTCATCATTTATAGGTCCCAGAGTTGATGTGGAATGGGATATCCATTATCTTACTAACTGCACATCCATGTACATCTAGAGGTCATGATTCTATTTTGGTGATTGTCGACCGACTCGACAAGTTGTCCCACTTCCTACTAATGAGACAGTAGGGTTCAGTAGAAAACAGGGGACCCCTCTATGTGTAAGAGACTGTGTGGCTACATGGAGTGCCCTCGACGATTCTCTCCGATCATTATTCTTGTTTTACTTCCCAGCTATGGAAGGGGTTACAAGAAGCTTTTGGGACACATCATTGTTTCAGAACCACCTTCTATTTTCAGAAGGATAACATGAATGAGTGGACCATTCATACCCTTGAGGACTTGCTACATGCTTGTGTCCTCGACTTCGGTCGTAGATGGGAGGATCATTTACCTTTGGTGTAGTTTTCATACAACAACAGCTATCACTCCAACATTGGGATGGCATCATTGGAGGCATTCTATGGGTGACCTTGCACAATACCATTGTGATAGAAAGACCCAGTAGATTCAGCATTAGTGGGACTAGATATGGTATGGGCTACCACAGATAAAGTGCATATCATCCATTAGTTGATGAAGACTACATAGAGTAGGAAGAAGTCTTATGACGAAAGGTGACAGAGACCTTTGGAGTTCGAGGATGGTGACCACGTATTTATATAGGTATCTCCTCAACGAGATTTTTGGAGATTTGGTCAAGGCGAAAAGTTATCTCTGAGGTTCACTGGACCCATTTAGGTCATTAGAAGAGTTGGTGATGTGGCATACTTCTTTGCTCTTCCAACATAGTTACACCGGGTGCAAAACATCTTCCACATATCCCAGCTGAGGAGATATGTGCATGACCCTTATCACATCATCGACCATGGTGAGATGGACATCGATGATGGGGAGTCTTTTATGGAGGTTCGAGTAGAGATTGAGGTTCGATAGGAGTGAGTCCTTCGTAGAAGGTTGATACCTCTGGTGCACACTCGTTGGAAGCACATGAACCTCCAAAAGAGAACATGTTAGTGGTATGATCAGATTTTTTCTTAGTACCCCCATCTGTTTTCCTAGTTTTGAGTTGTGTCTTACATGAATTAAATTCCTAGGGTGGGGAGAATGTAAATACCTGGAATATCCATGTAATTTTTCTTTAAATATATGGGAATTTTATTTGCCCGCAAAATTTGAAGGCGCATGATTCCGAGGTCCGGTGTGGCCGAAATGAATCTCTGAACATTTTTTCATGTATGTTCAGTAAATGTACGAGTATGTCTTTATAACATTTGGACCGTTTAATGGAAATTAAATTTGAAGGCACCATTTAACTCACAGTTCCAGTAGTCGCTTAAGGAGACCTTCACCTTGATCGTAGTATGTTGATGGTGGAAGTTAGTGTTTCGATTTTTCATGAGAGAATAAAATATAATGGTGTAACATTTTATATTTATTTTATTTTCAAACTAATTGGGATTTTGAGTGGTGGGGACCACCAGAATTAAACCTCCCCTTGAGGATATGGAGGTGGGAACCACCAAACCTAAAACCTTGCATGAGAGGATATGGTGGTGTGGAACACCTGAAATTAAAACCCCATTGAACCTCCCACTTAAATGAGGGGAAGTCTCTTGAAATCCCCCTTGATTAATTATTCCACCCCTATTTTTATTAATACACCATCTCAATTAATTAATTATTTTAATTTGAAATTATGCCAACATATTTTGTTATATTGGCTACCTTTTCATTTCAGTTGGTTGGGGAGAAATTATTCGTCGCCCAAAGTGGGAGCATCGGAGAACAGGGAGGAACAAATCATCAAATGAAGAACGCCGACTGTGACTCTGAATTCCTCCTTGTAACATTCATTGAGGAAGAACGTCTTCAACGTCAATGAACCAAATAACGAGGAAACACCAACGTCACCAACGTCTGCCTATTCCCAACGACATTATCTCCTTCATGGCGGACAATCTGAAATGAATCAAAAAGAAGAGGTAAAAAGGATGGTGAATTTTTCCCCTTCCCATTCATGAAAAATCATTGAGAATAAAGGAAGAAATTATTGCCACTAGCTACCACCCTAACATGGAGTGTGGGGTCCAAAAATACATTGTGTGTCCTGTCCAAAAATCTTGTTTCTCTTTTCTGTTCATTATGAGGGTGATGGAGAATGGTGCCAGTTGTTGGCACCGACCAGACTCAAGAACTGCGACGTAGCAGATGAACGGAGGGAAGCCGGACAAGCCGACTGCAGGAAAAGGCACAGTGCCCCACTGCCCCACGGCCTCCACTGTCCGCGGCCGCCACCGCTTGCGGCCTCCGCCGCCCCATGGCCTGCGTCGTTTGTAGCCCCGCCGCCCATGGCCTCGTCGCGCCGCCCGACGACCTCGTCGTTCCGCCCAGCTGTCGGACGCGCCACTGTCCGGCCTCAACACACCATCTTGTGGCCGACCGCGCTACCCCACAACATCGTCGTGCAGCCCCGCGGCCTCATTGTGCCCCCCAACGGCCCTCCAGGGCCCCCTCGAAGCCTCTGTGGTACCTCGCGGCCCCTTACAGCCCTCGTGGCCTGTCGGACTGCCCAACAAGAAGGGCCACCCAGCATGGGCCAGGGCAAACCCATCTTGTGAGGCCGGACCCAGCGCTGGCCAGGTCGAAGCTAGTGGGTCAGTGTGGACCCTGCGGGCTGGGTGGACCCAAACCGGGTCGGGTCAGCCTAGGCCTGGTCGGCCCAACAGGGTCGGACCATACCTGAACCTATAATGAGTTGTATGATATTTTGGCCATAACATTGGCACCATGCATCTGTTTAACAACCCGTCAATGAAACTGTAAACCTTGGAGGAAGAATGTCCCTTTGGTATACCCCACTGTAGTTTTGGGTAATGTTGAGGTATGGCCGGGTTGGATCAATCACTAATCCAACCGGGCCCCCGAGGCTAAAAGGCTAATAACTTAAATACTGGGCATCTGATTGACGTGTCGTCTATTGCGTTGAGGCCTCAATGACATGGCGGTCCTTTGTGAATCTTCTTCATGAGTCTTCGTGGTAGTTGGTGTATCGGCTAGTTGTTAATGGAGGAGACCTTGTCAGAGACAAGCGAGTCTAGTGCGGGAATATAGTAGCTGGCTGTGATGTGATGAATGAAGAGCGATCCTATGAGGCTCAGCACCGAGCGATCATGTGTTGGTCTGCACCTAGCGATCCAGTGTGGGTTGGCACCAAGCGATCATGAGTGGGTCAGCACCGAGCGATCCTGTGTGGGTTAGCACTGAGTGATCCTGTGTGGGTCAGTACCTAGAGATCCTATGTGTGTATGATGATGATTAGTGATCCTTCACGGGTATACCTTTTAATAGAGTAAGATGATTTAGTTGTTATATATAATCATCTCTACTATTGTACTTATGTTATACATTGAGTGAGTTGAGTCAGTACCCGTGTGGTACTTTCCTTTGTGGTAATACCTTGGAAGTATTCTTCTATGTGGCGTACATGTGTGGTACTTGCTTCGTGGTATTTCATCCATTGTGGAATAGTTGAGTGTAGGGCATTAGAGATGGACTTTGTGGTTTCCTTATGATTGAGTGGGGTTTACTTATTAACCATGGTATATGTATGGGAATATACCTATGTAGGGTTATCAATTATTTTATTTTCTATGTGGTTTATCCATGTTGGATATTGTGAGCCCTTGGGGGTCTCGGTGTAACGACCCAATGTTTTCTAGTGGAAATTCTATTCATATATTTATGTCATAAAATCACTTAAAAACACAACATAATGAACTACTAAGTGATAAGTGACCTTTAAACATAATTTTGTCACTTTTGTGTTTCGAATATGTAAAATCTGACATACACGGTTTCGTTAAAGATGATTTTTGGAGTCTAATGAAACAAAAATAATTTTCGGTGAATACTAGCGTACCATTGTGAATAGTAACATACCCTTATGAATAGTATTAAGACCTTTATGAATATTAAATAATCCAACATAAGAGTGAACATACCCAAGAATAATTAACTAAAATTTAGACATCATAGAAAGTTACAATTTGACCTTAGTAAACGTTTTGGTATTTTGTAAGTCATAAAAAATTAATTATTATTAATTAATTAATTAAAAAGAAAATTTATTTTCTTAAAATTTATTCATTATTTATCAAATCAATTTGTTATTGTTTTAAGATAATTTTACAATACCCAACGTAATTTATGAAAGCACTATAAAATCAGTTTTAATCGTAAAAACAGTTTTTTAAGTAAATTATGATTTTAATTAAATATTAAATTATTAATATTTAGAAAATTATTTTTGAAAAATGGACTTCATATTTGGATTTTAAACATCGAAAAAATTTTGGGGTAATGTTTTCGGAATTTTCTAAACTGCATGAATTTTTTATGAATAGTGAAATACTGTAATTTACAAAAATAAGCTAAATAAGATAATTATAGAATAATGTGTGATGTTATGCTGATTTAAGCCCACTTGGTTCGGGACGAAATGATAAAATTACTATTATTGGTCACTTTAGACTCATTATTCCTTGTCTTAGGGGAAATTAATAAAATAATGAATTTTATATTAAGGAAACCCCTCTCCCCTCCACTATAAAATCAAACTTTCACACCCTCATTTCGTCACACCTCTAAAGCTCCAAGACATCTCTAAACTCTGACCAAAAATCCACCCTAGCTCCTATCCCACGTTCAAGAGCTTCCGGTCTCATCAAAAGACCAATTCTAGATTCGTTATGGAGGATCTCAAGAGGAAGATTTAAGAGGTAATCTCACTCCCTCTTGTCCATTAATTTCCTTTCAAGTTCAAGTTCATTTCATGATATCTACCCACATATATTAATTGTATTGTAACTATAGTATTATACATCTAATGTAATTTTATGATTCTAATGGTATATTATATCATCCAACCCCCTTTCCCTCTTCCTTTTATTTTTTATTAAAGATAATTTTGTTCGTGAGGTGTTAATTTATCACCATCAAATACAACATGCTTCCTTCTTCCATTTCTTCATTCAGATATGGTCATGAAACCATTTTTATGGTTAACTAGAACATTTTATATGTATTATTTCCTATTTAATGTTCTATAAATAACTTATTACCATGTTGCTGGTGATAAAGTAAAACAAGTTCCTTATCATTGGAAAATCACTCAAATTAACCCAAATAATCATCATTTAATTATAATCTAATGATTAATCCATATATATCTAATATAATTCATTATAAAATAATTTAAACTCCTGTAATATCATTAATAACATGTAATATTTGTTCTGGATGTTTACCCATGTTCTACCTGAACATCAATTTAAGAATACCAGTGAACCACTCAAGAAAACCATAAAAACAAACATTCCTGAATAATGTTTTAAACTCTATAACTAATCCAAAGGCACATAAAATAAATTAATGAAACCATAATGAACCATATTAATGTCTAAAAGGTTCTGTATTTTCAATTAATGAATATAATCTCATTATACAGGACATTAAAGAGAAGGAATCTTTCAGGTACAAGTTAAGGGGAAATTCTCGAACCCAACTTTCATCCTTTGGGTTCTCCCTATTTAACTCCTTTTGATATGGTCACTCATAAAAAAATCATCATCATTTTAATTAATATTTTGGTATATACATGCTTATAACTTGTATTTATGAAAAATAAAATGTTTTCCAAAAGAACTCTTCAATCAATAACACACCTTTTACTTCTCATTCAAGATTGACGGTTCTTGTAACATGTATGTTATTCCCTCATTATTTTGGGAACCCAATGTTTATGGATGTTTTCTTATGATATTAAACCCTTTACTTTTAGTGGGTTAATTATGTTCATTTTTGTTATATTTTCAATGTGGCATGCATGATAAATGATAATGTTATGATGTGACGGGAGCGCCTGGTATTATATAGCGCAATATGAATGTTTAAATGTGACGGGTGCGCCCGAAATTATATAGTTCTCCAATGCATTATGTAAAGTAATGAATATCATGAGTAAATGTGAAATGATTTATGAACATGTTTCTAGATTGGTTCACATGTATGTGTTTTTGTTAACCACTAAGACATGATGTTTAATTTTTATGCATTGCCACATTTCAAGTCTTTTATTTATGCTTCTCTCATGTTCATGATCTTTTGCTTATGTCATGATTATTTTCACCCCATGATATATAATTATAATCTACTCTCTTACTATGATTTTAGCTCATCCCTTTTTATGTATATCCTCAGGTGGCTACATGTACTTAGGATAGGACAAGTGCCAATATAAATCTAGAGAAGATGAAATTAAATTAATGTTTATGATTGATGTTGTAATTGTTTTGTATGGCCCTAGTTTTCCCAAGACACTAATCCTTTGGATCCTCAATTTGTAATACAATTATGATTTTAATGTTTAAAATGATATATTATTAATGTACTAAAATGTTGGGATGATGTAGTTGGAATCAAAGGAAAGGTTTACTTAATTTGGTAATTAGGATTAGTTAACCCAAGGGAAAACCTGTATCATGAGACTAAGTAAAAATATTCACACAAGAATATTTACATAGGGATCCCATATGTTATGTTTTTTAAGAAATTGTTTAAATTAGTATGTTATTGATGACTTGTTTACTTATGTTTTTTTCTAACCATATATATAAGGAAATGGTGGGAACCAGGAGAAATTAGGCCTAAAAATCGTGCGAGAGACAATGCAACGATTTCCCAAATGACATCCCAAATGATTTAGTGGTGGAGTTCAAAACTTCATGGAGATGATTACATAATTATCTCAGGTTATGAACAATAACCATAATAATGGTGAACATCATCCTTCACCAAAGAGGGAGAAACCAAATATCGAATGTTTTTTTTGGCAACGACCACAAAGGATTAGTGGATCTTCTAATCCACTAGTTGCGGAACAGTGGGTTAAATCCAAGGAGAAGATCTTTTCTGTTTTGAGATTGAGAAGGTGACCCTAGTCATTTATTGTCTTTATGGAGAAGCTGATCAATGGTGGGCTTTGATTAAGAACACCTAGAAAAGGGAGGAAATTGAAGAGATGGAATGGGAAGAAATTAAGATAATGTTTCTTAATAAGTTCTTCCCACGAACTCTTCATACGAATATGGGGAGAGAATTTATATAGATAATGAAAAAAGAAGGATTATATATAAAAACCTATGAAGCTAATTTCACAAGGCTTTCAAGGTACGCTTTATGTTTTGTCATCAACAATGATAGCAACATTAATAGATTATTTAGTGGATTAAAACCACACATTCCAAAGGCTCTCTCAATTCGAGACCTTGGGAGTTACGAGGAAGTTGTTCGATGTTCCCTCAAAGTGGAGATCTAGTATGGAGAATGGTCCCATGACTATGGTGATAAGAATATAAAGATGCAGATTCGAGCATGTGGATCTAATGACAAATGTGGGAAGAAAAATCAATGACACACATGCCAAAAATGTGGGAAGTTACACCATAGGAACCGCCTCAAAGGAACGAGGAAGTTCTTCAAGTGTGGGAAAGAAGGAAACCTTGCTCAAGAGTGTCGAAAATACATTAAAATGAAGGATAATGTAGCCTAAGAAAGTATATGACCACTCTTGGTTAAATGCTACAACTCTAGGGATCTAGGGTACTATGAAAACCAGTGCACTAAACCTCTTGTTCTCTAGGGTAATCAACGTCAACAACCACCATAGCCAATGGAACAAGGGAAGGCTTATCCCATCAATACTGCGGAGGTGGAGCATGATAATGATGTCATACAAGGTACACTTCCTATTCACTCATGAATGGAAAAAGTCTTTTTTGATTCTGGTTCTATGCATTCCTTTATATCTTGAATGTTTTCTATAACTATAGAATCGAAGCCCCTAAACCTTGAAGTAGAGATATCTATAAAAAACATGTGGTGAAATCAATGAAACCCAAGTGTTTGAATCCTCTCCTGTTGGCGTATGTGGGAATATTCTTCCAGGGAATATCGTAATACGTCCCATGGTGGAATTCGACGCTATAATGGGAATGGATTGGCTCTCGTAATATAGATAAAATATCAACTTTCGGGAAAAGAAAATATATTTTCATATTCCAAACCATCCCATGATCCTCTACAAATTCATGGAAGATCATGAATATCCTTTTCAAAATCCTATAATGGTGTGGGAGTTGATTCCATATGAAGAAGCATACCTCACCCAAATGGATGAGTTGAATGAAAGTGCCAACCTTGAAAAAATTCCCATCGTGAGGGAATATAGTGATGTATTTACCGAACAGTTACCCGGAATTCCTCCAGATCGTGAGGTAGAGTTCCCAATTAAACTCTTACCTGGAGCTACTTCTATCATGAAGTGTGCCAATAGGATTTCTCCTATCAAACTGGAGGAGTTAAAGAAGAATCTGCTAGAGCTTCTAGAAAAAGGGTTCATATGCACTAGTACATCACCTTGGGGTGCACCGATGCACTTTGTGAAGAATAATGATGGATCAATGAGGCTGTTTATCGATTATCGGGAACCCAACAAGATCACTATAAAGAACAAGTATCATCTCCCAAGGATTGATGACTTGTTTGACCAGTTAAGAGGGGCTCAATACTTCTCAAAAAAGTATCTTTGTTCTGGATATCATTAGGAAAAGGTGAAGAAGGAAGATATTCAGAAAACTGCCTTCTATATAAGTTATGGGAACTATGTGTTTTTGGTGATTCCCTTCGGACTTACTCATTCCCCTGCAATATTCATGGATTTGATGAATAGAGTGTTTAGACATTACCTCGACAAATTTGAGGTAGTGTTTATTGATGACATTATCATCTACTCCAAGAGCAAGGAGGAAAATGATGAACATATAAGACTTTTGTTGGAGACATTGAGAGAGGATAAATTTTACTCCATGTTCAGCAAGTGTGACTTTTGGATGAAGTAATTCACATTCTTGGAACATGTGATCACAAGTGAGGGAATTTCTATGGATCCTTCAATGAAAAAGGTGATTGAGGAACGGCCCAGGCCCTCTAGTGTCACACAAATTCGTAGTTTTCTTGGATTAGCTGGGTACTACTGATGTTTTGAGAGGAACTTCTCACAATTGTCAATCCCGCTAACTATGTTAACAAGGAAGGGGGTATTGTATGTCTGGACAGAAGAATGTGAGGGAAGATTCAAGGAGCTAATGAGAAGGCTGATCACTGCAACAGTATTCACACTACCGAAAAATGGAGAATGGTATGTGATATACAGTGACACTTCAATGAATGTCTTGGGGTGTGTACTCAAGGAAAATGACAATGTGATAGCCTACGCCTCACGGCCTTTGAAGATCCTTGAGTAGAACTACCCGACACATGAGCTAGAGCTGGCAGTCGTGATCTTTTCGTTGAAAATCTGGTGGCACTACCTTTGTGGTGAGAAGTGTGACATATACACCAACCACAATAGCCTAAATTATATATTCACACAAAAGGAGCTCAACATGCATCAAAGGAGATGGTTATAGCTAATCAAGTATTATTATTGCTCTTTTCACTATCATCCTGGAAAGGCGAACAAGGTTGCTGATGCTCTAAGCAGAAAAGAACCTGCTACTCTTTCCATGTTGTGGATTGAGAGAGACCATATCTTCTTGGATATGCAAATAATGGATTTAGAAATCATAAGAGAAGTGGATACATCCTACCATGCCCAAATTATTGTGCAGCCATCCATCCATGAGATGCTTAAGGAAGAACAAAGGGATGATGTGGTGATACAAAAGAGGGTGATTGCGGGAAAGGAAGGGAAGTTGTAAGAGTTCCATATCGATGATGATGGTGTGATTCGGTTTGGAATAGGGTTTTTTGTGCCTTCATCATCCAGGATAAAGATGGAGCTATTGGACAATGCACATAGCTCAACATTCCCAATCCATCCTGGGAGTACCAAGAAGTACTGTGATCTCTAGGAACACATATGGTGGGATAACATGAAGTAAAATATTGAAGAATATATATCATGGTGGTTGGTATGTCAGCAAGTTAAATCTGAGCAACAAATGTCCAAAGGTATGATGAAACCATTTCCTATACATATGTTGAAATTGTAAAATGTTTCTATGGACTTTGTCAGGGGTCTCCCGAAGATGTCAAAGGGAAATAATGTGTTATGGTTTTTGGTTTACTGACTCAAAAAGACTGCCCATTTTATTGCTATTCGAGAAGATCTCTCACTTGAGAAACTTGCAAAGAAATATTTCAAGGAATTGGTGAGACTTCTCGGTGTTCCACTCTCAATAGTCTCTAATCGTGTTCCAAGGTTCACATCTAAATTTTGTAGGAGACTTCAACATGAATTGTGTAATGAATTAAATTTCAGCACGACCTATCACCCCCAAACTAATATCCAGTATGAAAGGACTATTCGGAAGCTTGAATATATGGTAAGAGACTAATTTTATAATTCAAAGGTGGTTGGGATCAGTATATCCCATTGGTGGAGTTCTCAAACAACAATAGCATCCACTAGAGTATTCATATGGCTCCATATGGTATTATGTATGGAAAGCGATGTAGAACTCCAACATGTTGGGATGAATTTGGAGAAAGAACGCTACATGGACCGAATCATGTTCAAGAGATGATAGAGAAGGTTCAAGTCATCTAGAAACACATCAATGTTTCTCAAGGTCAGCAAAAGAGCTCTGCTGACAACCGGCAAACGGACTTGGAGTTCGACGTTGGAGATAAATCCTTCCTTATAATATCTCCATGGAAGAGTGTCATGTGATTCGGGAAGAAAGGGAAGCTAAGACCAAGGTATATTGGATCCTCTGAGATCCATGACCACATAGGATCCATGGCCTATCTTCTTGCACTACCACTAAATATGGAACATGTTTATGTTGTGTCTCATGTATCACTACTGAGGTGGTGCAGCTGGAAGATGATCACTCATATAAGGAGCAGCCAGTAAAGATTATGGATCTAAGATAGAAATTTCTACACAACAAGACAACCCATATTGTCAATGTGTTGTTGAGGAACCATAAGTTTGAGGATGCAACATGGGAACCAGAAGAGGCAATGAAGGAAAAACACCCTCACCTATTTGTGTAAATTGAAATTTCAGGGGTGAAATTTCTTAAGGGGATAAGAATGTAATGACCAAATATTTTTCATTGGAAATTCCCTTCTTATATTTATGTCATAAAATCACATTAAAAAACAATATAATGAACTACTAAGTGATAAGTGACCTTTAAACAAAATTTTGTCACTTCTGTGTTTGGAATTTTGAAAATCCAACATACAAGGTTGTGTTCAAGATGATTTTTGGTGTTTAATGAAACAAAAATAATTTTCAGCGAATAGTAGCATAGCCTTGTGAATAGTAACATACCCTTATGATTAGTATTATGACAGTTATGAATTGTAAAAACTTCTATATAAGAGTAACCTTACCCATGAATAATTAAATAAAATTTAGACATCTTAGAAAGTGACAATTGGACCTTAGTAAATGTTTAGGTATATTGTAAGTCATAAATAATTAATTATTATTAATTTATTAATTTAAAATAAAATATATTTTATTAAAATGTATTCATTACTTTTCAAATCAATGTCTATAGTTTTTATTTAATTTTATAAGACCCAAATAAATTTTTGAAAGCACTATAAAATCAGTTTTAATCTTAAAAACTGTTTTTTATGTAAATTATGATTTTAAATAAATATTAAATTAATAATATTTAAAAAATTATTTTTGAAAAATGGAATTAATTTTTGGATTCAAAACATTGAAAATTTGTTGCGGTAAATTTTTGGGATTTGTCATAAATACATGGATTTTTGATGAATAGTGATATAACGTAATTTACAAAAATATGTTAATAAGCTAATTATAGAGTCATGTGTGATGTCCCTCTAATGTAAGAGCACTTGGTTCTGGATAACATGATAAAATTACTATTCTTGGTCACTCTAGACTCAGTATTCCTTATCATAGTGGATATTAATAAACTAATGAATTTTATATTAAGCAATCCCCTCTCCCATCTACTATAAAAGCCACACTTCACACCCTCATTTCCTCACACCTCTCAAGATCCAATACATCTCTAAACTCTGCTCAAACTTCCTCCCTAGCCCCTCTCCAACGTTTTATATCTGCTGGTCTCATAAAAAGACCAATCCTATCTTCCTTGAGGAGGATCTCAAGAGGAAGATTTAAGAGGTAATTTCACTCCCTCTTCACCCTTAATTTCATTTCAAGTTCAAGTTCATTTATTGATCTCTCCCCACCTATCATCATGGTATTGTAACTCCGGTATTATATATCTACTAGAATTTTATTTTTATAATGGGATATTATATCATCCAACCCCCTTTCCATGTTCCTTTTATTTTTTATTAAAGAGAATGTTGTTCGTGAAGTGTTAATTTATCACCTTCTAAAATGACATGCGTTCTTGTTCCATTTCTACCTTCAGATCTTGTCATGAAACCATTTTTATGGTCGAACCAGAATATTTTATATGTATTATATCCTATTTAATGTTCTGGAACTAACTTATGATAGTGTTTCTAGTGATAAAATAAAACAAGTTCCTTATGATCGAAAAATCACTCAAACCAACCCAAATAATCATCATTTAATTCTTATCTAATGATTCATCCAAATGGATGTAATATTTTTCATTATAAAATCATAAAAACTCCATTAATATCATTAATAACATGTAATATTATTTCTGTATGTTTACCCGTGTTCTACCGGAACATCAATTTAAGAATACAAGTGAACCCCTCAAGAAGACAAAAAAAAACAAACATTCCTGAATAATGTTTTTAAACACTATAACTCATCCAAAGGCACATAAAATCACATAAGGAAACCATAATGAACCATATTAATGTAAAAAAGGTTCTGTATTTCTAATTAATTAATATAATGTCATTATACAAGACATTAAAGAGAATGAAGCTTTCGGGTTTAAGGTAAGGGGAAATTCCCGAACCCAACTTTCATCCTACGGGTTCTCCCTCTTTCACTCCCATTGATATGGTTACTCCTAAAGATTTTATTTCATAATAGAATTTATTTTTATGGGACATACATGTTTTTCACTAGTATTTATAAAAAAATCAAATGTTTTCCAAAAGAAAACTCATTTCAAGAACACGCCTTTTACTTCTCATTAAAGATTGACAGTTCTTATAACATGTATGTTATTCTATCATTATTTTTGGAACACAATGTTTATGAATGTGTTCTTATAAGATGAAACCCATTACTTTTCATGTGTTTCTTATGTTCATTTCTTTTATATGTTCATTATGTCATGCATGATAAATGATAATGTTATGATGTGACGGGTGCACCCGAAATTATATAGCGTAATATGAATGTTTAAATGTGATGGTTGTGCCTGGAATTATATTGTGCTCCAACGTATTGGGTAATGTGATGAATCTCATGAGTATATGTGAAAGGATTTGTTAACAAGATTCTAGCATGGTTCACAATTATGTGTGGTAGTTAACCACTAAGACATGATGTTTCATTATTATGAATCGCCACATTTCAAGTCTTTTATTTATGCTCCTCTAAATGTTCATGATCTTTTTCTTATGTCATGATTATTCTCACCCATTGCTATATTGTTCTTATCTGTCCTCTTACTGGGCATTTATCTCACCCCTTTTGATGTATATCCTTAGGTGGTTACATTTAATAAGTAGAGGACAAGTGCCAATAAGAAGCTAGAGAAGAAGAAACTAAATTAATGTGTAAGCTTGATGTTGTAATTGTTTTTCATGGTCCTTGTTTCTCCAAGAAACTAAAATGTTGGATCCTCTATCTGTAATATTATTGTGTTGTTTATCTTTAAAATGATGTAATAGTAATTTATGAAATGGATGGGATGCTATACTCAGGTCCCAACTAAGTATCGTTATTCTCACCCCTGCACGAGTTATGCCCGCACTTCATTGTGTTTGGTGGAGATGATGGACAACACTAACTGAGGATGAGGGTACCAGGACCGGAGGTAGCTCGTAGGTGGACGTTAGATGAGGCGAACCACAAAGATAGCCATTCTTGATCTATACCTACACTTCATGTCAGATTTGTGGTGGACGATCCAGGAGCAGTTCCAGTTCACTTGTACTTTTAGTTTCCTTCTACTTTACTATTGTGATTTTATTCCGACCTCTTTTTACCTTCCGAACTATTTTTTCTATACATTTGACTTCTGTTATTTTCTTTTTGTTTGATTGGTTGCGTGTGTTTATAGGTTATAAAGGAAATTCCTTAGTGGTTATAGGTAATATGCCTTTCAGTGCTAGTCGCCAGCCCCTCGCCTATGGAAGGTGGGCTTGGGTTAGTCATGGAATGGGCCTCGGGGTATGGGTCGTGAAAATGTCTCTATGAGGAATATTTCATGTTGTATAGTAGTTCTTGTGATTCCCTAAATAGTTAAAATTTAAAATATGATATTTTGATGAATGTGTCCCTAAGGGAATAAATTTATATTTTTTTTATTCTATTATATGTTTCCCAAATTGGTAAGATCTCACAAATTATGGATTGGTGGTTATTGTTGGGAGTCATGATTGAACATTATGGAGGTACAGAGGATGAATTGGTTTGTGAGGATTGAAACTCATGGATGTTTCATATTTAACTAGTTTATTGGATAGGGATAAAAATCTGTATACATAGATTCCATATTTTATAGTCATTTGACAAGGCCAGTCCATGTAGTTTAACAACATGTGGTAAGTAATATAATATGTTGAAGGAGAATAAATATGAATGGATGAGGAAATTAAACATAGTAAATTCATATACGTATTGTTTTTATCCTAGGTTGATGGATGATAGTGTTAGATTAATCATTTTAGATATATTATGTAGGAGTTTCATCCTATAATAGGGAAGGAGGTGGAATCACATAATTGTTGGGAATTATGTATTTTTTGTTTATTGCACATGGTGGGAGGTATATAATCAAGACATGATAGTCATACATGGGTTTTCCATATTTTATCACATAATATGAGGCTATAGTTTTATGTCATGTTATGAAGAAAAAATCATGTTGTTTAACACCATGTTACTAGCACATTAGGCTAATAAATTTAAATCATGAAACATTGGTAAGGTTGGGAAATTGGAATATGGACATCCCTGGTGATGTAATCAAGGAGTTATGGTATTAAGGGTGATTGACCATGATATATTCCACGATACAACTAGGAGCAATGATCGAATGATTGGGGATTATTTTTGAAGCATCAAAGAAAATGGGGTATCATATATTTTATATCATGTGAGACATCATATTATAGTTTCATGAGTAATGCTAACCATATTTCAAATCATATCCCATGATTATTTCAATAATGACAAAAACATTTTACCATTAGGTGAAATGACGTTGTGTGTTAGGGAATACACTTTGATCAACTCATTCAACCAACCTCATGTAGTGTTCATAGGGAATCATGAAGCGCAAATGAGTCAATTAATATGAAATGGTATTAAAACATAGAGGGAGGCACATGTTGGTTGTTTGGGAGAAGAAGATATTCAAATGGTTATTAAACTCTAGTTATTCCCATTCAAAATCCCCATGTCATGTCAAAAGGGATACATTGACCAACAATGGGATGTCAAATATGATTGTGGCTTATACATGAGTAGGATTCCATTGGTGGACAGGATGATTTCATAAAGAATATAACACTATATACTTATGGATGTCATTCATTCCATAGGATGAATAATATTCTCATAATAGTTTTTGTACTGTAGTTTTAACATCATTTATTGAGAAATATGGATGTTTCTTCTTGATCATGCATTAATAATATTACTCAAGATTACCAAGAAATATCTTTCATTCCCCATGATGAATCCTATACATTCCCAAATGGTTATACTATATTTAAATGTATTGCACTGTGAAATATGGATGTTTTCATGCAATCATTGAATGATGAGTCCTATGCTAGATAAGTGATGAATCATATTATTTCAACAAGATTAATCCTATACATTCCACATTGGGTATTTTACACATTAAAATCATGTAGTGAAGAAGAGTAATCATAATACTTCTGTCAATGGATATTATGGAGATCAGTAAATATATGATAATTATGGTTCATCCAAGAATAAGAGGTAGGTCATGAGGTTTTAGGAGTTCATTATTTTTCTATTAAACGTATTCAAGGATTCCAATAGGAGAATATAATGTTGTGGAACATTAATGGGACCATGACGGGTAATTTGAGACAAGATATTTTTGGGTGTTTGAAAAATTATCTCGACTCGTTTTATTATTAGGGGTTAAGATTTCATATTTATAGTTTATTACCCAAAATATCCATCATGGAGCCGAAAAATATCATGAAGAAATATTCGAATTATCATTGGTGACATTAGTGGAAGCCAATGGGTTTGGATGGTGGCTCGTTAACATAGAATGATGGTGATAGAAATAAGGGTTAAAGTGGTGCAGCATCCTTAGATTGCACCAAATAGAATGAATGGTGGAGATTTTTCAAAGAGAGGGTTTTCTTAAAGGTATTCAAAATTTGTGAAAGTATGTTCAATTAATTTTGGGACCTAAATTGATATAGAAAATATATATTTCAAAAATAATAGGAATTTATTTAAAACTAGAGTATCCTGATGCTTAAATATCATATGTGAAAAATAAACATTGTGGATAAAGGTTTTGTGAAACGAACATAAACACATTCCCATGTATAGATGTTTCCCATAGGGTAATTCATGATAGAAACCACATTCATAAATGTGTGATTCTATTTCATTAAACTCATTTGAGTTCAATGAATAATGAGTAATATTCCAATTGTTGGAATACAATCTTTAAAAATATTGAATTGAGGTGGTATTTATAGGAATATTTGATGTGGGGTCCCAAATATTAAAAAAACATAAGATTCCTTCAATAAACAGAATGCCTTTTGCAATGGAATGACCTTTGACAATTGATATACATTTTATTTTTGTTTCATACATACCATATTTACTACCGGGTAACTTTCAAAATATAAAAAAAAATTCACAGAATTTTACATACATCATGTAATATTTTTCTTAAAGATTAAATGAGCTTCTTGAATATTTTTAACATTTAAAATAATTTTTTTGTTAAAATTATATTCACTATTCAGAAATATCCCATGCTCACTGATTTCAAAATTCCAACATTGGATAATGATAAATTTTTATTTTTAAGTCTATTCAAGATCGAAACTAATAAAATAAAATCCTAGGAAATGAAATATATATCAATATCAACATTTGAATCATTTTATATATTCATGGATTTATTTTTAACAACACAAAAAAAAAATACAAACCTCCATGGAATGGGGTCTAATTAATATATATATTGAAAGGAATACTATATTATGGTATTAGTATTTTGGAAACCACAATACCATATGTCTAATTGTATCTTGACCATAACGGGACACTAATCACCGTGGTAATTTTCATGAAATAGAATGACATGGTTAGAAGGTGGAGTTATGCACAAATGACTTTATTGCAAACAATGACTTGTGAATTAGCATGGAAATTATTGGTGCACTGAATTATTCCCTATAAATTGTGGTGAATATATTCATGAATCAATATTCAATGTATTTGGAACATAATGGGGGAAATTTGATGATAGAGTATGGCTGATAACCATGTTCAAAACACATATTCAATTTCCATGTTATCATGGACTATGATAAACCAATGATGATTATTTTTTTACTAATTTTGAAGTATAAGAAACTTAAAAATATCCTTAGATGACTTTCGAGCCATGTTTCTTAGATGGTAGGTGAGATAATTAGGCCCAAAACTGTTATTATTAGGGGGTTCAAATGTGAATGGATATGGGGATCAAAATCATGGAAGAGGTGATTCATGGTGTTTTAGTGAAGGAAGGTTTTAATAGAGTTCAACAATCATAGTATTACTCAACCATGTGTCACTGCACATTAGGTGGATGTATCAGTATGAAAAAATGTCATTCTCATAATCCATGGGGATATTTATATTATATTACATGGTACAATATATGAAATTTCAATGGCGTGGTATTCTACTAGAATGAATGAGGAAACATGATTATCTTGATAGGGCCTGAAATTTGTATTATGATTAAATCATTAAAATAGGATGGAGGGTTTAATGTATATTGTATCATGCAAATAATGTTGATCAAATTTAATTTAGTCAAATATTAGGGAAAATGTGTCATATAGTTTAATTTCAAATGATTAGTACATTTTAGGTGTAGTTTATCATATAATGATTCAAAATTTTTATTTGGAAAAAATAAATCATGTCCATTCAGGGTAGTGGGATACGTATCATCGAGAAAAAGTTAGTGGTTTCTTATAGGGGATATCTTGAGACAATTAAGGAATGTATTTGGTTCTATATTTTTTCATGAACCAATATGGTCTGGTGAATTTAGCATATTTTTTTATGAGGTGCATGGTTGATCCCTCTAGCTTTGTTCAGAATATTTTAAAACATCATTTTTTCCATGTCATTAACTTGGCCTTGAAGGTTGGAGGATAACTGTTGAATAGGTTTAACCTACTGGTTTTCAACATGATTGATTTTTGTGCAAATTTCCTTTGGCAGTTTATGGAAATACTAATAAGACCAAGAAGACTCAAATAATTTAGGGTCATAATTCTCATTTAATGAGATTAAAATAAATTAAATTCAAAATTCATGGACCATTTGTTGAAAATAGTTTATGTTCATAATTCTTATACAAATATATGAATATATTTTAACGTCATAATTCGTCGACCAGGGGTTGAAAATATTTTTTGTTCAGAATTTTTTTCACATGGGTTTTGTGTCCCAATAGTGTGTGTCTCTAATAAATAAACTATATCCAAACATGAATTAGTAATGATAATGAGACCCTTTTGAAAAATTAACAATACTAGGAGAAATATCACATAAAATAAGGTTGTTACTTAATGTCATGGAAAAAAAATTATGGGCGTAGTGTTCTCTACAAATAGGTGAGGATATTGTTTTTGGTCATAACTAAATTTTAACATGATCCATACCACATTTATATGGGGTATTTTTATACAATTACATCTTAATTAGATGATTACATTTTTTCTTTTTCATATTTATCCTATGATGCAGCCAATATTCATGAAATTGTTTCAGTATGCATCATAAAATCATGCTCTATGGATATTGGTTTTAGTCATGAAATATTTTTCATATGAGAAATATTATGTTAGTCACATTAGGTTATGAAATAGTAAATTATTTTGTAGAAGAATATCATTTTGGTTATCTTAGAGATTTTATCTATGGCATCCTATGTTCATTAATTATGGTAAGGATAAATTTTATTGTTGTTTACTTTATATGTGGCTTTTAGCCGTCCCATATTTTTTAAAGAGGCATCACAATGTTATATATGGTAAATATGTAATTTTATATCTTATAATGAAAATTTTTATTTTTTATTCTCTCAATTGTTTCACGATGTGTCATATTTTCATCATATTTGATAAGGATATTAGATTACAACATTGGTTAAGAACATTTGTCTTTTTAATTTTGAGTCATATTGTTAATACTAATGAAACTACTGGTTTAAGGTCATAGAGATCAGATAAAATTGTATTGGTGTTTTATATAGAAATATGTGGTACTTATGGTTTATAAATCGAACTATAATATGTTCAATGAGAAACATTTTCCATAGAATTTTTTTTAGAGAAACCAAACATATGATGATATAATGATGTTGATGGAGAAAGACAAAACAATGAGAAAATAGTTGAGGCCAGACCCATGATATGGGATATGTACATCACTAAATATCCCATGGGAATGTTAATGCATCGATATGTTGTTACAAAACCCCTCATGGTAAAGATCAACATTAGGAGGGTGGAGTCCTCTCTAGCATGGACATGATGAATAAGGGAAAGGGGTAATGGTTTGTTGTATCACTACGTATGATGAAATGAATGAGAATTATGGGACATAATGGAGTGGATGAAAAGAATTTACGTTCATAAGACATGGTTCTAAATGGTTAGTTATAACATTGATGATTTCATGGTGGAACTTATGTGTTAAAATATGAGGTGAATGGGATCCATAGTATCCCTAGACTACACATAGTAATCATAAAACTAGTTATATATAGTTTAGGTTATTGAATCATGGAAAATGGAGATTCCTCAAGAGTAAGTTAGATCTATATACAGGATTTAGATTTGGGATCAATGAATCCCCACATACACATTTTTGAATGGGAATCAATCAATTCCTTGTGATTGAACATGGTGTGGTTGATGAATGTCACTTGAATGGGTGATTCTCATTCATTGGGTGGATTACAATGTATATCTATTTCACATCATGGGACATGGATGATGGTATTGGATCATGATAATAATTACAAAAAATTAATTATATTAAAATCATATGGTGTAAGGATAAAATTTAACATCATGTGTTAAGGATTTTAGGATTTTTACCTGAGAGAATAACTATTTGGAATAAGACTTCTACTTGTTTCAGTTCATGGATCTTAGAAAAAGACTCATAGATTCTTTTCAGGGTGTTTGGATCAAAGGGGGGTATTTTTAGAAAGTTTCTTCTGATGATTGTGGTCTTCATTGTAATATAAATGTAATTCCATTGATGCATTTCACCATGAAAAATAATTTGGGGTCATACACTCATATTTTGAGTTATTGATTCCTAGACATTTAATTTGTTCATCTCAACAAGTCTAGTGTGAACACATCCAAGACTCATAAGACCATGTAAATATTTATTAGGTTCGTAAAAATGGTCAGGAAAGGATATTTTTAGGAAAAATAGAAAAAATTAGTAGTACCAAGGAGATATCAGGTTAATAATTTCCCAACTACATGGATCAAATTATTCAATTATCATGGATGAATAGTGGGTTATCGACAACATTGTAGGAACTCAAGGAAATGATATGGAGATGGTAAGGGTCTAAATCAGGACATAAATGAAATGGAATATGATAGGAGTGTGACTGAAGGGTTTTATACAAATTTTGAAAGTCTTAAAAATATATCTCTCATATCCACATTCAACTTTTTGGGGAGAAAAATTTCATAATGATTAGTGGATCATTTTTAAATCATTGGAATCATCATCTATCCCTAGATATACATCATGGAATTTTACCAGGATTGGATGTGAGTATTTTTTCTATGAATTGTCACTAATAGGGGGAAAATTCATATTTTATGGGTGGTAAGTGTATAAATATATGATTAAATTATCTTTGGTGATGAATCAAGGGAATTCTCATGTGGTATAAAATATTCTGGATTTTACACCACTACACATCTAATCATATAAAGGTTAATATTAGCATGTGATAATCAAAAAACATCCAAGGATAATTTTCCTAGACATGGTTAATGGATGATTTGTTCCCAGAGTGTAGGGCCTAGGTGTCACCATATATCTCATGAAATTAGTAATCAATCTGTAACTTCCCAGTTCAAGAAGCCACCTAGAGGTGCCACATACCTGGTTGGTAACATGGCCTCAAGCGCATTTCCTCGAATACCAGAGGCTAATGAATAGTAGTGAGGTCCTTGGGTGTGATAGTGGAGAAACAATGCCATCATTGGCAGAATGACAAAGTGGAAGAGTAATAGATATACATTAGTTGAAATAGTAAATATCAAACAACAGTAAACACCAGAAGACTGAGATATTAAACAATTGAAGAATATATATAAAATAGTGCATGGTACATATGTCTAGAAAAACATCCAAATATGTCACAATGATGAATAATAACAGTACTAAATGAAAGTAAAAATGAAATAGATAAATTTCTCCTCAGCATCGCAAGACAAAGTTTGGCCACATGCTCTCCAGCTCCACAGCAAGTCAAGTACCTATTGTAGAAGGGAACATTCCCTTGCCTATACCTACAACAAAATAATCTTTTTGGGCCCAAAATCATGTCCCAAAAAGGGTCTGAGACTAAATCCCAGTTGGAAGCAACCAGAAGCTATGTTCCTAAAAGTCAGTGAGTATAGTGCATGTAAGAATACATAATGCACTAAACAGGGAAGCACAAAGTAGTAATCAATCCACAGTTTTATGCATTCAAAACACCACACAACATGCAACATGAAAACATATAACACAATAGGTAACCCTCTAGGAGGTACCCACATCATATCCCCACTTGTTCTACCTATCAAGTAAATGAAATCCTCTAGGAAACACACACAGTCTCACCCCTCTGGTTTCACTAGGTATGGACTCTCTGAGAAAGAACTCACCGTCAATTCCCTCTATACTCTCGTATCAAAATAAAGGCGCTCTGGGGAATCACTCAACGTCAATTCACCAAGTGGCCCATGTCGAGGAACTTCAGACACTCTGGGGAAGCACTCAACATCAATTCCCCATTTGGTCTCGCATTGTATAATTATAATGACACTCTAGAGGAGCCCTAAACATCAATTCTCCCTATGGTCTATACATTAGGTTCTCATAGCCCTGACTAAGTCAATCAAGCATATAATCAGGTAACGACCAGTGTAATCCTCATGAAATACTTCGCTAGAGTTTTACAGCATAACACCATATCAAAGAAACAGTCACACCATACTATAATACTATTCATGGGAAAGAAAACAGTAGCTTAATAGGAAAACTAGACCCAATGGTCAAATAAAGGAAAAACATGCATGGGAAAACATCCAAATCACAGAAAAATTTCCAATTCACAAACAATAACCTCTACTCAGGCACACAAGAAAATCAGGAAAACAATAGTGCTAAAACGGTAAATGCACGATACCCCATTCATGGGTATTGGAAAAAATTGCACATATAACTCAAAGCCATCCTATAGAAAGGCTCAACCCACCTACCTTTGAATTTGAAGATAAATATACTTGAACCTCAAAGCATAAATTTCTTTATAATGCCATGATCTAAGAAAATATTTAAAACTCTCAACCCATGATAACTCACAAAAGATGAGAAAAACAGAAAAAAACACTAGGATAAGGACGATCTTATCATTGTTGTTCCAATGCAATTGAAGGTGGATGATTCATAGAATTGATGCACAATCAGGGGCTTAGGGAAGTCTTGGCGTAGCATGGTTTCTCCGGGATGTTTCATCCAAAGAAGAAGACACCCATGTCCAATAGACACAACCCTGATCCGTTTAATGAAAAAAATAAAATACACGATGTGTAATTCTAAAGTAAAAGGTGTGTACTTTCCCTTTCTGTACTCTTCTTTAGGCAGCCTCCATGTCACACCACACAACAGTGTGTGTGGCCATGACATGGCCGACACATGGCCTCATGTGGTAATGATGTACATGATGTGTACTCATAAAGTACATGGCGTGTACATCAAAAATTTCCATAAACTCCACTTTTCTGAAAAACTACAGAAAATGGAAAAACATTCTTGAAAAGAAGATCTGGTTTCTTACAAACTTCCCCCATTAAATAAATTCATCCCCAAATTTCCCTAGCGCAGCATAGAAGATGAAACCCCGAACATCTCTGTCCATTGTGATCATACGTCAGCCTCCCTTTCCATAGTCTCGTCTTGAACCCGCCAGTGCTGCCATAACACTCATACCATAGGGACAAGAAGACCATGGTAAACCATCATACTGTGGTAAAAAATTTGTATATGATTCTCCTTGGAAGATGAATCCACCTCCAACTCAACTTCCTCGGGTTGGACGACATGAGACAGGTCTAAAATGTAACGTCGAAGTTGAGAAACGTTGAAGATGTCGTGCAAAGATCAGTACCTCTGAGGTAACTAGAACCTATAGGAAACCAGTCTAACTCTATCCAACACCTCAAATGGACCGTAGTACCTCAGGGAAAGCTTACCATGTCTCATATTGCTCTTGTTTCCCATCCTCGATGTGACATGCAAGAAAACCAGATCCCCGACCTCAAACTCTAGAGGTCATCTTCGCTGGTCGGCATAAGACTTCTGAAGATACTGTGTAGTATCCATCCTCATTCAAATCAACTCTATCTATTATGCGTTCTCTTGAACAAGATGATGTCCCAACAATGCTTCCTCTTCTGCCTCTACCTAACATAAGGGTGATCGGCATGGCCTACCGTACAATTCCTCATCAGGTTTCATCTGAATAGTCAGTTGAAAACTATTATTGTAGGAAAACTCCACATTAGGTATATGCTTCTACCAAGAACCTTCGATGATCAGAATGCATGCTCGGAGCATTTACTCAAGCACCTGAACCATACACTCGGATATGCCATCTGTCTAGGGCTGGTAAGCTGTACTCAAAAGTACATGTGTACCCAAATCCTTCTGGTTTCCCTACAAGACCCGAGAATAAAACACGCTTCCAAATATTAAATAATTGAGTGTGGAACCCCATGAAGATGTAAAATCGCTCTGATGTACAACCTCTCTAGCTCATCATCACTAAATGACTCATTGATCGACAAGAAATGAGAAACCTTCGTGATCCTTTCAATGATATCACAATCTATGTTATTCCCTCGAGGTGACCGCCGTAATCTAGCCACGAATTCCATAGTGACATCATTCAACTTCCACTAGGGAATGGGTAACTACTGCAAAATCTCGAATGGTCACCGATACTCTTCCTTCACCTGATGACTAGTGGAACACCTCACGAAAAAACTAGCAATGTCCCTCTACATACCTGGACAACAATAATAATATTGTAGATTACGCTACATCTTGGTGATGCCAGGATGAACTACCCAAATTTAGGAATGAAAGTCCTGCATCAAATCCTCACGTATATCATCTGGAACCCATATGCGTCCCTAGAAACGTAAGATCTCATCCACTCATATAGTGTACCTATTAATATGATCCTCTCCTGACACGCTTTACCGTAGGACTAGGCCTTCAAAATCTGATTGCTTCCTCATTCTTACTCAATCAAGAATGGTATATTTGACATCTACTTATGATATAAATGTCTACCCATGTCTATCGTGCACCACCAAATGCATCTCAAAGAACAGATCCATAAGCTGTCACTCACTACTAGCTTCCCAAACTGTCTGTATCTGATTCCTCCTGCTCAACGCATCAGCCACTGCGTTGCCTTTCCCTAGCATGTAGGAAAGCTCAGAGTCAAAAGACTGAAGGTACTCAACCAACTTTCGATATCTCAAATTCAGATCACACTGCGTGAAGATGTAATTGAGACTGTTCTGGTCGGTGAAAACCATAATGTGCTCTCCCAGAATATAGTGTCTCCAAGAGCGTAAGGGATGAAAAACAGCTTCCAACTCTAGATCATGCGTTGGGTAATTCCTCTCAAGTGTCCTCAACTACCGAGACCCGTACGCAATGTCTCCATCTCACTGCATAAGAACCGCTCGAAGCCTGATACCTCATGCATCACAGTAAATGGTATAGTGCTATCCTAGCGCTGGAAAACTAATATTGGTGATGAAGTTAACCTCCCTATCAGCTCCAGAAAGGCAGACTCACAAGAATCTGACCATAAATACTTTTTCCCCATATTATTCAGACCTGTCAGTGGTGCTTCAATGCATGAAATGTCTGGTATGAAATGTCTGTAGTATCCATACATCCATAGAAAAATCCGCACCTCAATGACGTTCTTAGACTACTCCCAGGAAATTACTACTTTCGCTTTCTTTGGGTCTACTGATACTCATGTCTCTGAAATAACATGACCTAATATGAGAATTTGATCCATCCAAAATTGGCACTTCGAGAGATTATCATAAAACTGATGCTCCCACAATGTACTCAAAATTATCTAATGATGAGTAGCATGGTCGTGTCGAGTGTGAGAGTACACCAAGATATCTTCCATGAAGACCACCCTGAATGATTCCATGCATGGAGGAGACACTCAGTTCATCAGTTCCATGAAAACTGCAGGCACGTTCGTGAGACCGAACGACATAATCAATTACTCGAATAGTCAATACCTACTATGGATGGTTGTGAGAGGTATATCAGATGGTCAAATGTGCAAATGATGATAACCGAAACTCAACTCAATCTTCGAGAACACCATAGCTCCTTGAAGCTGATCAAAGAGATCATAAATCCTAGGTATGGGATATCGGTTCTTGACCATCAACTGATTCAGGTTCCGATAATCCACACAAAGCCTAAGGGTACCATCTACCTTCTTCACATACATGAAATACAAACCCGAAGTAGAAGTACTCGGTTGGATAAAACGCTTCGCCTACAACTCATCCAACTATTTCATGAGCTCTTAAATCCCTAGTGTAACCATCCTATAAGGTGTAATGAAAACCGGTGATGCCTATAGAACATTCTCTATAGAAAATTCTACCTCAAGCTCTAGAGTCAAACCTGAAATGTTCTCTAGAAAGACATATCTGAAATGATCCACCACTGGAGGAATGTCTAACTGTGAAGTCCTGTTGTTATCCAGATAAATACTAGAAATCTGGGCTATAACTGCTTCCAACCCATGATTCTCTGGACCCGCTCAGCTCACCTGGACATCCCACACTCCCTTATGAAGAAATAATCCACCCTCTGGTGATATGAAACTCACCCTACGGCAATAACAGTCGATGACTACCTAGAAGGGAACTTGAAAGTACATTACAAGAATGATATCATAGCATGTCATATCTAGGACATAAAGATACCAATGTAAGTGAATCCCACCATCCTAAAGAGGGAACTACTTACACTGATGTACATAAGATGTTCTTGTCCCCAATCGAGTGTATTGTGTCAGAACATCGACCAATGAATAGATACAGAGCCCAAGGCTCTTCATAATAGTGATAGATATAAAACTATTTGTATCACTAGTATAAAAAAGTGATGAAGATAAAACTAAGGAAACTAGGAGCGTACCTCGAACCATAGAGGGTCTTTGATCATGCTCCTGATGGGTCTGCTCCACTGCATAAGTCTCACCAGCTCCACGACCCTGTGACCATGCCTGACTACTCTGAGCTGATCCACCATGTTGTCGCTGGTGGCAAGGTGACTGACTACCACAACTGCGTCCTCCACCGCGACCTGAATAGCCAGAAGAACTCCACTTCACAGAATTGTGAGAAACATGTGGAGATACTCTTGTATAAGGTGTCAAGGATGAACACCTGTCACCAGTTGCTGGTGAATAGACCTGACAGAAATGTTGAAGGTGTCCCAACATGACACAAGATTGGAACTCCACCGGGTCTCTCTGGCACTGTGGCCTCATGTGCCCACTTCTCCTGCACTAGTAGCACACCACCTGGCTACCAGAATATGCATCCCTCCTAGTCAGATCTCCCCATGTAGTCTCCATGTAGCTCTTCTGGCGATCAGCTAGTGGGGAACTAATTGTGGATGTCTATCAACCACAGCTCACATCCCCTGATTCCCTCATATTCTTCTTCGTGATCAGTGCCTAGTTGATGATGGAAGTGATGGAAGTCTACCTGAAGATATTCATGTAAGAGTGTATGTCATTTCTGAGGCCATCCTCGATCATCCTTGATAGAAATAACCAATCTCCTCCCATGAAAGGTGTGAAATGTTGAATCTCGGTGAAACGAGCGGAGTACTCCATACCATACCGGGTACCCTGCTCAAGGCTCATAATCTCCTAGTCTTAGTCGGCCCTTAGGGTCTTCGGATATGAGTAGTCATATAGTATGCGCTGGAACTCCTCCGAATCCATAACATGTTGATGTCCCAACTGTGATACCACATCCCACCATCTCATTGCAGTATATCATAACATATAGGTTCCGAGCTTGACTCTCCTCTCTGGAGGAATCTCCAGATGCTCAATGATCGTCAGCATGGCTTCAAGACATGACTCTGCAGCCTGAGGCCCTCTTTCCTTTGAGAAGGTGGGAGGACGCTGCTGCTGGATGACCCGCATCAAATCCGCCATTGAAGGGGTAGGAGTCGGCGCTTCCTAAAAATTCTGTGTCATCCGCATGAAGCCTTCCCTGAACTGTTCATCAAGATGGAAATATGTATATCTGCTAGTGCCAAAACTAGTGTAACATGAGGATCTATTGGAAGTCCCTGATCATCCGTATCTGGGGTCTGATCACTGTTCTATAACTGGCGGACAACCAGAGGATGTCTTGGTGTCATGACACTGCATGGTCAAGCGCAAACCATTGATCATGATCAACATGAACTGAAACAAGGATGTGTAAGAAGATAAAAAGAGAAATAAACATCCATGTTTTACAAAACATGACTACATGTCATGTACACATCCTATATAGTGTGTCCCATAAACTCATTCACATGGTCATGTACTCCTACCTTAACTAGTCTTGTAATACCCCAAACACACAACATGTTTTCTCAACAAATAGCATGTACTTGAATCCTCTTTCCCTTCCTGAGTTCATCTATATGGTTAAGAAACAATGCTCTCCTAAGACAAGGATACATAGACTTTTCAAAGTAGAACTAGCATGTACTGGACAAGCTTCATCTGGCCCATGTTGTTACTTACACGATCAGACGCCCGGCTCAAACTACATGGAGTGTTCTTGACAAACACGGAGTGTACGTGAAAGGATAACACCGGCCCGTGTTTTTTGTGACATGTTCGGGTACCATGGTCATAATACATAGAATTTTCAAGGTTGACATGATGTGTATAAGAAGATACTCCACCGACCCATTTTGATAGCTACCTGGTCGCGTTCCAAGAATTATACTACACGCCATGTCCAATGTAGACACATCGTGTTTCCACCAGACTTTTCGCATCCCGTGTCTCTACCCACATGGCCTATGACACTGTCAGAGACTACACAATGTTTACATAAAGTACATAGTGTGTAGTTAAGAAAAATTGTTTCTTACCGAATAGAAGAACACATGGCATGTAATTAACATTACATGACATGTATTCTGGGTTTTTTCTGGATAGCAAGCCTCGGAAACTACTCTGGAACCCAGAAAACACTTAAAAACATAGAAACTACCAAATTATGATATGTGAGGGCCCATACTCCGGGATAATAAATGATTGGCATCCAATATAAGTTATAAAAAAGAAAACAGGGAAATGATCCACCATATTTAGGACCATGAGGGCCCATAACTACTCATGAACCAATGTTTGACATTCATTAAAAAAAAACCATACACACAATTCCCTATTAAACAGAAAACAATTATATAAATTCATCTATCAAAACAACATGAATATTTTACACAACATCTATCACAACAACATGAAATCACTAATTCATCCTAGATGGATTGGCAAGAAGGCATGACATGTGATTTATAACAAGTGCATATATGATGCATGAGATGGTATAACCATATCTCATTGGGTTGCGAAAAAAATAGAACTTCAATAAAATTAATGGTAACTAAAAAAACATGTGAATCATCCAACGGTGAAATCGAATCAACTGTAAAATTGCATACCATAAAAAATTGAAATAACAAGGTAGATTTGATTTTTCCCTGTACACTTGTTTTTAGGTTGGGGCTGAAGCCTCATTTATTTTTAAAGAAATGCAAAGACCTCTTTTAACTGGGTAGAGGGAGACCCATTACATAGCCCGAAGGCCCAGTGGGCATTTAGCCCATTACATGGCCCGTAGACCCTTTTTTTGGCCCGAAGCCCATTCTGTGAATAGTACTGCTACAGTACCTACACTGCTACAGTACTGCATAGTACCTGCCACCGCTACAGTACTCTGCTGCCACTACAGTGTCCTTCCGCCACTACATTTCACGAAGATGCTACAATACACCACTGCTAAAGTATGATACAGGCTCCAAATAGTAATTTAAGAGAAAAGAATCCTCTGATACCACTGGGTAACATCCTAGTTCCGGAAGCCACCCAGAAGCTCCCCGTACCCAGTTGGTCACATGTTCTCAAGCACATTTCCCCAAATTCTAGAGGATTTGGACTAGCAGCAAGGGACATGGGTGCGATAGTGGGGAAACAATGCCCTCATTAGCTGAGTAACACAGTCGAAGAGAAAAAAATATACAATAGCATAAATATTAAATATCTAACAAGAGTAAATAGTGGAAAACTGATATAATAAAAAATTGAAGCACATATATAAAATGATGCATGGTACATATGTCTAGAAAAACAGCCAAACAAGTCTCATTGCTGAATACAACCCGTACTATACCAATGTACAAAAGTAACCGACAAACAAATCCACAGCATCACAAGCCTATGGTTGTTCCCATGCTCTCTAGCTCCACAGCAAGTCAAGTACCTTAAGTAGAAGGGTGATATCCCATTTCTATACCTCCAAGTATATAATCTTTTTGTGCCCAAAAGCATGTCCCAAACAGGGTGTGAGACTAAATCCAAGTAGGAAACCACCAGAAGATCTATGCCTATGATTTAGTTAGTATAAGGTAGATAAAAATTTATAAAGAAATAAACAGGGAATCACTAAGAATTAAACAATCAACAATTTTAAGCATTAAAAACACCACACAGCATGCAAAAAAAAAATATAACACAACAGGTAAACCTATGGGGAGTACCCACAACCTATCCCCTCTGTTTCTACCTATCATGTACAAGAAACCCTCGGGTCAACACACACAGTCTCACCCGTCTGGTTTAGCTATGTATAGACTCTCTGAGGAATCACTTATAATCAATTACCTCTATAGTCTTGTATCGTACTAGAGGAACTCTGGGGAATCATTCATCTTCAATTCCCCCTATGGCCCGTGTCGATGAACTATAAATACTTTGGGGGAAAACTCAACCTCAATTCCCCCAGTGGTCTCGCATCTTATAATTATAAGGATCCAATTGAGAAGCCCTCAATGTTAATTCTCTAATTAGGCATACAAGCAATGCGTACAAACAATTGGTCTAAAATGGTAAACATGCAATACCCAGTTCTTGGGTATTGGGAGAAATTGAACATATAACACAATGAAATCATATAGAAATCCACAAACCACCTTCCTCAGGGTTAGGATATTAATATACTTGAACCTCTAAGCTTGAATCTCATAAGAAAGTTTTAGATCTAAGAAAACTTCTAAAATTTTCAACCCAAGTTAACTCGGAAAAGAGGAGAAAACATGGAACAAACATTTCAGAGAAGGAAGAGCTTACCGTTGCGGTTCCAATGCAATCAACAACAGTGGATTCGGAGAAAGGATGCACGATCGGGGGCTTAGGGATGTCTTGGTGCCGTAATGTTTCTCCAAGACGTTTCAACTGAAGAAGAAGACACCACTGTCCATTAGACATGACCCCAGTCCGTTTAATGAAAAAAACAAAATACACGATGTGTACTTTTGAAGTACACATCATGTACTTTCCCTTTTCGCACTCCACTTTAGGCATCCTCCACGTCACCCCACATGACCGTATGTGTGGCCATGACACAACCATCACATAGCCTCCTACGGAAATGAAGTACACGGCGTATACTCATAATGTACAAGGCGTGTACTTAAAAAATTTCAAAAAACTCATCTTTTCTCAAAAACTGCAGAAAAAGGAAAAACAAACCTGAAAATAAGATCCGGGTTCTTATACAATCCATTTGTAGTTATTTAAACAGTCGTTGTTGGCGAATAAAACAATAAACATAATAATACATTTCATGTATGGCCTAATGGTATTATTATGTTTTATATTGTTCAAATTAGATGTAAATTTTTCATTTTAAGTAGGAATATATTTTATCAAATTGTTATATATATTAACAACGTGTTACTAAGATGATGTCCCAATGTTTATTTTCATGTAGAGAATATGACATCATATTGTGTCATCTAATTTAAAATTGAGAGAGATGTGCCTTTTATGGATTTTCCTATAGAACCTAATATGGTACGTAGACTAAGATCATGTTATATGGACAAATAATGTTTTTAATTTGAAATTTTTTAAACTATAACGATATAATGAATTTTTATATCACATGAATAAGTCATATGTTCAATTATTCCACACGTAGTATTATGAGCTAGGAGAATTCATGCTGATATATGCTTAAATTTAGTATAACTCATCTATTTTATTAATTGAAATTAGTTCTCCTAATTTGTTAGGGAATATAATGATTTGTGGATTAGGATCAAACCATATTATTCCCCTAAAATTCCTCAAATTATTTTCGTAGATATCTTGTTTTTAAGAGATATTATGCATCATGGAAACCATCCATTGGATTGTATCGGGGAAAAAAGGAATACCATAAATATTTCAGTACATTTTGGGGAGAACATAACAGATGGGTTTTAATGGAAAATGTGGCATAGGTAGTTGAACCAAAAAAATTTAAATGGCGTTTTGTGTCTATATATTAATTAGATGAACCCATATACACAAGTATTGGATGAAATGATATAGATATTTATAAATGTGGAAAGGTACGAATAATCAATTAGAGACAGATTTACTGGAGGAAGGGTGATATAACTACCAAAATCACATAATTCACAGTGATAATAATGGTTAATAAATTTTCAGATTATTTAGAATGGTTTTGGACCTTCAACTAATTTGTGGCTACTTACCCAAGATTAATCCCCCTTTTGATATTCATAATGGTTCATTGGAATTGGTTCATTAAAGTAAAAAAATATCCTCTCAACATATAAAAAAATATTTATGGAATAAAATTGAATCTTGTATTTATAATTATATTGGGCGAATGTTCAAGGGAAACATGGAATACAAACATTCAAGATAGATGGACTGACAGTTTCTAGAAGTTGTGGAATCCAATCTACTTTGTGGAATGTCGTTATAGAACCTAAGAGGCATGGAAAATTATATATCGTAACGGATCGAGTGATTGTTTCTATGAGGTATGGATTGCACTCCCTGATAATTAATAGGAAAATGAATCATATATTTTATGGAAGCCTATCTCTATGAATCAATAAATCAATTGTGACTAGGTTGAATGAATGAAAATTTTGTCTAAATAGGTTTTAGAGAGATACCAGGAAATGTTAATGAATATCTTGTAGATGGAATGGGGTGAGGGGTTTTGGGAGTGATGGAATCATATCATTCAAAAATGTTTTGGTGATTATGAAAAGAGGATGCGATGCCTACCTTATTGAAATTCTGACATGTGGATTCCCAAGAGATATAGATTTGAATCTAAATGAAATTATTAATTAAAGGACCCTAGGATATTTGGAATAAAATATCTCAAAAATGGGGTGATGAGGGTTCCTATAGAACAAGTATTCATTTATAGCTAAAATGATGCGGTGATGGAAACTACAAGTGTTGTATGTCTTTCTCCTTAAAAAAACATGGCCAGTCACCCTTGTGCTGCAGATGCCTATCTCGTAGAAATTTTGGATTGAGGGTACCCATGATCTTTGTATTCTAATCTCAATAAAATTTATGTATAAGGTTTTCTAGGAGTACAAGATTCCTAATCTGAAGAAATAATTACGCGAGGGAACCTAAGAGTTAAAGAATACTATCCTTCATTATGGACACGGTGAGCTAACCCTGCTGTTGTGGATTCATATTACTCAAAAATAAAATTTAGAGGGTAACCATTAGATAAGGAAGCTTATGGTTATAAAATTTTTAGGAGAAGGTTCCCAAGATATTCTGAATCGTTCCTTGAAAAAATGAATGAGACAAGTTGATTGGGAGTTGTCCGTGCCTATCTTTCTCAAATAATTCCATTAGAACACCCTAGAGAAGTGATTCCCATGGAACCAAAATTATGGGGTGAAATCACCAATGAGATGTGTATGGGAATCAATCTATAATGAATGGGTTAGTGAACCTTTGATTTATAAAAGACTAATGGAGAGGAATATTTCATATCATAGAAACAAGACATTGTATTTAATAGACCACCAAATTTTTTGACACTATATATCCTATATCGGACCTAAAATAGCAATGATATTGTCGACATTCCCCATGTGAGTGGATGAGAGGCCATGCCCTATCTATGGGTCTTGATGGTGGGAAACGAACATAGGTAATTTCATGTGGTATTGGGTCCTACTATATCCTTAAATTACACATTTACATTGACCCTTGTAGGGGATTTTGTGAACTATTATAGAGAATGTATCTAAAATGGGTATATGGTGTTGTAGTGAAGCCCTTTAATTATATATTATTCATCATAGGCTACCATATGATGGTTTCCGATGGCACACATGATGTGTAGAGTCATTGATTTAGTAAATATGATAAAGGGTTCTAAATCACACTTTATTGAACACACAACCATTAAAAATCATTTTGGAGAAATGAGGTACATCGAGGGGGTTGGGGCAATTGGATCTTTTTGAGATGCCTCATATGATGAATGGATTGAAACCATGACATATCAGTATAATCATGTTTTCTTGGCCCATGATATTGGGGAATTCAATGTATATACATAAATAGAGTACTATAGATTCTATCAGTATTGTTGGTATGATTGAATGAGAGTCCACAAAGGAGACTCATGAGATTAATACATGATGGTGTGGATCGTTCATCCCTGACCTCATATTTTAATTAGAGAAAGGAGTCAGAACATTCTTCTAAATGTATCTAAAAATATATTTCTATAATCACTAATGGGATCCTCCTATGCATCCCTTGAGAGTGGAAAAATTATTGTGATTCCATAGCCTCTATGTTTTTACACACCCAATGATGATCATTTATACTCTAATGACTGGGAGGGTAATCGTAGTTGTGATTCCTTAATTTCTAAAAACAAAAAAATATTCTTTAACTCCCAAATGGATGTAAACTGATTCATGTTGGTTTAACCATATTTCTAATTATTATAATCACGGGCCACACATCATGAATGCTTTTATATATATTCCAACCATCAAAATGTGGTCGGTATCATCTGTTATAGCTGGGGTTTCATGATCCATAATTTATATTGGGTGATTTAATATAGGTTCATCCTTCCCTTGATTCATCATTGTTTAATATCACCTAGAATAGGTCTCCTGTATTAATTTAACTCATGTTAATTAAATTCAATAACGATTACATATGAAGGTGTATTAGTGTTTACTAAAATTCTTCTATCATTATAGAGATGAAATCATTGGTTGATATATGTGGTCATTACAAACATGTTTGGGAATCCTAAGACATCATGCTTGATAGGAATGTATAATGAATTCCACTTTTAGAGGGAATATTATGTATGAGTAATCATATGTTAAGAACCAAATGCTTTTAATATATACCATGGGGTAATTGGATCTAGATTCAGATGCTTCTAAGGATTTACACCATTAGAATCCAATTATTTTTGTAAGAAGTAGAGGTTCCAAGTAGGTCATATGTATAACATATTTTGGGGAATTGTTGGTAGTTATTTGTAACCATAGTGGTCGTTGGGTGGGGGGAATCAAACACATGTGGGTTTCATTGAGTATGTACACTTGGGAGGAGATTACACACTAGAGTGTTTTTTTATGTGTGTTCCCAGTTGGGAATATTCAACAAAAAAGATTTTGTTTATGTGTATCCATATATAGGATATTTCATAATTGGGATTTGGTTATGTGTGTCTCAGTGATTAATTATTCCACACACAAGAGTTGGTTATGATTTACCATAATGATGATGATTTCAAACCGGTGATTTAGGGAGTTATGTCCCCAATGGATAAGATTTCACTCTTGGGATTTTTGTTATCTGTGTCCTATGTCGGTGATTTTACACAATGGATTTGGTTATGTGTTCCCCAAATTACTCACAAATGATTTTTATGGTGATGTACCAATGTCATAATTTATCCTTAGGATTTTACAACTGATACATTGATATTTTAGGATTTAAACAGTTGGAGGTTTCCTAGATACCCTATATAGATGGTAATGATCAAAACCCATGTAGTTTTATAATCAAAATTATGGTAGTGTGATAGGACAATTCAATTATTTCAATTTCTGTTCAGTATGGATGGTAGATTCTCAGAAGGATCATCAATGAGAGATAGTGTGGGGTATATTCATGGAAGCTTACTAGAATTTATAAATTCATCCTATTTAGAGGGAGGATAGTGTGGATCTTATAACATGATTATGCATAGTGTATAAGGATCATCAAATGATGGGTATTGAGGTAGAATATATTGGTAATTATACATGAGAGATCTAGTGATTTCGACACATGAAATTTTGTTTAGGGTCATCCCATGATAGTCCTATGTACGAAATCATGCACTTATCTCATAGGGAAAAACTATTTTTTTTTAAATTAGATGTTATGTAAACAACCACAAAGATTAATTTCATATGACTAGGATATTGGTAAACATTATTATATGTCATGAAACAAGGATGTTGTTGCGGATTAAAAATGTGGGATGCATGGGTGATATAATTGATTAGTGATGGCTTTAATGTGAAATATTCAAATGTGATTATCGAGTGCTACTAAGAGATGAGATGTGGTGGTTAGGGAATATGAATGGAAGTATCCTAGGAGTTGGTGTATCATCACATGTATATCAAATGAGGAATACCGTTCTAATTGAATGTGGTGTACTTTAATTTCTAGACAACAAATATAATGTTCATTTGATTTGGAAAGGTCGTAGTTAAATTTCATTGGAAATGACATTGGGTTTTTGTTTTATGCGTTGAGTTTCCAATTATTTCTTCCTCATTTTTTTCCTCGAGGGAATCATTTCATGCTAAAGAGTACATGATTAAGAATGGGGATTAAAGCTATGGAGAGGGACAATAGTGTTTTTTTAGTAGTAGAGATAAATGTGGGGATTACACTATAGATCATACCATTCTATAAACCCTGTTGATTCATGATAGAATATATTCCTTCCAATGGGTTATGGAATATGAATGGTGATTAAAACTAACAATGAGGAAAAATGTGCTATTTTTGGGTTGTCTCTCATTAATTACATAATCCTTATTACTCTCTAAACATATGGTATCTCCTTATTTTGACAAGAGGAGTATTATTATTGAAATGTAGGGTATACTACATTTTTATTGTCATATAGTGAGGACAATGGATGTTGTCTCTTGATCAATGATTGAGGAATCTAATTCTAGTTACATGAGGCATATCATGATTCTTATAAGTGAAATATTATACATTTCACATGGCGTATTATGTAGTTTAATGTCATGTAGTGAGGACAATTGATTTTGTCTCATTATCATGGAAAGAGTAATCATATGACAGATATTTAAATCATCTCATTCATTCCACACGAGGCATATTATACATTCCAAATATGTTATATTATACATTAATGTCATGAATTTAGGATTAATAGTTGTGGTCAGCCTATCAATGGTTGTTTTCAGACACAATCAAGAGTGTCACTTCTATGTTCGACATAGTATTGGAGTTTGGTAATGGTGATTCCAGATATTCATGTGTATTATTATGAATTGTGATATTTAGGGATTCCAAGAATATAGACTTAGCAGATGATATGTGATAGGGAAAAAGATGACTACTTTGACTCAAGGTATTTAATTGTGTGTAGAGGAGTATCATGAATCATTTTATTATTTGGTGTTTAAATAGATGATGTAAAGGTTGAAATCCAAATTTTAATTGTAACAGCCAAAAAATTACCTTGTGAGACTATCCAATTAAGATGGGGGTTATAATGGTAGTGAACGAACGATGCCAAATGACCCATAGGATAGCCCAATAGTGATACCAAGTGGGGATGTAGGGGAGTTCCCCCTTTGGAATTGACATGTAGGTTTGAAGGAAGGAGACTCGTTAAATAATTGGATCATGTAATGATAATTATATTTATCAAATGTTTGTTATTCAAACAGAGGGATAAAAATTTCCATGGGAAAAATTTTGTAAAACATTGTACTCTTGTGACAATTGAAGGTTCATGAGGCATGACCATCATATATGATCAAATTTTTCATGGTTTTTTGTTTTTTGAAACATCATCAAACACTGAACCATATATTTAATGGATTTAATGATGTAATCCACAATTGATTACACATATAGTAATGATAAATTTTAATTTTTAAAACTATTTATAAATTCGAGAATTGGGAGGGTGATGTCAAAGATCGGTGCATTGTCCTACCAAAAGTTGAACTAAGAGGAAATTTAATGGCACAATAGAGTCAAAGGATCCTTTTAAAAAATAGATTCCTTTGAAAAATATTGTTACCCTTTTGATGAAATGGTTTCATCATAAAAAATATCTTATGTAGTGGTTAAAACATTTCTGTTCTTATATCTAGGTGACATCAAATATTCGAACACACATTAACTGAATATTTCCATTTTTCAAGGAACTTCATAAATTAATAAATCTTGATATTTTTAAATGTATAAGTTTTATGAATTTCTATGTTTTATGCAATCCTATAATCTACTCTAGAGTCTCCCTTTCTCAACTCATTTAAAAGAACAACATCAACAACTATAACTATTGATCTTAATTTATGTTTGGGATTATCATCAAGTAAAATTGAATACACAGAAACACATATTGGTACTTTAGTAGTTTCCAAATCATATGTTATATTTGTGAGAGCTTACTTTCCATATAAACCAATTATTAAAATATAAATTTCAAATAAGATTAATTTTATCAGAATTTTTTTAATCATAACAAACATTTACACGAAATTCTATAAAATAAAAAATATTCTAGTGTAATTATTTAGATTTTTTCTTGTACAGTTGGGTTAATTTTACATTTTATGAATTAAAAATGAAAATGGATCTTCAAAATTATAGAAAAAAATTTATTTTTTAGTTATATTAGAATTTTTAACTATCGATTGAAAAATCAGTATTTTAACAAAAAAAATATAATAATTCAATGATAATTTATGTATTATTATATATAAATTTGAATTTATTTAAAAAATTTCATTATTTTCTTTTCTATCAATGTGAAATAAAACACTTTTTTTTAAAAAATGTATTACGTATGACCTCATGGATTCTAAAATAGTTTATTTATTACTTATAAAAATGTTTTTATTTCCTAAAGCATTTATTAATATTTTTTAAATAAAATATCATAATAGTTCTATTAATTTTATGGCTATTTAAAATGTTCATATGATAAAATATTATTTTTTTTGTTCATTTATGATTGGGGAAACAAATATTGTACTCAAAAAATCATATAATACTATAAAATATATTTTTGTTTCAAAATGAAATAATAACAATGAAACACATACGATATAATGCATAAACTATAGTGAAATGTGGAATTTTACATACCCATTTCCCATGAACAAGTTATCCTACCATAGAATTGGATTAGGGGGGAGGGAAAAGACTATGAGATCACTATAGGTGAGGATGAAATTATTAATGATATTGTGGTTGTTAAATTATTCATAGCATCAAATTTACGTAACTCAATTTTTTAATGCAGATATTTTCACTATTTTGTACATTCCATTTCATCCAAGAAAATTAGATATCTTACAATAAAGGTAAGAATGGTGTTTTCAGTAATGACTCCTACTTGAAATGTCCCCACATCAAGGATATATCATTCAATTCACATTATGGAAAATAAAAAATCCATATTTTCCTACATTATCATTATATCTATTTTTTAACATATTTTTTGTTATGTATGGGATATACCAATATAATGAAAATTTTAATATATGAAATTGATATTAATACTCTTGATAAATATGTAGAATATGTAATCCTTAGTGGGGTGACATTATCTCATCATTCATGTCTAAATATTCCATTAGCATCTCTTAAGAAAAATATTTTTATGTAATAAGATTATATATAATATATGGATGGAAAAAATAATCATCAAAATTATGACACACCCGTTATATTAGAAATAATATATGTGTTTACCATGGAATTACATAGATATTCAACAGAATTATAAGCCATGTTTTATGTTGATTTAAATCCTGATGAAGGTCCGATATCAAATAATACTTTTGGATTCAAAATAATGGAATTAAGAGATTTAATAAGAAAATTATATAAATTTAATATATTTGAATTATACACAACAGATTTTTGAATTGGGGAGCCCCTATTTCATTTTATAAAATTAATTCTAGATGTGTTAGGGAATTAATTTATTATATTGAACAAAGGTATTTCTATAAGTATGAAGTATCATTTACCAGGAATTTATGAATTAATTTAACAAATTTAGAGAGAAATATATTTCTCACTAATTGGAATTTGTTATAGTTATCACTTACAGTGATTAAGGAATGATGATATTCTATAGAAAACATTTCATATAAAAAATGGTCATTATATTTCAATAGTAATTACAATTTTTGGATAAAAAAAGGAACCCATTGTTTTTCGAATATAATGAATGGTGTATTTATGGAATATATTTTCAATTATTTAAAAATTAATTGACCATATCATGGTATAATATAAAATCAACAGGGACAATGGGAATAATTTAAGAATCATTCCTAAGACTCATGGGGTAAAGGAGTTTTATAGAAAATTTTGATATGTGAATTTTATTTTTACAATGTTTCATTTCATGGGTATATATTCTCCATGGATGAAATATCATTTTATCATATAAATAGAAATTAATTCAATGAATGGACTACATTGTTGAACATAAATGATTTTTTTAGATTCATTTGTCTGTGAGGTTATATTTGGTGGTTTTCTCAAATTATTAGCATATTCGGTAACTTTTTATGAATGAAAACATGTAAATGGGATATGTTCACATGGAAAATGAATGTAATGAATTTTTGGAATAATTGAATATGTGATTTTTTCATTTTGAATTTTTTTTAATGCCATCAAGAAATAATTAATTTTGACATATATCAAAGCATAAAATAAGTTTCATTGTTCATTTCTTATTCGCAATGATAAAATTATATCCTATGCACCACGGAATTTACCGAATCATGAATATAACTATTGATACCATAATATTATAAAGACAGTCATAATATTTTATTAGAATATATAGATAAATTATCCTTACATTTAAAGATCTGAGATATATGAATTTTATACGATTCCAAAATACATCAACTCGGAAAATGATATCCGAATGTAGAAAATAAATTGTTTCATGATACTAATATTTTTTAATTATTCAATAAAATTCTATGTTTGAATGGAAAATAACATGATAGATTCCTTATGATGGAAGGATATTAGATTCTATACAAATAAATTGGATGATAGGGATCTTATGCTCATCGATTTGATAAAGATGAGTTTTGAAATTATTAATAAATAAAAAATTTCACCCCTTTTACAAATTAATGGAAAAAAATTATTTTTTAAAATAAAAAATTTGATTATCATGATGACGAAATTTTTTAATGATAATTAATGTTGTTAATGATCATAAATTTGGAATAATAATATACAAGTATGGTTTCCAGATATGTTTGAAAGGAATATGTGTTACATATATATTTGAACATATAATTTAATTATTATATGATACTTAATGATAAATTTTATTTGTACATACTAGTATGAACATGATGTATATGGATTTGAAGGAACATTTTGGTTGGAAAATATGATGTAGGTAATTGCTGATTATGTGTCATGAATCTTGGGTTTTCAATAGGTGAAGGGTGATATACAATGACAGAGATGATTAATGTGTTTTCCTTTAATTGTTATGATTAAATATGATGTAATTCCATTGTAATTTTAATAGATTAACAAATTATCCTATAAAAATGTCACTACATGGATTAATATTTATCGAGAAACTAAATTTTACATTTCCTTTATATAATAGATTATTTATCATAATATATCTCTTTAGGAGTCTATTATAATGATATAGTAATTATTCATAGAACACAGGTTTATATTATTTGTAATTAGGGTCTCTGATATGAATTTACATTTTGTAAAAATATTCAGAAGGATCATAATACTTTGATTCATTTGTGATCTTAAAATCCTTCTAAAATTAATTGAAAATTCAAATATACTATTCAAAACAACATAATATAAAATAATTTTAACCTCAATTGAAATTCATAGGATGTGGTGTAATAGACTATGCAGGTTCATCCAATAATTTCTCCCATATCTTCCCCTCATGGGTTAGGATAAAACAATGACAAGAAAACATGTATCATAAATAAGAAAATCAAGATAAACCTCATGATTGAAAAGTGGAAACAATGAGAGATACAACTAATCCAAATTTTCTAAAATAAAATGAATAAAATGTCTAGACAACAAGTATCGATATGTGAAAATGTTACCTCCAAAATATGCCAACTAAAATGGAAGCCTACTTGCTAAATAATTATATTCTATTTACCATAATCCAAAAAAAATTATGCAACCACCAATAGAAAGATATATGGTCTGATAAATAAAGACTATTAGGGTAATTAAAAAATGAACAATACATGTTCTACTACCATTAATTTATAATATCATCCATTAAAACAATAAAAATTACAAGATGTTTTATTAGTAAATCAATTTCGAATACATTTTTTAAAATTCATTTATTTTTCACACATTTCATTCAATATTTTAAAATTATATTATCAATAAGGTGATGATAATATTTATATATATATGTATATATATATATATTCATATGTTTAATCTTCCATGAAATATATTATCATGTGTAAAAAACTATAAAATATTATGCTCCAACCATCTAGGCGTGAGCCTATTTCATAATACATACTAGATTGTCACAATACTGACAAGGAATAATGTTGAGTCCAACTAACATTGAGGATTTCAATAGAAACCACTATTGGAAGATAGTAGTATTCATCTATGGAAGATATAGTGTCACCTCATCCCTATAAGCTGAAATGATGAGTATGATTCATGCCATCTCATTGGAAAGCCAGATTGGATGTAGAAATCTCATGATCGAAAGCGATTTGACGAACACTGTGAAAGCCATTTCGATTTGAGTAGTTCATCATACCTAAAAACATAAATTACAATGGATATACTGTCTACATTAGCTCATGGAAACCAGCTTTATTGTCACTCATACCTACCATGATGTGAACAAGTTACTAGATAACCTCACTAATATGCGAGTCAACCATGATATTAACTAGTTCAATGAACTCCCTTATGATTAAAAATCACTTTATGATAGGGACCATGAAAAAACCCATATTTAAGCCATATTTAATTCTACTCTATAATACAATTTCTGTTTTGGTCATTGACCAAAATGCAACATTTATAACAATGTTATTCCATAAATATTATATATGTAACCTCATAGTTGTGTCACAGAAACATAGGCTGCCAATTTCTTTCTCTGGATGTAATGATTTAAATTACTATGTAATATCTTCCAATTTAAATTTGATAAACAATTCTCATATTTTTGAAAAATTATTTTAATTCCACCCAAATTTAATTCGTGTATTTAAAAATTTAAAATCAATAAAATTCTATTTTCATGTAAAAACAACTTTAAAACATGAACCCATGACTTTTCAATTTAAAAACATGAAATTCTATTTCAAATACCTATTAATCAAAATTAAAAACAAGAAAATTAAAAAATTAAAACATTCAAATATATCTACTAACACCGTGAGTATAGAAAATAAAACCTCCTTTTACAATGGGGATTTGAAACCCTATGATCTTCCTCTAAATGAAAAGGCATGACTAAGGGTTAGAGAGATGAAGTACATAATCCTACTAATCAATCACTGAATGAAATGATACATATTGAAGGATGACACAAAAAATCACATAGGGTAAATGATTTATTAGAGAATAGATGGATTTAAATAAACATGATTCATCACTAACCAAGTCATAACTCTAAAAATCACATCTTGTGGATTTACGGGGCATATAATGCCTATAAAAATTATGAATCCAATTCATTTTATGTTATAAAAACACATGACACATTATATTAAAAAATTATTTTTACATAACAGGACATGTAATCCATACATGACTAGAAAATTTTCATGCTTTTAATTCAGCTAATGCGATGAATCTATCTACCATTACAAATCGTGAATCCCAATTTTGAATTGCGTAACTTCTCAATTAATAATTGAAAAGAAGAGGGAATAGTGTAAAATATTATAAATCTTTGACATCACCATCAAATTTATCCTCCCAATATAGAGTTGAAAATACTCTCAATATTTAAAATGGAAAAAATTAGATCAAAACATAACTGGTTGAAAGGTAATGGGGAGTTACATTCACAATTCAATGAAATCATTCGATTCAATGAAAGATATCAAGTTCTTGGATCGGCCAAAAAAAGTAGTCAATTACAGCCTCATCAAAGGCACATTCTCCCTTCTCTCATGTCCATCATGTTTTCACATCTATTGTTCTTTCCTATAGTGAATAATTTTATTGAATTGGACCATATCGTTGTGATCCATAATATGAACTAGTAACTCATAAAATGTGGGGTCACGGTCAAGAAAAATATCCTCCCATCTAATCACATTGGAAGGATTTGGGGAAAATTTCCTCAACTGGGAAATGTGATACATGCCATGTATTGAAGTCAATACATATGGTAAATTTAGCTGATAGGCTACATACCACATTTTATCAATGATCTCATATGGGACCATAAAACATTATGTCAAATTATCCTATTAACTAAAAAAATGATGTCCCATTCGTGGTGAAACACTTTAACATTCTTGATCCCCAACCTCAAACTCAAGAGGCTAATGAAAAAGATCAACATAATATTTCGGATGACATAGTTTCCTTATCAAATGTCTATACGGGAACTATTCTACCTCTGTTATGTCCTGAACAACATTATTCCCAAACAAGGACTGATCTCCAAACTCTATCTAGAACTTTTGATATAAACATGGTTATATATAAAGAGTCTCAATGGATTCGATACTGATTTAATTCTAATATCTATCTATATTGTAAAATGAGAAAAAAAAAGAAAATTTATATCCCATGATCATTTGAATCAGGAAAATAAACTTGAAACATATCCTCTAGAATTTAGATACACCTCTTTATCTTTCCATTCATCTATCGGGTATAATTTACCTTTAATTTCAATTATGAACCCATTTAAATCTATAAAATAATCCAAAGCATAAAAGTGAACCTCATTTTGTTGTCTTAAATCACTATAGATGGAAATCAATTTATCTTGACAATATCTCATACAAATAAGTTCTCATGCTGCTCATCTCTTATCCTTTTTATTTTATTGGAATGAAATAACAAGATTTAGTAAGTTTTTCAACAATTAACAAAATCAAATCCTACCCACTAATAATGCATTGTTAATAAATGATGAAATCCAATGAAAACTCATCCCAAAATTATTTCAAAATGGGTAAATTTTGAAACATAACTACATTTTTCTAGTGTTCCTCCATTACATGTTGCGTGTGAGATATCAGGACACAAAATATGCTACTAAATACCTCATTCTTGACCTCCAATAAAAACATCTAACATCATGGTATATTATAAAATGCAAATTTTGAATGGGAAAAGATGACTTGTTTCCATGTTCTAGAAACTCATTTCTTAAGAACAAAATAAATAATCTACTACTTAATCACACATCTCTGCTTGGAGACCAATAAAACACAGTTGAGGACTCCCTGAAATTTAAATTTCTACAAATCATTGGCTCCTTCTATCTGTCATATCCTCGAGTATTATATAAATTGGAAAGAAGAAAAATTAACAAATTCAACAACACCATTCCACCAACCTCTACCACTCAGATGCTCAACTCGTAAAAAAACTCATCATATAACATTTTACATCTTATCCCCTCATGACATGTGTCGTTAATTTTCATCTCAGCACAATTTACCCAAAATTATATCTCATTTGCGTATACACAATATCAAAATCAATGGTCTAATGATACTCAACCAATTTTATCATTCTTATGTTCTGATCTCTTCAAGTGGAAATATACTTCAGGATTTTTTTTGATTTGAATATTCCATAAAACAATATTAAAAGAGATATGTATTACATGTTTTATGAACATGTATAATAGCTAACAAGTAATGATTATTGGTAGGGATATTGTGTAATAAAAACGAGACCTATAACCTATATCATGTTCTTTAATATATTATATTATGATGGATATATGTGTTGACTCCAAAATGACTATTAAGTTTGGTTGTTTTTTGAAAATTTATTACATACTTGATCCTTACATTACCATTCAATATTTAAACAAAAACACTGATAATTCATTGAACAACATGATTCTCCTAGGATAACCTATCATATCAATCATAACATGTATCTTGGAATCATAGGGGAAAATGAAACACAATGAAGGATTGAGCTCAGATTTGTAGAAATTTTAAATTATTCACTAAAATCTATCATTAAAATTCCTTAACATAATAAAATGAATAAAACAAAAATAGAATCCATTTAAACAAATTATTTTCCATAATATGAAAACAATTTATCAAATAACTCTATATAATAATTCACGTGGATATTCTACTACTCAAATAATCTCATGTTTTATCTATAAATAATATCACTATGAGGGAATACATAATGTCGAATATCATGCACATTCCATGATGGCTTCAGCCCAGACACCAAAAAATGGGTAAAAACCCAATATGGTTTGTCTCATGAGTCCTACCAATGTTTCAAGGGGATATAGAGGGCCCCACATGTATCTTAATAAGTACATTTCATTCCTCATATAAAAATGGTGAAACATAAAAAATAAAAATTTATTGAAAAATTAGCATACGAAATGATAATACACTAACAATAAAGCATGAATGGTATCAAAATAAAACATCCAAATTCAAACATATGATATATAGTTTTATACATTTTTGTAGATTATATCATTATAATCAACCCGAATTAAGTCTAATATCCTACAATGGTTTTTCAATAAATGAAAAAATTCTTATAAAATAATTAGATATCTATTGATAGATGTACGCTTTTTTATATTTAAATTATTATAAGAAGGGGCACACAATTTTAATAGAAACCATTTTCTTTAAAAATAACCTTATAATATTATAAAGGAAACATTAAAACATTAATCCTTCATAATCGTTAAAATATCCAATCACACCTTATATGCTAAAGAAAATTCTTTTTGTCAAGAATTCAAAATGTACCACTTTTGGAAAACATCAAAATACTGCATTAAAACATTTTTTAAATAGTAAAATATTGGGGAAAATGATATTTGAAAATTTTGTAAGATTAATACTAATATTTTTAATATATTATTTTGAAAAATGGAAATGGATTATTAATATTTCCTAATATTATTTACATATAAACAAAATAGGATAATAATATGATTTGGAAATTAACCCCTTCCCTGTAATTTATAATAGTTATGGGAGCATTAACCGCATTTATAGTGGTTTAATAGTATTATTAAATACTACCAAAACTATAAATATATTTATGATATCATATATCATCTACTAATATAATTTTCTTTAAAATATTTCATTGTTACATTCATTTCAGGTGTCAACTACTTCATTTTAATATGTTTTTTTTCATGTAAGTCATGTTTATTTTGAACATGAAATATTTTCAACATATACAACATGATATTATGTTTATAAATAATATATTACCTAAACATATATACTTTTATAATAACTCTTAAATTTTTAATCTGGATAATGAATCTTATCGTATTGTGGAGATGGTAGGCCATACATACACATAAGAAACAGTAAGATTCCCTTAATGGTACAATGGTATGATATTTAATGGTTTATTAATTATACTGAATCAATATCATGATATATTAATTAATTATTCCCATTGTATTCATAATTATAATGATTAAAATAATGTTTTTTTGGAAAAAAATTTCATTACAACATGGAGATGGCAATCCTTACGCACGCACGCACAGTGATATTATTTTTTATAAGATAGGTTAAATGTTGAATATTGTTATCCCATAATCAAATTAATATCTCAGAATTTATATTAAACTATATTTTTTCCATTAGTTTGTAAAAAACATAGTAATAGGATGTATAATAATAAATAACATTGAAGGTCTCAGAGAATATGATTAGCTCTTCTTTAGAGAACCACCTTTCGATACCTTCATACGATCACTAGGGATGGACTTTTTTAGAGATAAGAACCACTTGGATGTGTCCACGAAAACATGTTTGGAAAATTGGTTGGGTTTTCTTAATAATGAGGGAAACATTTTGTTTGAGGAAGTGAGGGAGGATGTTCCTTTTTATAATAGTGGGGTGGGGCACTCTTAGAAACCATTACAATATTAATTTAATAAAAATTGATTTCCTATTTTAGATAGATCCAATGTGATTTATTTGAAATATAACTCCATTATAGGTCCTAATACACTATACCAATAAATTTTAGTCATACATTGGTCATAATATAAACATTATTATTTTTCCATTAACCCTTAGTTAAACCCTATAACTCTTACCATGACAATAAGACGTTTTACACATTTTTTTTTAATTTTTCTACTATAAACATCCAAAAAGAATCCCAAATGTATCATGTATGAGATATATAATATTATTATAATTATTTGGATAAATTTTTTTATTTTTATGAATATTATTTCATTTAATAAAATATTATTTATTTTAATGTATCATTTATATCTATTTTAATACTATTAATTATTTTTATTCTAAAAATAATCATTACAACATGATAAAATGGAAAAACCCTAATAATATAACACTTACATAACTATGTTTCAATAAAATTATTGTTTTTCAATAAGTATTTCAATATATATTTATTTTTTAAAAAACAATATTTCATTTATTTGATATTTCCATTGATTGAACACCTATTAAAAAACATATAATATTCCTTTAATTAATTATATTAATTATCTATAAATTTAAAATAAATTATCATTATGTTGATAAATTTATTAAATATTAATTGATTATTAATAGTAGAGTTTATGTTAGGTATGAACGTATATTAAAATTGATTTTCTAATTAATAATATGATAATGAAATTAATAATTTGTCCTTAAATTAAATATAATAAATGTAATTTTTTGACCCATGTTGATTGAAAAGCCTATAATTTTAGACTACAATTGATTTTTTTCAAAACTCACTCATCTAATGAAAATAGGAAAATTGTTAATGTAATTCTATAAACTAATAATAATATATTTACCTTTAATTATAAAATTTACCCACAACTATAGCAAATAAAAATATACTAAAGTTACAATTCAAAAAATCCAAAAAAAATTAATTTGATACTATTAGACTCTAAATATCATAATTATTAACACCATGTATGTCCAATTTTCAAATATCAATTCTTAGAGGTGGTTAAATTATGTTTAACACAAATCCTGCACATGTGGCAAGAAGGAGGATAAACATGATAAGAAAATGTTCAATAAATTTTTTAATTTACGTTAAATATTAATATGAAACTAATGAAAAAAATTGTATTAAAATATATATATATATATATGTGATAAATTTATTTTTAATATATAATTGAATTTAAATTATAGTAAGTATTTAAATAAAATCAGTTTTTTTACTACAAAGTATTATTTATTAACATTTAATCAAAAAATGAAACTTATTATTAAAATAAAAAAATAAAAAAATGTAAATTTTGATATAACAAATTAAAAAATGATATATTTTTTCGTTAATAGAATTCATTTAAAATTTAAAATTTATTTTTAAATAGGCACACCATTAGAAGGTTGTAATATCTATTTTAATAGAATATTGTTCGTGTATAATTTTATAAAGTGTTTATTATCAAATATAAATAAAATTCATAATTTGATAATACAATTCATATCCTCTATTTAAGAGGGATGGTTAATAGATCATGGTGAACTTGAACTCACTGTTGTGTGAGACCCAAGCTATTGAATTTTTGTAAAATAAAATGTACCATAAAATATTGGGGTACTACATTCTCTTCTTAGGAGGGAGTAACTAGAGTGATACATAATCCATAACATGCTTCCACTATGTCAAAAACCAACCCAAACATGTACTGGAACAATCAAAACATCATATCAATAGCCAAGTTCATAAAGAGTCAAAATTGGAGCTGATGTAAACATCCAATTTAGATCTGCAAAAGATCTCTGACTCATATCATTCTATTTAAACATTAAACCATTTTGGGGTAAATATTTCAACAATGAATCAATCTTACAGAGGTCTGAAACAATCCATCTATGGTAACATTCAATACTAATGATGCATCATGTCTCAAATCTGTTTTTGTGATGATCTATAGACATAACTGATTACACATTTTTAGGATCAACTGAGAGTCCCCTCCCTAAGATCACATGCCCTAGAAACATCACATCATAGATCCAAAAAAAATCATCGAATTCTTTCCAAACAAATTTTTTTTACACTTGGATTTAGTAATGATTTCCAAAAGGTCTATGTGATCCTTCTATATCATAGAGAACACAAAGATGTCACATACAAAAAAATTGAAATTGACCAAGAATCATTGAATGATTATATTCTTTAAAACCATGAATATATCATGGGAATTACATATTCAAAATTTCATAAATAGATAATTAATATTACTAAATAAACACTTAATCTCTCTCTTAGGTATACTCTATTTTGAGACTCTTAACTACTAGTACCCCTAATGTAGGTTAATCATACAATTCCAATGATCCCCTCTAAGATAATAAATGTTATCCTTTGTTTCTGGGTAAATGATCATTGAACATAATTGTCTCCCAACATTGCATCAGATATTCAATATATCCTCTAATACTTCCATCTTCCACCATATAAAATAGTATAGGAAAATCCAATAGTGAAATTGTAGGAAAAATAAATCTGTTCACCTCTCTGTCTTCATGATGGTCATTACGTCCTGTCAATATAGTAGTTTCAATTCAATATGATGTCATATAAATGGTTATCATTATAGGTAATAGGTAAATATTAAACTCAACCTCTATCTATGGTGGTAAGTAATAAAAATAATTCATTGTGACCTCAGGGTATGGAAACACAACATCCGCGACAAAACCACCCACACTAGTGTCAACTATATTATGAACCATTTCTAATAACTTGCTTCCGATTAAACTAGCAATAGGTAAAACCATCCCTTCCCTTCCCAATCTAGATTCCCACTCACCCAGTAAAACATGGGTGACCTAATTATTAGATAATAATTGTACCTATTGGCTTTAACCGACTATATGGAAGTTTTTTTTGGAATCATACAATCCATGAACAAAATCAACTCAAATATTTCATGTTCATTAATTAATATGTCACACACCAACTTAATGATTCATATAACTACCTGATAATTGGTAAATTTGAATCATTCTTTGGATAAATTTAACCACAGACTGGAATGATACACCATTAAATAAATAATTTGGGAGAATAAACCCAACACTTCAACCAACTATTATGATATAAACTAATGAGTAGTTTTCATATCAGACACATCAATCAATACAAATTAAAAAATAAAAATCGTACCTCTAGAAGTAATTTTCCAATAAAAAAGATTACATTATAACACATTCTAAAAAAAATGTACCTTCGGAATTGTACCACTGGATGTCCCCATTATCCTAATAATATGACCAGCCAATCATGGAATCATCCACACTAACCTTCTACAAATTGGTGACAGTGGATACTGCATTACTAACATGGTAAATAATATCACATTAGCACTTCATATGGCCAGATCACCCACAATGATGACATGTTCTAAGAACCTCCATAAATTAAATCCTAGTATGCCCAAACCACCCACATTCATTGAAAATGGACTATTACTAATAGATAGAAGTCCCTAAATCATTTTATATGAAAAAAACTATCGTGCATCATATTTTAAATTGAAGAACCACTAAGTTATAGTTATGCACCCACCAAAGCACTGTAAAATAATATCCTTCTAGAAAAGTCCACCTCAGGCAATTTTTAATTATTACCTAAATCGATAATGATTGGAAGGAACATAAGACCCTTCATGTACCAAAAATTAGCAAAAAATACCATCTGAAACTTCCAATCTTATTGGAAATGATTGGAGACATGATCTAGTACATGATGCAATAACATCGAAAAGTAGCTGGATTACTCAATAAAAATATGCTAAACAAGATCAATGAATAGAAACTACAAGTTTTTGTAAAAAAATGGCATCAGGATAAAATTACCAATTTATTAAATTCTCAACATAATTCTACGTAAGAACATTATGCGATAGAACATTCAAAATATAACCCCACCATCCTCTTCTTAGATAGTCATACATATACATGGATAACCCCACCAAAGAAAACTCATGATTATTCAAATTATTTAATATCATTTAAATCATCTCTATAAACTATTCTAACTCTCTAGGTCCATTATCAATATATAAGATAGGTGGATCCATCTTGGGAAATTCATGCCATGATACACTGCACATCACAGGTTCACTTCACCCCCTGATTCAAAATATTTGAATTGAATAGATATTTGCCTCAACTGATAAAGTATCCATTGTTGGATTCAATAAGGGAACCTTCCATGTGGCATATTCTATTATATTTTCAATATCTCTTATAGGAATAATTTACTATTAAAAATGTGAAAAAATAGTCACGTGAAAATCTGAAACCATTGAATAAGAAACAAATATCGAATTTAATTCACTAAAAAATAATAATTTAAATCATCTAGGATTCATATCACCAAAAGGAATGATATTTTGAACATAATATGTCAATCCATATATACTTTGTACATTGGTTATTAAAAATTAATCATACACACCATGTCCATAGATATTTTAGAAATATTAAATTAAATAAACATCCAATGATATTTATTCAAATAAACCCAAATAATAGGTCTTAGACATAATAAATTTTATCAGACAACTCATGGATGCAAGGATTCAGAAAATGGTAAATATTGGTCATGCCACAATTCTGCACCTACTGTCTAATTTTTTATAATAATATGCATGTTTACCGATGGAAATAATCTGGTATTTCTGACTTACCTATGGCTATGTGACCCCTCTAATCCGAATTTTTAACATACCATCCCTTGTAAACTAGACCAGTCACCTAGGTCATCACATCATGGTTTGGGGTATAAAAATACATGAAACTAGATTAGTAAATAAGGATAAGAAAGAAAAAATTCATATTATAAAGTGGAAACAATGTATATAGTACCGAAGAAAATAGGCTAAACCATATGGAAATGAATGTTAAGGAAATAATTCTCCATGTGACATAATATCAACTCCATACTATATTAATGGAAATAAAACTATAAAGAGAACCCTACAAGCTACGAAATTAACATCCATATACCAGAAACTTCAAAAACCATGTTTATAGTCCCGCATCGGTAGAAGTAGGTTGTGTGCAGTAAATCCAAGTAGGATACATCCAAAAGATATATATATGTAATAATAATTCAATTCACGTGGTCATTATTTAAAACAAAATAAATTTACCTGAATTTTTATTAGTAAATGAATTTATAATCCATTTTCCCAAAATTAATTAATTTTATCAAAATGAATGGAATGATTTTAAAATACTCAAAATAGATAGAGAAATGAAAAAAATATAAAAATACTCATGAGAATACTTCCATGAAATAAACCACCATGTATAAACACATTTTAACAAACAAATCACCTAACAACTATGATATATCATATAAGAGAAAATAATATGGAAACAAAAAAGTGTAACATGTTATAAGGATGGATCTAACTGACAACTAGGCCAACCATACTCAATCGATATACATGTGGATACCTCGCTGTGGTGTCACACAAACTATCTCTACACATGTATAATTATTGAGGTACCCAAGGTTCCTTATTATCAATTTTTGTAGTTTTTATTTTCATAAAGCCATATCAAATTTTAATTAATTAATATCCAATCTAATAATATTTGTATGAGGAAATGAAATCCATTTTCTTATAAAAATAAAGGTAAATGTGTTTTCAGGGAAGAAATACATTAAAAAATGAACTCAATCACTTCTCAATATCAAAACAATAAATTCCATTCCAGATATCAATAAATCTATATGACTAAAAAGAAATTCATTAATTTACAATAGATTATCACATCAAACATCCTCTAGAGCATATAAAACGAATTTACAATTGGCAATGGGGACTGGAAATAGAAGGATCTACCTTTAGATGAAAATTCATGGCTAGTAAATAGAGATACAATTTGACTAAATCTACTAATTAGTCACTGAATTTATTGATAATGATGAAATGAAGACACCCAATATCTCTTAGGTATAATTCTATTAATAAGGGCGAAGATTATAAAATACATCGATCATTCAATCACATTCATAGTACTCTAAAAATATATCCATGGGGAATTACGTGACACGTAGTATTGTTAGAAATTGTGAAAAACATTCCTTTCAATTTATGTGGAAAATTTCATTTCAAATGATTAAAAACAATTTTTTTTAATTATATGATATAAAACCCTTAAACAATGTGTAAATTCCCCCATTGTGAACTCGAATCAGGTGATGAGTTTGGATTGAATAATGTATCTTGAATCCCCATTATAGATCATGTAACGTCATATTGAGAAATATAAAATTCAAGGGAAAATCTAGAAATCCACCAAATAACCATCATTCAATAAAAATTAATCTAACTATTCATGGACAAAAATTGTTACACAATGATAATGTAAAGACAAAAATAAATATTAGGACATATGTGATAGAATGTTAATGCGCTATTACAATATGGATATATATTTACTATATTACGAGTTATCAAAAAAAATTCATTCATTAAATATTCAAATTCAGTTTTATTGAGAATTATAGGGTTTGATAATTTATTCTCCATCACGATGGGATGATTTTTTTAAAGGAATCTTATAAAATAAAATATGTTTGTGGAGGCAAATAAAATGGTAAAACTTAATCAGACCCATATTAATAAATCTCAATGAATAAAAAATGTTATACCAACAACCTAGGGAATGATTTCGAATTTCATGTGGGAGGTCATGCTTCAATAAATGTATATATATATGGGTGCCATAAGTTTTTGTAAAAATATAAAATTGATCCCTAGGAAAAATGTTACTTTTGAAAATATTGAACAAATTGGTGTTATTGATTACTATTTTGAAATTCCACCAATAATATTAAATGTTCATCATGGGTTCCACATATCATCTTTGAGAAAGTATACTATTTACCCAAGACATATTCTCACCTATGATGAAATAGAATCAGAACCTGATCTATCTTACTATAATATACAATCAAGATTGTTAACAGGAGACAAAAGTGATGATAAATTGAATTAATTGAATTATAATAATACTTTTTAATAAATCATAAAATAGAGGAACCAATATGGGAACCAAATGATGTGATGAATAATAACAACTCCATGTTTTTATAAAAAAAATTCCAATATAATTAAGAATATGTAATTTGTAAAGTGGGAAAGATGAATCCCCCAAATGTCAATTATATAAGATATTATTTTTTTTATAAAGCTATAGTCCATTTAAAATATTAATATTTAGGAAATTTATATTCTAATTTTATAAGATGAACTGTGATTTTGTGAATATGATGTCATAATAAATCTAAAATAATTTTTTTATAATTTGTTATTGAAAGAATATTTTCTATGTAACTGAAAATGTATTATTTGATGAATCCAACTTTATAATTAATAATTTCTTAATATAATATAAATTAAAATTTTATTTGTTACATTATTGATGGAAATAAATAATATATCATTAGGGGGAATTCATAATATTTTATTCAAATCTTTTTTAAATGAATAATTTATTTTAAATTAAATTAATTAAAATAATATTTAAAATTGAATACATTTAATGAAATTTTATTGATTATATATCAAAATATATTTACATGAATACCTTTAATTATGATTAATTTAAACATATTTAATTTTTTATAAGAATATTATTGTGAAATACATTTTTGAAAACCCATTCTTCATCAAATCTTGTATGGTTTTTTTATTTAATTATTAAAAAGTATTGAATTGAATTCTCATAAATTTCTTCCATAATATTAAAAAGTATTCCTATCATTAGGTAATAATGTAAAATTATTTTTTTCATAATATATATTAAAATTAAATAATATCTATTTCTATTTATTATGCGTGAAATTGTAATATAAAATGATAAGGAATAAAATGACCCTTAAACATGATTAAATTCAACTGGTTGGAAGAATTTATAACATTTCATTATCATGTAATAATATGAGTCATTTTCTATAATTATTTCCATGAATGAGACATTATAATATTATAAAATTTTGAAAAAAAACGTGCTTTAATCACAATAATTATAAAAGGGAATGTCCTACCATTAATGAAATACAAATCATGAGCCATTAATGTAATGTACCTATCATGGTTAACTCATCAGTATCCAAACCTGTTTTTAAACTTATCATCAAGTGAACCTCTCCAAATATAAGAGGATTCTAACTAGAAACGACTGTATACGATGGTATGGTGGGGAGACTATAGGATCCTAATCATAGTTTAAACCAAGGTATACTAAATGAAAAAACAATAAAAAGATGTAATAAATGATAAAAATAATAAGTAGTAGAATAAAATATTTCTTTGTATAATTTTTGAAGTTAAGAAAAATAAAATTTCTTATAAAAACAAACTCATGTATTTATTATATATAAAAATATGTTTGCATGGGATACAAAGACAAACGAATATAAAAAATTCAATACTGATATATATAAAAACAAAAATTACTATCCAATATCATAATGAGAAGAAGATCAGTCCACCATTCCCAAAACCCATTATAGTATATAAAATCAGGTGTCCATCGGTATAGGATATCCATTTTCCATACATGTATACATGAAGTTTGTCAATTTACCAATCACGTACTTAGATGAGAGTCAGTAAAACATAGTGTCCCAATACCAATTTTTTCTAGCAATATCCAGTCTTTAAACATACTATAAAACATGTGTAGGTAAAAAAATAATAATAAATAAAATAAATCACATAATTTTAGGTTCCTCAATGGATTCTTGAATGCACTACAAAATATTTCACTTTTTTCCAATAGGGGAATATCATTTTTTAAAAGTTTATTTTTTGTTGGTAAAATGTTTTACCATCATATATGTCCTTGTCACTAAACTGTCGGTAAAAACACAATCATTAAATTTTTTTGCGATAGATAAAATCATATTGTTACAATTATTATAATACCAACAGATAATGTATATTATGGTTAAAATATTTAGCAATAGGTTAAAATGAAATTTTTTTATGTAAGTAATATTATTACAAATATATAATATCTGTTTAATTATATTTTTTATTTCTTGTAAAATTTCATATTATATTTATTAATTTATGATATATAATACAATTTTTTAAAATATTAAATTTATGATATTTTTTAAACATGTTCAATATTAAAATTAATAATTATATTAATAATAAAATTGAATCAACACAAAATCCATCCTCCAACAGGATCCATCACACACCTAACCAACCCGAAATACCATGCACCGATGCCATTAGTTGCCTGTCTATGCCGCAACAGGGACCATCGAGGACAAGCAACACGAGACCCGGGAGCCAGCAACCCTCCATCCATGCTAGCAAGAGAGCAGTATCACATTCATGCTGGCAGTTTCCCATCGATGCCACACCAGGGCCCAAAAATGGTATACTCTTGTCAGCGAGTTAGTAGAAACCCATCTATGTCTATAGTATCTCATCCATGCCACTCCAGGGACCTATAAGCACTAGCAACCCATAACCAACGGGCCAGCCGCAGCCCATCCATGTTAGTGATCCAACTTAGCATAAATTAGTGAAAAATATCAGCCTGAATTGAAAGAAAAATATAAATAAATGAAGGTGTAAAAAATTAAGTTGCATTGTGATCATTTTTCATCACCCTAGTTGAAATATAAAGAATCTTGTAAGATCATATTTTCCCAATATCCAGTTCCCCCTCCCACTATAATATTAAATCTATCTCTAGAATTAATTCTATCAGGAAAAAACTATAACAAAAAAATCACAATCACCCCACCTCTCCAATTGAGTTTAAATAAGGTTGTTTTTGTCTTTGGGAAATTATTAACTTAGAAAAACATTGAACCAGAAAATATGTAATGGAATGTTGTCATAAACATGGAAATGGGAATACCAGAGCAATGACAACGGGCATGTCTTCACTTACTAAAAACTGGATATTTGATGAGTTAATTTACGTTGGAATCATGGATGAAATCAAAAATTCATGAATATGGTGTGAATGGTTTCACACCTATCAGCATTAATTAACTAGAGAAACTTAATTTATCAGTAGAGTGAGAAAAATAGGGTCTACTAAACATGACTTGAAAAAAACTATACTAGTAAGTTAAAATAATTTTTGTTCACAAACTATTGATCCATAAAATAAGTGAAAAAGCTTTTCTAGTAATGGTGGATGCCAATAAGACCATGGTCAAAAATACCACACAATGAACACAAAAAGAGGATTATCTAACCAGTGGAAACAATAATCCTAATATAAAGAAAAATGAACAAACCAATGATGTAAAGATTAGTACATTGAGTGGAAAAAATATTTAATGAAACATGGATATGTATATAAAAAAAATATATGTATAAAAATAAACATATATAGACATTATTATACAGAGTGAATGGTATAGACAACCACAATAGTTGTCCAACCATTGGATCTCAGGGACTTCACATTACATTTGTAGTGAACTACCCTCCATGACGTTGTTCAAGATCCACAACCAATAATATATTTGAGGATTCCCTAATGAAGTACCTTCCACACTAGTCCTTACACTAAATCTATCAACCATGGTTCACTAGATCTCAGCCTATACAGCCCATCCACCATGGTGCAGCCTTAGCACATATGTCATGCCATCCATACATCTCCCTAACAATAAAAATGCCTTCAAGCTCCTTGGATTTAGATAAAGTTTATATATATAACAAAATGTGTTAAAGATACCGTCAAAGTCCCTAGTATAAACCATGTTTCAAGATCACATTATGTAAGCATTTTTACACACCACCTGATTAAATGCATTCCCCCATGTAGAAAGTTTAAAAGCTCTTGTCTGTAGACAGCCCAACTTGATAAATCCATTACAAGTCTCCACCATGGAACATAGAATATCCAAAAATTCAATGAAATGATCTTGTATAAGAATTTATATTGATTTTTAGAAACAAAATATCAACCTTCGTGCCTTTCATAAAATATCATAATAGACTCATCTGTAGATTCATAGAATAGACTCCATACACATTGATTAACATTCACTGATAAATAGCTAGACAATACACAAGATAAAAATTTATATCATCTCCCATGAACATAGGATGACACCAAACCTCAATAAGGTGAGAAATGAATCATTTTAATATATATTTAAATTCATCTAATACATAAATGTATATTATTAAAAACTTTCTCACAGAATAGTGTTTTGTTAACACTTGTAGAAAAGATATCACATTCAAACGTATGAAAGAAAAAAGGGAATAAATTGCATTAAAAAGTACAATGACATCAGTTAATTTGATCTGTAATGTATGATATTAAATAAAAATATGCAATGCCTCACGTTTACATCACGAACATGAAAACATCCTAAACTGGACCTACTTTACTAATGCTAACTATAAAAATTTCTGATAAAAATCAAAACTGAACAAAAAATGAATCTACATTACTAGGACTACCTGTAAGAAGGTAGCATAACAACCAAAACTGAAACCCCATTACTAATGCTAGCTATAAGAATGTAATATAACCAAAATTGAATCAAAACTAACACTACATCAAAAAAATTACATTAACAAAACTGAACTTGAATTGGAATCTCATTTATAATGCAAGTACATACCATAGTATTATTAAAAAATAGTGAAGAAATAGTATTAAATAATGTAAAAACAAAAAAAAACTAAAGACATCAATTAATCCAATCATCAACGATCATGATTAAATTTTAATCGGAAATTCCACATGGTTTCCACATGAGTATGAAAACAACCAAAAGTGAACCTATTTATAGGAAGACAAAACCAAAATGGAACAAACATTACTAAATACAACATCATGAAAAACTAGATTACATTCCAATCTCCACTACCCTCATTGTGTTGATTAGATCAAGCCGAAATACTTTGTTAATTACCAACCGTAATTATATGAATATAATTTAAAATTTAAAATTTCAATGTTTATTAAATGAACATCATTAATGAAAATACAATATTTATATTTAAATAATATTGAAAATTAAAATAAATTAATGAAATATATTTAATAAAACAAAAAAATGGATAATACTACTACTACATTAAATTAAATATTTTTATAATCAAGAAACACCACTTTTAGATGTTTAGTGGGAACCCACACAAAAAAAAATTTGACACTAAATTATGATTACATGAAATGAAACCTCCCCATGTTCTAAAGGAAATAAAACCATTCAACTATACAGATCATAAATAGATCACTAATGCTGGATTTAGTAACATACTGGTATAGTTGAGAAATATCTAAATCTCCATTAGTAATACCCACCCACTCCTTGTTACGATACACATAAATATTATTCCTGATTCCAAGATTATGAGGAGCATTACAGATTCATATTATAATTTTATGTATTGATATTTTACCATTTTTAATGACCTCAAATTTCAACCCAGACTCACCAACCTTTGTTCTAATTGACAACAACCTCTTATTTCATCTCGTCATGGGACTAGTGGTAGGTGATTCACAAGAAACATGTAACAGTGGAATATTCCCTTTGTTCTAATCGTGATTATTGTATTTCATATCAAGAGAAACCACTAGAAATTCAAAATAATTGTGGTACTCAATCTATGGAGAAATCAAAAGACTAACCAGATCATCATGCAGGGCCAAGGCTATGCTTCTCTATGGGATGATTCCCGAGATTTTCCATTTCCTATCCCTACTTACCACCAATCGGAAACTCATTTTTATTTATTGGTGGAATAACATTTAAATTATACCTGTAAATAAAAGATTCAACCTTCCCATGGATGCCAAATCATCCAACCACACCTGGTAGCTGAACAATCATAGAAGATCATGTATGCGCCGAATGATAAATTTTAAATCTCCACTAGACTTGTGTGTTTCTAATTCGCCTCTAAGATAAAACTAGTAAGTTGCTTATTCCCTAATACAAAAATAGGAACATGAGACCCATCCTCTATGAACTGCCTCTTAGAAAACCATTGATGCATGGACATGGGTATAGGGCCCCATATAGCCATTTTTAATCCATTATGGATTTGAACATCATAATGAATGGTCTGGAAAGGGAATCATGGAGCCAATAATCCCTTGGACCATGCCCATCCTCCTGACGATGATAGTAACAATTTGGCTCCCCCTTAGTAGGACTAGTCTAGTAAGATGGTCGAATCCCAGAATATGTAGTTGTAGATAGAACAATAGACGAGCAGTTGTGACTAAGAAGCTTGTAAAGAGAACAATATTGTTAAAAGACCTCATAGAAGACCGGTTGAAAAAATACACCTGACCCATTATGGATCCATATTTTCACAGACATAGACATATATTGATCGATCTCTACATGCCCTCTAGTTTACACCAGCTATGATAGCTACAACACATATGAATTAATTGTTAATGGTGTCCTGTTTGTGCGAGCAATAGAGAACAAAGCCACAAACTGGAAAAAATTAATCAAAACCCCATAGGACCTATCTAAATCATGGAAACTGAAGAATCAAAATCACCTTGATTGAATATAGTCTATTTCTCAATGGGAATATGAATACCCAAGATCTTATATGAACACCGCATACACAATATGTAGAAATAACACTCATTTTTGTAGCGGATGAGAAATCGTGAGTCATCTATCAATCTTATTGTAGACTCAATGAAATAGATGGATTCCATGGATTTATTCATTGTATCCATGGATGGGATGACCCGAGGGAATTCCCCCCACAATATAAAAAATAGATGTAGAGGAAATCGCCAACTCCTTGAAATTTGTGAAATCCTTACCTGAAAAAACACTGAACTGAAATAGAGTGAAAGAAAATCAGTGGAGACACCATTGGAGGATACTTCTTCAATCTGAGATGTTGAATGGGAGAGGGATTAACCACAAAACCTTGGTTTGGAGAAGGTTGCAAAAAATGGATATTTACCAAGCATAAGAATAATAATTTAAACAAATTTTTTTTTCTCTTATTGATAAAATCCTTATGTTATTGAATGATTTATTATAACAATTAATATTGATGGAAATTGAATTATTGGTAATCATTATTATTAATAACATATTTATGTGTTAGTAAATGGAATTTTGGATTTATTATTTAGATCAATAAATTTTACTATTGGTAAAAGATTTGATGGTATTGAGCGATCAATTTACAAAGATATATCTGTTAGAAAAAGCATGTGTTGGTAATTAAAATTAATACCAATAAAAATTAATATCTGTTAGAATAGATTATTTTTTCCAACAGATGTGCCATCTGATAATAAATTTATATTTGTATACGTCATTTTCTGTAGTGATGATACCACATGCTTCAGCCTATGAAAAAATAATTATTATTCATCGAATTATATATTAATATTTATCAAGATGGGAATAATGTAATACAAAATTTTTTCAAATTTCTGAGTGATATTCATTTTATGTTCCAAAATTCACATAACATTTATTAATATGAAGTAAGTATGAAATATGATGTCATGTATGTAACACATATACCAAATTCAACTGCATTCCTCTTGTAGGAAGACACATCCAGTAATTTATCAATCATCCAAATCCCACCTAAATCATTTTAGACATAGATCCATAGTATCCCACTAAGAATACTCTAAAAACCCATCACTATAAGATTCCACCCAAGATATTCCAATTAAAAACCAATGTATCATTACTAGAATGGAATAACGACATTTCCCTTTATGTTTATCCAAAATATTTACTATTATTTAACTAGGTATCACTAGTGTCATGAAAAAATTAATTCCCATTGATATATTCCATGAATATTTTTGATGTAACACTTGTATCAACCATGAAATTAGTAAATCCCACATTCCAGATTATGCCATATATTGTATTCTAAACCGGAAAACTTGTATCACCCATGAAATGAAATTCACTACGGTTGTGGTCTATAATTTTACAAATATAATTAAAATATTCATTTCATCAAATTATAAAAATTAATTTATAATGATTAATAATACTATAAAAAATATGATAAAGGGACTGTATTGATGCCCTACAAATCTATATTGTTCTATTGGAAATTTCATTTTATTTAGAACATCCATCTTAACAATCCTAAATTAGTGTTTTTATTTGTTTTCAATAAATTCATAATATGTGAATTAAATTGTGAATACCCCTTAGTGCTTGTTCATATAGTGGTATTAACCTTCAATATAAGTACAGACAATACAAGGAATACCCTTAAAAGTTTATATCAATACAATTTAATGATTTGATATTTAGTATTGCATCACATGAATAGCCAAGATAAATGAACAACATAGAAACATATAATTTTCAATAAATTATATGAATAATAATTAAACATAACACCCTGTCATGATAGATGACTTCTTATTTTGAATCAACCTCACATTCACATAAAACATTATAAATTGGAAAAATAGTCAAATGCCTTTATAAATTGGAATATTATTTTGGATGGATTTGGAATTACCTATGAATGAAGATATGAATAATACAAGTAATGGGACAGAATGGAATACCGTGGTAGATCAAATCAGATGGATATTGTGAAAAATGGATTTTGAGTGAATTATATTGATTAAAGAATAGATTGGTTTCCAATGGATAGTTCCAACTTGTGGGATGATTCTATCAATTTAAATGGGATGATAAAAGTTATCACTGTGTTAAATAAGATTAGATTCGTAATTTTACATTCACCCTCTTATATAGGGGTTCATGTTTTTTCCACACATCTATCCAAAGAATGTTCCTACCTTGTGGATGAAAATCCCCATGGCGTAAACCCCCCACATTGATTGAGCATGGTACGAAAAACATGGTGTACAACATGATGATCGTAGTTGAAACCCATAATCACCATATCATAAGGTTGAGTAGATTATGATGAATATTCTGAAACTCCATTTAACACCATCCTGGGGAACCCTAGATATGTGGAATGATTATCAGTTACAGTGTTACTCACACTCTCCTCCAAAAAAATGGGAGGTCTTAGCTCTAAAAAATCCCAAGAAAAACTTGAATCCATTAAGTAAATGATAGTATCATTCCTTTTATAAAAATAAAAGATTGATATTGGGATTGGAGAGATTAGTACCATATCAAAAATATAGTATGTTATAGCCTCCCCACCCAAAAAATTATCCCCATGTTTCCCCGAGGATGGTTGATCTCCAAAGAAGTATATTCATGTTTATTGAATGTGTGTGTTGGTATATAACTCCATAATCAATAACTAAATAATTTCATTGTTCTATAACACCCACAATCGTTGTAATATCCTTCCTCAAATATAAATCTCACAAGGATCATCAAAACTGACTGAATGAACCTCAAAAAATGAATCAGAATGAAACATAGTTTTCTAAGGATCAATATAATTAGATGGGATAGGATAATAATAGTGAAGTTAGGATACATGGTTTACATTATACATTAACTTGAACCTATGTGGAGATGCAAATCAATAATCTACTAAACATTATTCTCTCAATAACCTCAAAATTTCTAACATTTGAATGTTAAATGTTAACCATCTCCCTAATCCATTGATTCCATAACCCAGGTGACACACTTATGAAGACATGATTAGTGACGTAGAATTATAGTGGTGATTGATATTGATTGAAATTGAATTACATCCTTTCATATTCTATATAATATTCATACTAATATGTTGTACATTCTGTTAGGTCACATGAATATGACATGTTCATAGTAGCATAACCCATCCTGCCTATAACAGACACAGTGGATGAAGTCATAACCTACCGTATATGGCCTTATAAGGATCTATCATTATAGTCTCTTATAAGATGTTTATTTATGAATATTCAGTAAGTGGTAAGTTTTCACCAAGATCCTCTAAATTAAAGGACCCTTGATTGAATGATGTCCTCTAATACTAATATGGTTTTCTCAAACTACCAATTAGTATGTGAAATATAGGTTTTCCTCTGTAACACTAAATAATATGAGAAATCATCCACACCGTCAAATATCATGACATAAAATGAAATCCATATATTTTATGATGATATATAGACTCGATGAAGGAGTATGATATCATTGACATATATTCTACATAGTTTATCTATCAAAATGGTCTTCACTAATTGGAAATACGTGGGTGAAAATCATTATCTAGGTAATCAAAATCTATATATTGTCACATCCAAAAGGTGACCCAGTCAAACCCATAATGAATTCCATGGTGATATATATCTAAAACAACTATGGAATGGATGTTGTCCTTAGAATCAATATTGTTCACTACTATTCAATCTGTAATTACATAAAGGTGAAAATTAATACAAAAGGAAATTGAATCCCATTTCATCCATAACTATCAATTCTTGTGGAATATGTCACGATACTTCTTCGGGAGACCATGATGTACTTCCCAAGAAATGTCATGAGACATTCAAGTAACACCACTCATGTGAGTATCATGGCCCATAATCATTCATTAATGTAAAATATCACATCCCTGAATATGATCCAACTAGGTAATGGGTCCTTTCATGAAACATTTCCCATTAGGACTAATCCATTGTCATAAAAATGTTTCATTATACTCCCTATTTTTAAAAGTATAAATATCAGTATATCAATACATATAATAGAATAAAATTATAGTTTGGTATATCAATTTGATTCTAAAAAACATGGTCTCCATCTACCAATCAATAATACCCTCTGGAACATCTTGTGTTAGAGTCATTTGGGAAAGTGTGTAAACCACTATATTCCCCTTACTAGAAATATAATTCATCAAAATGTCAAATAATATAATGTAAAAAACCACATAAATATATTTAGTAATTCAACAAAACCTTATGAATATGTATTTGAGGAATTTATTTTCCACACTTATCCAAAACATCTTCCTTATAATGCAACGAATCTAACTCGATGTTGAATGAAATATAATTTATAAATCAACATTGATTTTCAGGTAATTACACCATGGATACCTCATCTAATCTGACACATATGCTAGTGCTTTTTCACCCTACATCATCAAAACACACAATCCAATGCATGAAAAAACCCATTAAACCAAAACATTATATTTTTTAGGAATAATCATGATTATTTCTAAGGACGCATACTTTTTCAACTCCTTGATGTTCATTATAAATTCATTATCCTATAAATATTTCATTTCCATCATTTTATAGAATATTATTGGTGATACAATTCATATGGTATCCTAAATAAAACACTTTTAATAGTCATATAGTCCATAGAAACACTATTTATCATATACATTATTAAGAAAGATCTTATGAAATAATGTCTATAATCATCAATTAATAAAGAGATACATTTGTCTCTAAGATAATGTTACCCCATATGTGGACATAAATGATCTTGAAATGGAATTTCATGAACATTTAATACAATAGATTATCTCTAAATGTACCTAAAATGATATAAAAATTATTAAATTTATCATGTTGATTATTCGAGTACATAGATATTTATTAAATGAAATGTTTTAAAAATAAAACTATATACTATTGGGAATAATTATTCATCGAAACCATGAAAAAATATGGCACATTAATGATTAAAAATGACTCTACTATATACCCATAATAGCCATAATTACTACTAAATTTTATAAATTACATGTATGATGGAATTTCATGTACTAATTATAGCTGGACCACAATTAATCCATTCCTAAAACCTTAGATCCTAAAATATAATAAAAAATTTCATTTATAAATAGATGTGGATTGAATTTCAAGACTATAAAAATATTCAATTTGTGCAAATACATGAAAATAATGAGGTACTTTTTTCCATTAAATCGAAATGTATTGTCAAACACCATTTTAAAGGTTTCAGTTTTATAAACCTTTTAAATTCCAAATACTATAGTTTTCTATTTAGATCCAAAAACAATGAAGAATCAAACCTATAATGGGGGTTTGTTATTTTCAATCTATTGGAAGTATATTTATATAAAAATATATAACAGTTTCAATTATGGGAGGTTGTCAAAAATACATAATGGAAGATATACCTGAAGCATTCCACTGTAGGAGAGAAATATGTATTTTCCTCATCATTCATATAATGAAAATAGACATGGTCTATAACTCCAACTAACTGATGATGTTTGTGTCCAGTTCAAGTAACATAAACATTCCATTCCTCTTTTTGAGTATATACAGTGCTCTCTTGTCATTTGATGTATACAATATGGTTATTTAAATAAATACAATAAAGGAAAGGAGACAACAAACCCATGTAACGTGTGATATTAATACATTCCATCTCTAGGATGAAGGTTTGAACATGAAATCGTAGTGACATATCTCTAGGTAGTACTCCATAAATTTTCAAACACATTATACTCAAATTCATTATTAACCTTTATGTTTCATTACACCATGAAATATATGAATATCACATATAATTATGTCTATAATTTCCATATATGTAAATAATAATTGAAAGATCCATTTTAAAATAAATCATAACCAAATGAAGTGGAAAATAAAATAATTCCTCATATAGTATAAGGTATAACATTCTTCTCTATCAGATCATGTTGTATTATATGCACCAATATAGAACTATGTATCTATAATATAGAAATTCAACATGAGGGTTCTTACTCTTCTAGATATTGATCTCATAAAAATGGATTCATTGACCATGTATAAATTTTTATCCTGATCAAACAATAGTAGTGTATCTCTTTAGAATATGGGATTCTTTTTATTTGACTCCCATATGTGGAGTTAGTGAAAATACCTTACCACTAGGAACATGAAGAAAATGATTTCATAAACACATTATATGACCATGATTTCTACAACCAGGCACTCAATATAGTCCTTGGTATAATGATGTTTTTTATGACTTGTCCTACCACACTGATGAAATATAACATATTTATTACTTCATATCATTTAATTGCCTCATAAGCCATGATTTACCTAATAGTTTCATTTCCTCACACTAGATGAATCATTACCTAGTATCATTGACGAACCTGCCTAACCCAAATTATATAACCCATTGGGTTTCACACAATTATAATGGCTTTGTTCACTATTTCTAAAATATAATTCATTTTAAAATTATGGACCTAAGATCATATGGTGTACATGAGCCCATCCAAAAACCATATTTATACTTTCAAATCATCAACATCTAATGTATGTGATAAGGGAAATATAAAATCAAAATAGAAATATATTCTATAATTCATGTATGTCTCTCAATGGTGAAATTAATACAGTTGTTATAGAAAACCCAACAATAGGAAATCCCTTCAATGTTAATTTGGAATTCCCAATATTTTGGTTAGTTAGTACTTGGTATTTTATAATTACAAAATACAAAAACATTAGAATTATCCATTATAACTACAAAAAGAGATAGATTAAAGTTAAATACAATGACACAACTTTGTAATGTCATTGAATAGGTTCACGCATTAGTTACGAAACTATGTTTTCCATAAGACCTCAAGTGGACCTCACCGTATGGGAGAAGATGCCACCAAAAAGAAAGGGTCTATGATATTATAGTAGGGAGACTATACCCTCGTGATCATAGTGTTGTATAATAGTATAATTGACTAATAAAAACCATAATTTATAACAATGAAGAAATAGCTAATAATAAATTGATAACAATCCATGTAGATATAAAAAAATGGAATGATCTTTAAAAAATATCATGTACAAGATGTTGTCTTGTCTCTATGCTATAAAATAATAACATTACATGGGATATAGAGTATGATTAATATATATCTAAATATATGTGTAAAATATCACAAGTTATATCTAACAGAAAAAGGATTGTTCGTCTTCTATAGTAATCTGATATTATATTGTAAATCTGAGGTCTATTTTTGGATGGTTTCCCTTTTTCCTATTTACATTAAAAATGTAATTTTGGATTCTAATAGGCTTCATAAAGTAAGTTTGATTAAAACTCAGTTGGCTACCAACAATAGGGTATAATGATATCCTATTGTAAAATATACTATGAGATTGTTTATTATAATTATCAATGTAAAATATTAAATAAATTAAATCACCATGATTTTGGTTCTCCAATGGACACCCAAACCATACTATATACATTTTCAAATGCCAGAATATCTCTATGTGATAAAAAAATTATATTTAAATTTATATTGTAGGGATGGAAGGTTTTAAACCATGTTAGTCATTTAATATTAACATTCATAATTAGTTCCATCTCCCTCATGATATCTATTAATATTAAATTTATGAAAATATGCAATAATTTATGTAATTCATATATTGAATCTAACCATGCTATTTGAAATGGTAGACACAACATGTAATTTTACTACAATCCAGATCTTGTTCTTTTAATTTTGTATAAAGGAACTAGGTATCACTATATTACTAAAAAACAAAACCCCATAACAGTTATTTATATGAATTCTATTTAAAACCAAGAAAATATTCCATGTAATTTATAGTGGCATCAGAAAAAAAATTTCATATATCTTATTCCATATAAATAAATTAGGAATCGATTCCAACATATTAAAATTAAATTCACTCTAAGTCCATCATTGGAATAATATATAGCAATCCCATATTTCACTCATGTCTTAAAAAAATTACAATCCATAGGTGATCCCATCTAATGAATTCTGTATTAGAACCCACATATATCCCTTGAAATTATAGGTATGATTGTAATTATCATATGTATAACCAATACCAATAAACAAATCACTTAATCTGATTTAATAAATTAATTAATAAGTGTTACACATCTTATAAATAATTTAGACAACGTGACTATGTTGTCGGACTACCAATATCCCTTCTTTTAATCTATATTACATACTATTCACAAGGACCATCTATAGAAACTTCATATAGTAGTTAATTTTTATTCAAGGCTTGAGGCTAATGGTTCCTTAATAGTGGAACACATTATAAGGTGGCTCACATCAAGAATGATAACCTTTTGAAAATAAAATTGGTTTCTATGACTATTTAAGAAAAACTAATTTCAATTATTTTAATTAATTATACATTTAGGAGGCCATAAATTGAAGTTATTCCTTGTATCATGACAAATGATAACATAAAAATAATGAAATGGAGGGAAAAATAAAAAAACAACATACCATATGTTTTTAAAAGATTAACTATTGATAATAATTATTACATTTAGCAAAAACTACAATAATTAAGGAAATATATAAATACCATAAAATAGTGAATATAAGATCTCAATGATTTAACATTCCATGTTGATAACGAAATTAATAATTGAATGTATTATAATGAAGGGATTATGAATGTGGGTCAAATGAGATGAATTTAGATTGAGCTGGATTTTGGAATGAGGAAATGAGTTATATACTATCACATATTCTAATATAGAGCTTCAACATAGGGTAAGATAATTTTCATGCAAATGATATGAGAAAATAGCGATTTTATTTAAATTATATTATGTGGGAAATATTAAATTTACACACATTTAATGGGGTGCAATGTTTTTACACATAGTATACCAACATTATGACAAACAATGCTCCAAAAGTACCATATTATACATACCCTTTTTTTTCTTTTTTAAAATTATATAAACCTTGCACACACCATATATGACACCTAGGTGGCTAATAAACACAAATTTTAATGACAGGGAAGCCTTTGGTGCACAATTTAAAAAATACTGTGACAACCTACATGACCTATAATTTTTTGTTAAATGATTAACACTAATCATCCGCTAATTATAAGCCTATCCTATTCATCAAAAAAACATGGGAACATGGACCTCACAAGTCCATATATCCTATATAAACCTTCTTTATACCATTAGGTACACATATTTTTTGTAAATGAATTAATATACGTATATTGGAATGATTTTTACTCTTAAAAATTTTATGTGTTAGAATTTATCTTGAAAAAACACTAAAAAATATCTCACCAAATAACAAATCTACAATCTAGAAGATATAGTATTCATATTATAAAAACCATTTTGTCACAAATAGGAGATCTAAAAGTGTTCTTTCAATGAATAGGTAATCACCTTAACCAATCACATTATTTTACTTCTTATTTTACCTCCAACTAAATTTACATATTTATAATAAAATATAAAATTCTATTTCCTAAATACTATATTACAATTTTATTATTTCATAATCACCATTATATTCTCACTCTTACATAATAGGTGAAGATAATGTTTCACTCGTATTAATGTACAATCTACATTCTCCTTAAAGTGATGCTATTAATAATCCATATCCAAATTTCAAGAATTAATTATAAATGAATCCAAAGAGTAAACATTATATAAACAATGTAATTATTCTTCTAAATTAACATAACATATCCACCTAATAACATCACGTACAATGCAAAATGAAAATGTATCCTATGAATACATACGGACTAATACCTCCCCGAAACGATGTGATTTGTTTTTAGCGTCTTTACATAAAGTTTAATATTGTATTTATTAATTAATATATGTGACATATGTAATATTAAAATAATTATTCACTGGGGAATTATTATTTTACATTCATTTATTCTATCCCCTAAAGTGGGAATGTAGTGTTCATGCATACATATAACTAATCATCTGTCTGAATGGTGTAATTAAATTTTACCTCTATATTTATGGATGATATTATATATATATATAAAGAAGAAATAAGATATTTATAAATTTTTAAAATTTATTTATATGATGACCACATTATCAATAAAAAACATTGAAACTTTATTCATAAAACATTTGTGAGAAACAAATTAAATTAACACCTAAAACAATTAATATAATGAATTATTTTTAATCAAATAGTTATAAGATGTTATAATAGGAACTTTGTGATATTATAAATAAGAATATTGTTATTAAATATATTAATAAAATTTAATAAACCAAAATATCATATATTAATTATAGCGTGACAAGCGTGAGGTATAGGATTTTGCCTTAATTTCTACACTGTTGAGACATATTAAAAATTATAGACCGATTTTATTATTGTGAGGTATTTATTTTCTCATTTATATATAATATATAATTTTATATTTTTTCGTGTTCTATGATGTCAAATTCAGGTTTATTATTTAAAGGGGATACTATTTATATGTTACTAAAGGATCATGAATTTATTTTATGAATTCATTTTTGTGGTATTTATAATGTTTTCAATTGGAGAAATCATATAATAAAACAATTGAAAAATCTTTCCATTTTCATACCCATGGGATATTTAAGTAATTTTAATGTTTTATTAAAATATTTCCACACATCTACATTTCATCCATAAAGATAAATTGTTGAAACAAATGTTTATATTATTTATCTTTTTGATCGATAATATATTTCATCTATATGTGTATTTTGAAATATTTTTTTATAATTTTCCTTTCATTTATAAATAATCATTAATATGGGAAATTAATTTCATATTAAATATTTTTCATGGTTTATTTGGAATCATTATTATGGTTTACAATAGGATCATTTTCTATATTCTTCTAGTATAATTAAAAAGGAATGATTCTTTTTTACCAATATCACATTAAAAATCATCCTTCAACCATTTTTATTCAAAACTATATATATTATTTTAATATTTTTAAAAAAATTTAAATATTTTTAAATAATAAAATCTAAAAGGAAATATTATTTTAGTATTTCAATATATTATTGGTTAATAAACATTTTTACAATAATGAAAAATTTTCTAATAAATTGATGGTCATATTTTATCCCTTTTTAAATATATAGTCATTATTAATCATACAATAAATCACTATTTTTATACTATTTTTAGTTGAAACCACATTTATAATAAATATACATATTCTTGTATCACAGATATGATTATATCCAAAAAAATATACCCATTATATATGTAATGTTTTGTTATGAATTTTATTGGATTGACTGTGGAAAATATAGATATTTCATATTCATTACTCAATACGTACATTTTTTGATAATTCATATTGATAATTAAATATACAGTGAATACATTAGACCTATAATTAATAATGGGTTATATAATCCTAAATCCGAACAAGAGTTGAAAACTATCATGAGAAAAAAAAGTTGGCTTGCATTATTAAATGAGATATTTTGGTGTATACACTCACATAGATTAAACTATCTTAGAATAAGGCCATAATGGTAATGATATCATGATTTATGTAATCATGAAACCAAACAATAATATTTTACTTAATTTTGAATTAGAAATTTATTTTACATTATATTGTTGAAAAGATATAATATATAGATTCATTTCATGCACAAATTATTGATAAATGTTCATGTGATTTGAATTATATAACATTCAATAATTATCATACCTTATTCACAAATGATGAAATTGGCTGATAAAACATTTAATGAGTTTTTAAGATCAGCCTTATTTTTTTTATTATTCCGGTGGTGAAGAAGAAATATTTGAATGAGTTTCAAGGTTGCATAATTTTTTTTATGTTTTTTGTTTTATATCCAATGTGATATGTTAATCATGAATTTATCTAATTCTTTAGCATTAATAAACATCTTGATCCTAGTTGATTCATTATATTTTATATTGATAAAATGTAATAAAGGAAACATTTAATCTTGGTAATTTCAATTTAGATTACTATATAACATTCATCGGGATTGAATAGAAATGTTTAATATACTGGGCCCACACATAATGAGTCTAGGTGATGAATATTTCATTACCCAACTAGTCGTTCTATGGTTTCTTCCAATTGTGAGTTTGTTCAATAATTTCATCTCATTTGATATATCTTGGAAGTGATGTATTTCATTTAAAACCCCATAGTCACAAAATTGTCAATTTTTTAGGATATCATGCTATACATTGACTCAAATCTAGGTATCTTACAATTGTTATATAAAACTGACACCAGTGATAAAATAAATTGTATCTAAAATTTTATAAAATTTTTTTATGAATAATAAATTAATACTCAAATTTGATATGATGAAACACTTCCCAAAAATTTATAAAAAAATATATGAGTATCATGGATTCTTTATTACCTATGAAAATATTTTCATAAACCAAGGACCTAAAGGTTTATTTTCATGGAGATTAAATACATAAAAAACATATTTTACAAACTATAAACATTTATCCATAATCTCAAACAACTTCTAGACATTCCATTTTAAATAATTCACTTTGTGAATTAGGGATGGGAAAATTGAAGAAGTGGTGAGCCCAATAGTTCAGTATGGAATGAGATATTAAATTCCAATTTTGTAAGGTAAAAAATATTAAGAAAATAAAAAAATGGAATTATATAATTTTTAAATTATTCATGAATTATCAATTGTTAACCATATGATTGAAATAAATGCATAATTTCATAAAAAATTAAAATTTCAATTATAGGGGAAAATAATACATGTATCATAAAAAATGGTCCATAAAAATAGGAGTGAATGTGTTACCACCGTAAATATGATATTTTTTTATCTTTGTTAACAAGGATACGTACCAACCCACAAAATTATGATTTCTTTTGAGCTTGAAACAATCATGTTCAATTTTTTAAAAAATATTTACTTTTTAATACATTCAAATAGATTTTATATCTTATATTATATATGTATTTACCCAATTCCTTTGATGGATATATAGGAAAAACCATATTCAAAATCCATAAATTTGTGTTCTCTATATGAAAACAATAATAACCTCATAATGTAACTAATAAAAAAGAAAATGGGTTTTATGAAACATTTAAAAAAATTATATAATGGCCCACATTAAAATCAAATGGGTTTCATAGAATATCAAAATACAAATTATCCCATTATACTAATGATCGAATAGAATAATATGGGGATCATAATACATCTAAATAGATTCATAACATAAATTTCTTAATAAATAAAAACCGATTACCCAAACTAAACATATAACAAATGGATCATATAGGGTAAATCCTGATACATAATAACATTATAGATAATTCATTATAACATAAAAAAAATAATAATAAATATATAATCTCTAAAACATTATTCACCATCGTAAAAGGCATGGTTATAATACTCTATTCAGTTTCTACCATTTTTTTAATGAATGTTTAATTGAAAACCACTCATTGTAATTTTATTCAATAAAAAAATCAATGATGAAATATGTACATAGAAAATATCATTTAAATAGGAAACTATTGGAAATAAAATTTTAAAATGAGAAATTATATAACCAAAATAATTGATTTTTTTGTAACCAACACCATTATAGATGGCATAATTTATGGTTCTAGGTATATAGAATAAATTGGAAAACCATGTTATAAAGACATAAAAATAATGGAAACCAGTATGAGATAATTTTATAAAAAAAGAAAAAAGAAAATACATTGAAATAATTTCCCTTCAATATAATACATACAATAGTTTAAAAAATGGGATGTGAAATTCCAATGGTAATTTTCATTTAGAAGTGTTTATATGAGAATATAAGGATGAGAAATATATAATTTTTCTAAAAATGCGAAACTGATTATAATTTTATGAATTTTCTTTAAAAATTTATAATAAAAAATAAAAAACATCTATTTGTTGGTTATCGACTGAAAATGTGTGGTCAATTTAGGATGTTAAATGTGTTTAGATCCTATTAAAGAATCACTTTAGTGATCCAACTGCCTTTCCCCCCGTGCAATAAAATTAGGATTATGTAGATCACATTAGTGAGGTTTGTCGTACTGCCAATGATAATACTCCTCATACCACATAGATAGCACTTACGATTTGGGAAATATGTCTCTTCTGATTGTCCAGGTCCAGTGGTAATGCGCGAGGCCATATAAACTATTCACCCCATTAATATTCATTCAAAGGACCAACTCACTACACCAATGGCATTGTCTCCCTTTAATGACTATAACGATATGTTTTCATCTCTTATTATAGACCGTATGAGGAAATAGGTTTTTGTGAACAACTGGATTGATGATAGTGTTAACAATAGGCCACACCTATTACCAGCAAGACTCTGTGAACCACTGGAAGAATATATGGAGAGGGTACCAAGCATATCCTTGAAAAATAGATAGTTAATGATTTTTGGATTGGGATGGAAGACTATTTCCAGCATGTTCCCATTTGAAAAATATCTAAGTGGATAACTCTTCAAGAATCACCCTTGGTGATTGACCAATCTCCAATAAATTCTCCCCACTTAGTGGATAGTTATGGTCTGATGAAAATGATGACTGTGTCCCCTCTAAAATTCTAATTGAAAACTTTAAAAATAAGTTAGGAAATGTGATAGGGGAGGGTAAGGGAATGAACATCATGTTGGAACTACTATATAAATGAGGTTGTAAAAAGAGATGGGAGTCCTAAATTATATGAAGATCCTTCTTTCTAACTGTCATGGGAATGTGATCTCTCCCACGGTCAATGACCATAGACACATTCTTCATACAAAAAAATCATTGATATTTGATATAGCTGAACCAAATATGATGTTTTAAAATTATAATTAATTCAAATGAATGTGTGGGAGGGATGGATGTATTTACTAAAAAATTTTGTAGGTTCTACTGGGATATTGTGTGCTATGAGGTGATCAATGATGTGAGTGAATTTTCCTACCATGAATCTATGCATTATAGGGAAAATTATTTCTTTATTTAACTATTTCCAAAAAAGGAAAATTACTTACACATCACTGAATTTTGTCTAGTGGCTATGGGAACACAATACCCAAAATCAATAGCAATATCATTTCTTTACGACTTGATCACATTGTTAGTGATATGATAACTCTAAATCAATTTGGTATTATTCCTTGATGGCATATTCATAATTTTCTTCTCACCAAATTAGATTGTTTCAATTTCATGAGAAGGAAATTCATTATAGAAAACAATTCCCTCAATATGTACATTTGAAATTCCTTTAACATGTTGAAATATAGTTTAATTTTTGTGGTTCATAGAAATCATGGGTTATCAAATTCATTCCTCATGATTTTCAATACAATATTCAATAGTGCATAGCCTTCTATTCTCATTAATTGATAACATATGGGTTTTTTTATAATGATCTATCAGAGTTAGACCTAATGACCCAATATCTCTAATACTCTTTTTCTTGGATAAATATTAAATGAGGCATTTTTTGAATGACTAGGGGGAAGTAGGACATTAAAAAATTTACTGTTGTAAGGGACACTTAGACAACCGATAAATTTATTTATGTTGATCGTATTATTATCTTTGGATATGCTAATAAAGTTACAATATCATTTATTAGAAAAATAATTTCTCATTATAATGATTTCCATGGATAGGTGGTATGATGGAACAAATATTTTGTAATGTTTGGGAATTGAATTATTTTCTCCAAGTAGAGTAAGATTTCCAAGATCATTGGAGTTAATAATAGAACCCATCCATCAATGAATATAGTGGTAAATTTGTTCTAGGGTACTGTGAAAGGATGATACCTTGAAACAACATAATTCAGAATCATTAATCAACTAACCACATGTAAATGGAAAATCAACTCTAAAACATGAAGTATTTTCCTTGTGAGATCATTTATAAATTTAATATTTTTGTATTCTTTCTCAATTTATAGTTGGACCAAAACTATTATTATAGTTTTGTAGAAACTGATAAATAATATCATCGTGATAATCTACAAATAAGAATAGAAACACATCACTATTTATTTGAATGATTATATCAAAGCCATTGATTTGGGGAATATAATCCTTAATGATCATAAAACATTCCATGATGCTCTTATGATTTTGTTCACATTGAACTTGCTGAACTCCAAAGATGATTCCCTTAACATTTTGGCACAATATTTTATATAAAAAAATTCATGATGGTAATTCCAAATATATTCCGTCCTCTATCCAGAATTCCATCAAACATGAATACTATAACATCCAACACAGTTCAACATGGATTGTTTGTAACTCATCTAACCTCAATATTTAAACTAAAAAGTGTCTATATAGGAATTTAATTGAATGAATGGATATTCATCCACTAATTAAAATTGTATAAATTTCTGTTATATAGGAAAATTCATACCTATAGAGTTTCATTGACACTCATATTAAATTGGAAATGTAGTGATACAATTTCATTGATTATAACTCCCTGATCTGGAACCCGAGATCAAGTTGAATGTTCAATTCAAGAGATTATTATCTGAATTTGAGTGACCTCACATCTTACCTTCTTTTATGGTAGGAAAAATCTAAATAAAAATAATTTCCCATTAAACTACATGTTACAATAGATTGTATTTAAGGGTAGGATCCTTTTGTAGAACTACTTGCTGAAAACAAGCATTCACATAGGTCATGTCTGATATCATTGTGTACGGTATTGGGAAAGAATTTACAACCAATTTTTTTCCACTAATCCATCATTCGGGTTTTTTTGGAATCTTCATGATGTGTGTGTAATTTCCAAGTCATATCTTGTCCTTGATTATTTAAATACCTCAGTCACTGCTACTGATCAATGTGAGTAGACTACTTCACAACATATTGTTGTTATGGTTGTTGTCTTTTCTCAGATCTAGAAGGCTTAAAATTTTGCTACATTTGATAAATCCAAGCCATATTTGAAGGATTTCCTGATTTCTATTAATTGGTAATGTAATGCTTCATCCAATATTTAAAAAAGTTTCAAGAATAATAATATATGTGATCTAATTATGTTGAAAACTCATGGTGTATCATGATGGGTCCATAATCCATTGATGTTGAAATCATTTTGAAAGATCCCTCCCTCGTCATTATTGACAATATTGAATGTTGATGGGTAATCCTAAGGTGTACCTAGACCTTCAGGATGTGGCATGGTCTTCCACCTCCATCGGGGCCTCTTTAAAGGTTGTTTCTATCATTACATTAGTTTTAGATCAGCAATTGAGAAGAGTAATGGGAGATGATCAAAGAATTCATCAATGTTGTTCACCATGATTGGAGGAAAATATTGGTGAAATCTAACTCAACCACATTTTTGAATATTTTAATGATATGGTCTAGGAAATCCCCTTTGATAAATCAACCATTCATGATTGCATACCTAAATATTATTGAGCGCCGTCATTTGGATGTCACTTGTGATTATAAAGAGATAACCATGGTTACTAATTCTCTATCCAATAGTGTAATTATGGAATCTTTCTTGTGATGGTCATTCGTTCCCTGGGACTTTTTTGACATTTTTGATATAGACGCACATGGTGTGTTTTTTCTCATCTTTGTAAACACCCTTTCTCTTCCACTATTTTGATTTTCTAACAATTTAATATGGACAAGTTTTGTATGGATCAGGATCTTGTTTGATAATATAGTCTCATCCATTATTTAGAAATAGAACCCATACTAATGAATGATAATTGTATCAATACACATAGTAAAAAGTTTAAAAATTATTATTTTATTGATGGTGTTTTTACAATAATTATATGGAAACTTGTTTCCCAAACATTATCATAATATAAATACATCGAGTATTGATATTTAAATCCATATTATTAAATCACTTTAAATTTTTCCTTTGAATGGAAGCCCATGAAAACAATTATGGTAGTGAAAAATTGATTATGGAAGTAAGGGAAAATTGATTTTACCAGATGTGATACACGAGGATTGAAAACCTTTGTAAAGGCCAAAAATGGAAATTTATTTTATTTGTGTGTGGAGAATAAGGCCAATAATCTCAGGATCAAAATGGATGGAATGAATCATAAAATATGAAATTATTCCATGTTAAGGACATGATACAAATTATAATTGATATCCTCATGAATAAATGGAATATAAGGTAAATTTATCCAATATATCATGGTTATTCTTATACTATTGATTATGAAAAAGTTGAATTAGTAATTTTATCGTGTACATGGATCTATGCAATATTTTTGAAAATTATTTTGTTGATTTTATTAATGTTATTATAATCCTAATATGTATAATTATTGTACTGATGAATCATTTCTAAATGAATTTGATAGAATATGTTTATTGCTACTGATGACCATCATAGCTGATTTAGTGATAAGTAGAACCTCCTAGAAGGAACATTTTTTATCGATGATAAACATTTATATATTTTTGATTTTCATATATTAATGACACAATTATGTGATAATGGTTGTAACCATAAAATTGGTTATATTAATTATGATTTATGTCATATATGTGTGAGTTTATTACTAGTATTGATTTATGAAAAATATTCAACATCTATAGTTTTAATTTTTGTAAGTGCCCAGGTTCTCATTATGGTTTTATGTCAATCATAGTATTCACATATATTCAATCTATAATTAAAAGCCATATTATGAATTGTATAGAATATAATATTGATTTAGTTATTATCATCATTAATATGGTCTCGAATATTTTAGATGAGAATAATTTTAAAATAAATATTAATTTTATTATGCAGAAAATTGTTTGTTATTGGAATATTTTTCAAAAAAAATGTTTTAATGAAGACATTGGGAATGAAATCATAATATTGTTTTAGGAAAATATGATTCTTTAAAAGGAAAATTTTTTTCTTACGAATATAAAATTAATGTTGGATATTCATTTATTAGAGTATGAAATTTTGTGGAAAATTATTGAAGAAGAACAAAAAAATATATTTTTTCCTAGGAAAAAATGATATCAAGTATATGTACATTCATATGTTCTCTATATAGATGGATGAGAGAATTCGAAAACTCTAAGAAAATTATACTTTAAAAATTATAATAATATCTTTATTTTTTTTTCTGATATTATGTTAATTTCAACTATTAATGTATTTTATATTTGGAGTCGATATATTTTCAATATGATTCAATTTTTCATTATCTATTATATATATATGTCAATATAATTAGTAATGGTTTATCCATGTCTATATCATCATGTGCCAACTATTTTATCATCTTTGGAAACCAGTTTACGGGTAATTTAGGATGAACCTCATATATAACTTTGTTTCTTACCAAGAGGGTGATTTATTAACCATTCTAATGATTATGAATTTCATGATGGGAATTTTCGAATGTCAACCCCCAAATTTCCAAATATATATTAAATTTCAATGATGTTATTTATTTAATTATCGTAAAATGGAACCCCACTAAATTTTAAAATATAAAACCATTATTTAAAACTTTTATGACACACAACACCATAAATGAATGATAATATAACCTCTAGAAAAATTTATTATCTTAAGATTAAATTAATTCACTCTATGATTACAAGCGATTCTTGAAACAATGGTTTTAAATAAATCATGATACACTATTAAATTTTTTTTATTTAAACACGAATCATATAACATAGTATTTATGAACTAAGGTATGAATACTGATAACTATATTATTAAAAATATATCATATAAAACTTTATAAATAAATATAATTGAGAGCTAATTATTATAAATAATATGAAATTAATATGAGAGTAAAATAAATGATTTTTTAAAAACATTATTTTTCTAAAATGTAGTTTTGTCGTCCATTGACATAATATTTTTAATTAAATTTAAAGAAAATTGGGCAATAAATTTTAATTTATAAAATTAATTTCAGAAATCAAAATATCAAAATTATCAATTTTCCGATTTAGAATTTTGTTTTTTTAAAAATAATGTGAAAATGAATTACTATTCAAATTATTTGTGAAGTTAATTATAATTTTATTTTTTAATTTATAGTTAGTTTTATTTTAATTAAATTGTTCTGATTTTGTTCATTAGAATCATGTTCTTATTGTTTCAGATATAAAAACATCTTAACATTTGATAATTTACTATACGAAAATTGGATTTCTCAATTTGTCTGTGATATCAATTTTAAATTATGTGTTTTAAAATACGTAAATGTATGTTTTAAAACAGGATTTAAAAGTTGGAATTATAATAATTTGTATTTTGTAATATGGTTAAGTTAATTTTTAACAAAAACATTTAGTGAAAATTTTAAAAATTAATTACCATGATTAATGTAAAATTGGAATTATCAGGGGTTAAACTAAAATTATAAGATATAGAATTTAACCAAAAAAATCAAAAATCTAGATGGATCTATGTGGACATTGTATCATTATGGTTTTGATGATATTACTTTTGTATCATTTTTCCTTTCTAAAAATTTTGGTAAGAATTTTTCATTTTCATTATTACAATTATGTTACTGGCCTCACATAAAAATGGAAACCCCCTAACCTCTCTTTCTAACACTTCAATAAAACATTATACTTAATGAATAAGCCAAATAAATTCCATAAAACCCTTATAAAATATAGAAATAAATATTTTGAACTTATAAACATCCTAACTATCATTTTTTAAGTAAAAAATGTGGTTTGAAGTAAATTTATTATCCCAAATCAAGTATTTATTATTTATTCATCATCCTCTGTAAATTACATTCCATACATGATGATATAATAAAATAATTATATTAAAAGTAATTATCTATTATTTTTGTTAATTTAATGTTATAAATTTCTCTCCACTTCTGTAAAATGCATGATGAAATCATTATTCCTGTGTATGGTGACATACAACCTCCCGAATCAATCTTGTTTGGTTTCAATCTCCACCTAGCAAGGATTAATGTAATGATATGTTTTAAATATGTATATTATTTTAGTGATATTATTATATATATTTAATTATCGTATCATTTATAACAACTTATATGAAATTCCATGTTGGATATGACAACATCTCATGTGTGTCATTGGGACTACTGCTTCAGAAATCAATGAGATTCGTTATTCACTTATGCATCAGATATATGGTTGTAATGATTAAATTTAATGATTTTATGTGATATTTATGATATAAAAATACTTCAAGATATATAATATGACATATTACACTGTTATATCCATTCTATTCTAAAATATTAGTCTCACTCATGCTTATGTGTATACTACAACCTCAACATATCGATGTTTTATATTTTAAATTTTATTCTTACATGGATTATAACAAAGACAAAATATATTAATCTATATGATATATAAATATATAACATATTAATATTTTTTAAAGATTATTTTTATATTTATTTTCTAGCCTCTCAATCATTTGAGAAAATTTGAAACAATATTCATGTGTACAAATGACCTACCTACAACAAGAACAGTGTTAATCATTTTATATCTTTAAATATTATAGATTACTATATATATATATTAAATATAAATATTTATAATATTTACATCATATTTATAATTAATTATATTATTTCTCCCTAATCATATTTAAATTATACAAATTATAAAACCAAAACAGACCTGAAAAACAAATCAATTATCACCCAAAAGAGTGAATTTATCGAAGAATTATAAATAATAAAGGGATAGTGACAATAAATAAATCATGTATGGATTGAGATATATGATTATTATAATTTAATAATTTTTTAATAAACATATATTATTTATACATAATTTTTGGAATCACATAATGATAGTAGAACTTGTTGCTAGGGTATCTCATCTCATATTTAATTTTCTTAGACATATTCCATATTCAACACTTATTCCACTATGTGATGTATAAAATTCTCCATATGATTTGATATATAATGAATATAATTAAAAAAATGTTATTTAACTTCCCATTTGATGATATTAAATTTATAGGTATTATGGTTCATATTTACCGATGTGATAAGCGTTTATTTCAAAGCCTCGTCATTATTCAAGATTGTTTTAGATTATGTATCCAATAGGGAAAAATAATAAATTTATTTCATAAAATAAATTTATTTATTATAAAATTATTATTAATCAAATTTTCATCTAATATTAATACATTTTCACTATTTAATACATATTGTAACATGTAAAAAATGTATTTATAAAATCTATATTCAGATCAATATTATCATCAAAATACATGATTTCTAAGATGTTTTAAAAAATAGTTTTTATCAATTTATAAATTATTAATTGAAGTGATTATTAAAATTATTTTATTTGTTCAAAATTAATTTAATGGAATCTTTATGTAATACTCAAAATAATTCTTTTGTGGATTTTTTCAAAATGAAAATGCTTTAATATTTTTATCATGTATGTTTTTAATGGAATTTTATAATATGATGACAAGAAATATTTTTATATCTAATATTAAATGATCATAAGGGATTTATTTTAATAATAAAAAATTGAAAATATTTTGTTATTTAATTATTTTAGTATGATTTTCATTGTGTAAATTTTATTTTACTAAAAAATATTTTTATGATATTATAACCATATTTCTTTTTATAAATGAAATAATCCCATTATATAACATATGATTTATTAGGGTTATTTTGTTTTCATAACATATTTATTATTTCATTTGATGATTTACAATCATTTTAATTTAGCATGTACATTATTATTCCCTTTCCACATATTAATCTGGTTGGTTTCTAATTATGTTTATTTGATAAATGTTTTTATTAACCCCTAATCTGTTATATTTTAATTAAGAAAAAAATATATTGATTATATTTCATCCATTTCAAGTAATGAATGAAATAGTTTTTGTAATTTATTTCTAGGACCCTCTATATCCCCTCAATGCATAAATATTTAAAATGAAACAAACATGATTGGGAATTGGTTGAGGTGTTACCTTTTTTTCTCTTATAATTAGGGATCATCGATATTTAGATGAAATGTTAGAATACCGACATGATATGTTTAAGATGTCAGTCATTTTTTATTCTAACATTACTAATTTTATCATTTATATTCAATATCACTATTAGAGTATATATAATATACATTGTTAAGATTCATGATCATAGGATAATATATATTACATCATTTGATATATATTTATTCCTTTGAATATTATGCTCAATTTATTGTATAAATAGAATTTGTTTCAGATATTTAACATGTCATATTTATTTCTTATTATTTAATTATATATTACATTTTATGGTTATCCATACTGATCATTTGATCTCAACACTTTCTAATTTTATATCTGACACGGGATAAGAGGATATATTTTTTGATTGATATATTGGGTTACACTCTTGGGGGAAATGGTTTTCTCAATGAAAAAAATTCCATTTTTAAATAAAATCTAATCTTTATTTCATGAATGTAAATAGACAACCAATACTAATAAATAATTTGGTCCCTTGGGATGTGATTCCTCATATCTTTTGATAAAGTAATAAAGTAGACAAAGATTCATGGGTTTCTATAATTAGGGTCATAAAAAATATGAACACATGTAATTTTCCTAATGATATGTATAAATAATTATTGTTATCATGTTATAATTTTTATAAGAGTATATTTATAATGAAAAATTAATTAATTAAATAGTACTTTTGTTGGATACTAGGTTTTTCCCTTGGAAGTCCCCATGATATTCTGGGACATAGGCTAATTATAGGTGAACAGACGATAAAATTTATTGGATAGGGTTCTATAAATTATATATTATAAGAGATTCATTGTATATTAGGATGTATAAGTGTTATTTTGAAAGGTTTTATGTTATGTAATTTTATTAGTGTGAAAAATTTATCTTTTTGATACACACATTATATTTTAACAATTATTCCTATCTATTCTAATGTCAAGGACCCCGATGTTTTTATAATAATAATTGATAGTTGTATTCAGTTCAATAATGGGAAAAATGTATTCCCACTCATGTTTCAAACAATTTATGCTGTTTTGAAAATTAAAATGTACATTTTTCTTCTCTACACTCAAATTGTATAACTAGTTTTTTACTATGGGATTTTATTTCTTATTAAATCTATAACATAAACCACGTATAAAAATGGTGTGTTATGGAAAAAAAATTTACTCATATTTTATTGTATTACAAAATATTATAATTATGGTCAAAAAAAGTAACTTTTAAAAAATATTATGGAAACACCATTTAGTATAAAAATCACATTTTGGCCATTATGGATTCATTTTAATATTAAAAATTTAGAGAAATTAAATTTGACATAATAAATTTATTTAACTACTTTTAAATAATTCCATATCCACTATATATTTTTAAAAACAATTAAAATATTGTAAATCAATTCCATGAAATTAATAAATCAATAATATTAAGAAAAATTCATCATTATCATAATGATTGGAATTAATAATAACAACAATATAAAATTTATACCAAAAAAAAAATTGGTCATATTATAATTTGATAATAAATACATTAGATATGATAATTATATTAAGAGTTAATCATTGTTTGTTTTGTGATGAACCCAACCTAGATATGATCTCTAAATGGTAACCGACACGAATTTCAACATACCTAAAGGGTGTTCACAACCACCAAAAGATAGAAACTACAAATAGTGGATCAAAAATTAATCATCGGGAGTGATTTATCCAAACCATATAAAGAATAGTTTCTTGATTTTATATTTAGATTAAATAATTAAACACCATATGTGATAAACATTCACTGTAACTAAATCAAGATAAGGAAAACGATGTGACTCATAAGCAGTCAAATCTTCCTAAAATATTTTTTATAATAAAATGAATTCTATACTAGGTAAATAAATTATCAATGGGTTATAATTGTAAGAATATATCCATCTCACCACCACCTACCAATAGTCCGCAAATAGAACCCAACCTTCCTCACTGTGATTAATTTCCTTATCCTACATTGAAATACATATAATGGTCTATGTAAAAAAAAGGTGTGCACTTGGTGTGGGATAAATTTTCCCAATAGGATATAACCTATGAAATCCATATCATTTCTATGTTGAATAATTTTATCAATTCCCAATTTTAATGAAAAATAGTCATGATACATGGTTAAATATATTTTATTTAAAAATAAATGTATAAAAACTAACACATTTTTTCAAAATTTCCAAATATATCATTGTGAAGGAATTTAATGAATTTAATATACATCAAGAAGTCATATAAGCTCTATATAATGAATGTATCCCATATCATATAAAATCACATACATCCCATGAACATGTAAAATTATTACAAGGTTCACTATGTTTCAGGTTAACAGACTACTCATACTACAATCATTGACTAGTAGTAACATATGTACATAGAAAATATAACAACGTGAGAGACAAATGGTCAATGAGTGAATCTACTAATAATTAATATTAGGATTAAATAATGATGGTCCAAGTAAATATGCAATACCCCATGAGTAAACCCGTGAGAAATATTTGGGTGTTGGCCTTAACATACACATTCTGCCTAAGTCGACAAGTCTTTCCATGTGCTATGATTTATAAACCATTTTATCAAATCCATGGTTTGAAAACCAATAAATTTAACCCATTATATAATTAATTGAGAATACACTCTCTTTTACCAAATCAAGGTGAAAATAATATTCTCTCAAAAATACATTTCCTCACAACAAAATAAATAACTAAATCATTCTATTTAATTTATTAAACAATTTATCAAAAAAACAGAAATACTTCTCAATAAACATAGGGTAGATATAGAACCACCTACATCAAAATAAATTTGTATATTCCCTAAATGAGATCCACTAGCCATAATTTTATTAAAGATAATTATAGATGTTCAGTAATCAATTATCATATCTCTGAAATGATATATTGAGAAAAAATGGTGGAAAAAGAAGATATATCAAACAAAACATCATAAGAACCCACACATTGCACCATAATCATCAGCAAGGATTTCCTCCATTGAAATATCACACAATAGGTCAAGAGTGGATCAAGAATATAATCATCATAAACCAACAAAACTAATAATGGAAAACGAAAATGAAACCAATATCAATAGATAAAATAATAATAATGATTAATCCCTTGGATAAAATGATCCACAACTGGAATGATGACATATTATTGAATGAAGATATACAAAAGGAGTGGACATCTCTAGAATCACTTAGTAATGATCCTATGTTATGAGAGAATATTGTGACTATATAATAAAACAAAACAGTTGTGTGGTGCTCTAGAAACACACAAAAAAGATAATTATAGACTATGAATCCCATTTTCACATGTTGTATTCCTTAAAAAGAAAAATATATAAAAAACTGAAATCCACATTTTAATAATTCATATTTTACCATTTCGTGATGTGTAATATTTTCACAGTGTTTATATGATTAATTCTATATATTATTTCATGACATCTACCACCACACATATTAGAATACATGTAAACAAATTACATAGAATGTAAACATTTATCATTTTCTATATGATTTTTATAATGTGAACTGGTCTTAATATATCTGTTGGTTACCCAAATAGAGTGTTTATGGATTATAGAGAAGGTATTTCTCATGAAAATATAAAAAATACCATTTTCACAAAAAATAAAACAAGGCCAGCTCCAATTTTCTCCAATCTCTAGATGATCCCCACAATAACATTATTATATATATTCCCTGATATTATTTTTTCAATCAAACATTCATCCCTGAATGAATATTAAATTTTAATTATTTAAACACTTTTAAAAAAAAGATAGAAACCATTCATTCAACCACAAATGGATATTACTTATCCATTAAAGGAGAGTCTAAGACTACCATAGATAATATCTATAAACAATTTCTAGGATATAGATGATACTTGAGTGTTTGGTTCGTACCTTATCCAATAATTATTCTCATAGGCCTACATATCCCTGGACTGGATGCATTCCTCTTGGATTATCTTCCCATTCTTGAATCCACCAATGAAAATTAGATACATTATATCAATCCATGTGTATTTATACCTGGAAAGAGGCACCCTTAGAGGCCTCTATATGTTTTTAGATTCTTCCCCTTAGTGGCGTTGATTAAAAAAACATGTTCGACCACTTCCTCATCCTAACTCAAAATCATGTAAAAGTGTTTTCGCTAACACCATATGTCATCCCCAATGTTGTAGACTCATGGTATATGTTCATGAAGTTATTATTCTTGTAATACCACGTTTCCATTGTATGTGGTATGGAATAGTATTCCTTGCCTTTACAGGTACCCTTCTGCCTCTTATTCCTCCTCAGGCTCAAAGTCTCTCCTACCAAAAAACTATTATTGTCTTTATTAGGATCCTATTCACAAATATTATCATCAGAAGATTTTGGTTGAACATTGTTCATTCCATCCACTTAAATCACTTCAAAAATATTTCATAATTGAACCAGAGTTCGGGACACTAGGCTAGCACCCCCTTTCAGTCCAAATGTGTTTTGATTATCCATGTCTTAGACCATACCCCTTACCCATTCCAGGAGAATGAAACCACTACCTGATCTTAAAACATTAGTAATCAAGACATAATTTACTAGGAATGAGTTACCAACGGGAACCCCCTCTCTAATAACATGTTCCTCATAGCCCGCCACCTATACTACATCACCATTACACACATTGAGCTTAACCTTTCTCTTATCAACGATATTCAGGATGAAAGAACTATCATCCCTATACTACAAATTATGTTCTAGAGGACCATCCATGTCCTATTTCAATCTATTTAAAATAACAGAGACCTTCATAGTGTTACCCCAACGAGTTTCATTGCATTACAGTATTTAGGTTACTCTTTCCCACGTCTATTCCATCCTTTCGAACCATACCTCCTCCAACATCAGATGAAAAATTTCCCTCCACATTCAATAAGTCACTAGCCTTAGGATCAGTCGAAGGGTGAGGCATCTGACTAGATCAAAGAAACTTCTACCCCCTATGCCTGATGTCCTCCACATTTTGTCCCAGATTTATACCTGAAGAGCATTACTGAAACCAAGAATTGAATATGATCCCTTGCCTATACAGGAACACCTCACCCAAAACAATAAAAAAACATCTCAAGAGGCGGCTTAAAAACATTGACTTCTACACAAATTCTAGGTGAAATTAGGTGGCATAATTCTTTACTCCTATTATCCTAACATAACTATCGACCGTACAGATTACCAAGCTTACAAAGTATCACAATATTTTTAAAGGGGAGAGGAAGGCCCAAAAATCCTATGAAGACATCAATTTGTTAAGAATACCACTTCAAATGAATGTACTAGGAGCACTAGAATAGCAGCAAGAAAGCTCCCCCAGAAATTCGGTGTGAACATGACCACGAAAGAATCAATTCTTCTTTAGATTTGAACTGGATAAAAATATTACTTGGATCCAAAATCCCAACCAACTCTTGTTCCTGCAAACCCCATGATTCGACGATCCATCAATTGAATTAACCCACAACTGGATGATGACTTTTGAAGAAGATGATTAAATTCAACATTATAAGAAAAGATTAATTTTTGAATTCCAATGCTAAAATATATTGTTATAGAGTTCCTTCAAAAAATTCAAGAACCATATGCTTAATTAAATTTGAGGGAATGAAGGAAAGAACATTGGGTTAGAGAAAGTATGTAAGGGAGATGATTTCATTCCATCAACTAGAAAAAGAGGACCCTCCCCCACCAATGGTTAATGGGACGGTGTAAAATTTATTTTCTCCTAGGGTCTAGCTAGGTGACAACAATTTTTCTATAGAGGAGTTTCAAATATACATCCCTGACATTAAGTAATTTTCCCGTGTAAGGGATCCCATCATCAGATGTCCCAAAATAAACAATGAGGGAAATGAAGATATAACGAAAAAAACATGAAATGTGTTATCATGATATTAAAATATTCCAAACATAATAATTTCAATCCCCACGATATTATGTGGATAATTGATGTCTTGATAAAAGATGATTCCACTGCTCCCTTATTATCATCATCTTCTACCTTGTCTCATGAAAATATGATTTGTGTCACTAAAACACTATTTCCAACACAAATGAATTACAATAAATATCCAAATTTTGATATTCAAAAATTTCCATTTGTTTTACCACAATATAAATTCATAGATCTATATCAATTTCTTACCCTCTATGATTATGCGAGTAATCATGATGATATTTCATGAGATATGATATGTCAAAAATATCATGAATTCCCTACAACTAATCCTATAATTCGTAGTGATATTTAATCATAAAATGTAAATCAATAACCTAAAATAGTCTATAAAATTTATGATCCAACATCCCATTCAGTCTATGATCATAGTTCCCCTCAGTCAATGAGAATTCATGAAAAAAATTGACCCATGACAAACCCCAATATATGATTCCACCAGTCCACATAATATTTATTTCAAATATGAGATGTAACCAGACATTAATGAATATCTTGATTGATTTCAAATGTCTACTGAACAAGGTATTGTCCCACATACGGGCCCCCTCTATCTTCTATCATACAATATCATATATAAAAGGTTCAACATAGAAATAATCGAAGGGATCTATTTCTTCTAATGGGAAATTAATTGTTTAATCATAATACACAAAAAATACTAGATGGATGTCCAGGATCCGTTAAAATTAATGATGTTGTCATGGGTTATAAACTCTACGATATGATGAACATGATATATCTTCCCATCTATCATAGGATTGAATTTTGTACTCATTGTGACATGATTCCTCATAGCCTATGAGAGATACCTCTAAATAATAAAATTTTGAATAATATGACTATCTAAACATTTGAAAAAGGATCCCCATGTATCATAATTATATTTATAACATACGTCTCCCAAAGATCATAATCTTCAATGGTGTACCTAATTATAATGACATGATATGATTTTTTCATCAGATATATCACAAATAAAAAAATAATTTCCCGATAATGGTATCCATTTTATTCAAAAAATGAATATGTACACCTTATCCCACATCCAAAATGTTATTAGATGTGTTGGTAGATAACCAAATGGTTTCATATTCTATAGAATAATCTGTTCGTCGGTGAAACACCAAGGCACATAATCTATAATGTCATGCGTCACAGTTGGACACAGAAACTATTTTTTTATTTGATATTGCATCTTCATTATTATTGAACAATTGGATCCTAATTATTAATGATGTTTATGAAAAACATGTTCCTCACATTAATTAAGATAATCTACTGATCCCAAAAATGGATAATAATATTTTGAGAGATATACCAAAATGAAATGGTCTCCCCCCCGTAAATGGTATCACGAATTCCTATGAAATCATCATTTTGATGGAAAATCATCCTAATAAATAAAATTATAGATGATGATAACATATCAATTTAAAAAACCATACATAAAACATATTCTTGAATCTCTAGGTGAAACTGATTGAAGATCCCACATGGTTACACCATTTCCTCAATTCATGAAAAGCCTATGATAGAACATTACTTGTGATAGATTTACAATAACATTTATCTTCCGAATGTTGGTTGTGGGTTCAATGTAAATCATAAAATGGTATTCCATAAGCTCCCTATATATGGTATTGAATTAATTCTGTCAAAAGATATAACTATGAATCATATTTTTTGAAATGATGATCATCATCACATAAAAAAGAGACAAAATATAACATTTATGTGAATTCATAAACATTGAAATAACATAATCATGATTGGTGTAATTATTATAATGTGATTATATAATATTTGTTTTATAATATACAACATAAAAAATATTCTCCAAAATACAAAACAAAGAAAATCTAGAAGCATTATTGAAATCCCCGTACCCCTTATGTGTTATGTTATTATAAGAAGAGGGGTTGATGTTAGAAGTTATTTTAGATCATAGAAATAATACTGGTCACTTTCATCCAAAATTAATTTCACCCATTTTCTAGTAAGAAAAATAATCTTATATTTAATCATTGATAAATTCAATAAAAACCATCTGTAGAATAAATAAAGGACAAGGAATATCTAAATCTCAAGTATACCAATTGGATCTTCAATAGAAAAAAATATCCCCATCATATGATCAATCAATAATCCATTACCAGGAATTAAAATAAAAAATTATGTTTGTTAAGGTATCCGAAAACTATCTTTTTAAATCATTACATTCAATTAGTGACTCCACCTGATTTCTGTAAAAAAATAGAAATGGTTCCCATGCATGTCCTTGGATCTGGTATATATATAAATACCCTTAACAATTACCACCACAAATGTGTTGACATACTCAGGGAATGTGTAATTCCTAAAAATCATAAAAACTATACGGGCCTTAGTCTATGAAATTAAATCACAATATATTCATAATGTATAATCCTTTTCCTGGATTCCATCATTGGTTTATCTAAATAATTCTCTCTTTGATGGTGATACCCTGACTGAAAATAATTATACAAAATAAACATTTACCAGTTTAGATGATCAAACATATAATCTGTGAAGGGAAATGGATACATATTATTTATTATTAACAGGATCAAATTTTAACAGTCCAGACATAACATAATTTCATTATCTTCCTTTTTTATAAATTGATTTGGGGATACCAAAGGTGACATATTTGGGAGAAAAAACATTTCACCATCAGATTCATTAACTAATTAATGAAATATTTCATCTATAATAGTGGTATATGATAATTGCGTTTCAAAATATTAATTCATACATGTATCTAATTAAATAGCATACTCTTCCCCCCTCTCTGAACAATGTCTAGCGTAATCATCTACTAAATTTTCATTAAAATATTGAACATCTAAAGTATGATCGATAAAATTTGAAACATTAATGTGATATGTTGACACAACATAGAACAAACACATGAGATTTGGGGGAATAGTCCAACATGACAAGAAATTCAATCCCTCTTCCGTGAAACAATAATGATATACGATAATCTATAAGAAACAAGACATGAAAATTATAAAAATAAACCTCATCACTAAGTGAATCATGAAAATCCCTAGTAATGATGACATTAAATAAAACAATATGATGAACAAGGAGATTAAAAAATAACCTGGTACCAGATATCAATATAAAATAGGAAAACTAAAACCATTTTATTTCATTTTCACAATATATGTCATTGACTCCAAATGGATGTACATGTGTTCCATTGGTTGTTTTAGAATATCAAAAAATTGATTAATATAAATGAGTGAGAAACACCAATATTATATAATGAAATTAAAACATAATATTAAATGTTTATGATACCACACACTATTAATGGACCCATTTATACCTTCAACATTTACTCACCCGCTAACTGAATTTACATCTCTCCTATGGCCTATAGTTGAAGTCGTGTAGTCATTACTGCATCTAAATTCATCTTAGTTGACATTGGATCTGATGATCCCTAAACATAATGAGGTGTAGAAAAAGACTATAGAAAACACAATATAAGACCATATAATCCATAAATGTTACACATCTTCACTGATTAAAGACTTGAAAATCATGTGTGACCTACAATTCAACACTACTAGTAAGGAAGGATAACAAAACTACTTGTTGCTGAAGGTGTATGGGACTCTATCCACTAAGAAACAACTCTAAATCTCCTTAAGTTATCTGGAAATATCCAATTATTACCTTATTCATGATTGATGCTACCACTAGGTGGAAGATAATGATTATAATAACATGCCATTTTAGTCATATTCAACTCAAAAAACATTTCCTTGTCTACCATCCCCACATTGGTCAAAATATTAAGAATAAATACCTGGAATCTGATATCTGTTCAAAAAACATACATGTACATTGGAGATTTTATCTATTCATTCATTATTTTGTATAGTTAAAAACATACTCTCTTTGAAAGAGTATTGTTTTATCCAATCACTTAATCATATTCATTCTACAAAGAGTGGAAATCCAATGACATAACCATTATGATGAACTAAAAAAAACTACAATAATATAGTCATGAATCCCTTCAAACCCAATCAGATATCCATATCCAATTGTAAAATGGAGTCGTATAATCACTTGATGGTACCCTCATTTATAAATTCCACAAACATCACTATAATAGTATAACTATTATCCACGATGTGAAATATTAGATTAATTCTATCAAGCTAGTCCTCTTCCTCTTAGGATTTTTCTTAACCTTAAATAATAAATTATGCTCTCCCAAAAATCCGATGATTAATAATTTCTCCCTAAAATATTTGTTTTACCATAGTAAATATGTTCTTCAATTGTGGTATATATTCATGTAAAATACAAAAATCTGACACTATATCCATCATAAGTTTCTAACCGAATGGATTATTCTCTAAATTAGAATATTATCCACACTCTTGTGGAGAAAGTGGATGTTTTCTTATGGAATAACACTAAACATTTAAACATTATAAATTATTATAAAATAGAAAACATTATTACAAACCATAAAACCCTAATAAAAAACTAATCTTATGATCATGAACATAAAATCAGTGTCACAAATCATAACATCCTATGGTAAAATTAGTCTTTTAAAGGTATGACATGGATATTATCACACCACCAAAAAAATCTCCTCCAATAATAATCGTATATATTGTCAACAAAACATCACAACATAAGGAAACTTGAGGACATAACCACTAAATGATTCAAAGCTCTGATGAACCAAAACCAAATACCCTCTAAAATTATTACTTGACCATGATTTCTGTGTACCTAAAGTGTATTACCAATATCCATGATATGTAGACTATAAAAAGGGAATCAAAATGTATTGATTTCACAAAACCTAAAGCCACAACATGGAATTTATATATATATATATATATAATAGAGTCATTTAACAGAAATAAAATCACATTCAACATACTAAATAATATATATGAAATGATATATGTAAAAATAATTCCTAACATATCAAATGACATCTAATATATCAAAGGAATTCTAAAAATGAAAAATAACCACTCCATGTGATACTACGAAAAATAACCAACATCTCACAACCAGCTACCTATACTCATAAGAATCAAAACTTGTCGACTTTCAATAGAAAATTGTCATTCGATAACTCATAATACATACAATTGTCTACTCATTATTGATGGGGTGCACATGGTTTGGGAAAAAAAGATCAGTGGTATACCAGCAATGCGTCCCATTTCATGTATATGTACAATAATAAGAGAAATTATCATCTATAATTATAATAAGGAATTAAATATATTTTAATATTTCATTTTCATAAATACAGGAAATCCATGTAATTTCATCACTTTCCTCATTTACGAATACATGATTATAATATAGTTCAATGAATTCGACATATATTAAGAAGTCTTTTCAGATCAGATAAAAGAATTTATCACATAGAATATCAAATCCAATAGAGGCCAGGATTAGGTAAACGATTCCACGTTTCCCAACATCCTATGCCAGAAGAGTACTCAAACAATTATAAATCAATAGTGAAAAATAATGTAATTAGATAAGATTCTAAGGATAAGAGAAACATACCATGATTTAATCTCCCAATAATGTTAGTCGAGTCCCAAGATCAACAGGCTGATATAATAAATTAACAATCAGTGAGAGAACCCAAAAATATATATGGAAGACGGACCTATGCTACACCTTCAAAATAATTAACCCAGTATTTCAATTTTCAAAATTTCCCTAACCATTACATCAAACATGTGAATAAAAATCTATTATATATATCCTTGTTAATATGCATTGAAAATACATTTTCATTTTCCAAAATTATGGGAAAATAGTATTTTAATGAAATACCATTTCTAGACACAGACATATCCAATTAATCTAGCCATATAATTTATAAAAAAATTTATCAAAATCATGGAAATATTGGTCTTCCACCTTCAACTATAAATCAAACTGCATACCTCAATTACAATTTGTATATGACTGTAATGATCACCACCAACACAAGAGAATAAAAAGACATCAATAGAAGACTAAGGATCAATATTCACATATAATAACCAATTCAACATCAAGAAAATTTGTTGGATAGGGCTGTTGAAAAAAACAAGTGAATTGAACACACACTCTACAAACAAACAAACACAAAAAGTCATCATCTAGTGGTAGATTACATAATCGATCATCAGAGTATAATGAAGATTTTTATCATAAACCAACATATCCAATAACACTAATAACTAATGATACCACAATGAACAAAAATAAAAAAGAAGAATTACTACTCACTTGGAGAAATGCACTACAACCACAATAGTGATCAATCGATGAATGAATAAATCCAAAAGGAGAATAATTTACAAAAATCACAAGGTAGAGCATCTAGTTTAGGATAGAGGATACTATAGACAAAAAATAATACAAATAATCTATACAGAACCCTTAAAATTGAATCCAGATAATTATATCTTTCTATTCTAATTAACACCATGTAATCCATGATTTGATATGTCACTATAAAACCCATCTCATTGGATTGAATTTTTTTTTCCACTTTTATTAAGTGTAAAATTTCCATGTCATATAATCCATTCATTCCTTTTTTCAGTTCATGAAATAATCCTAGTACCAATTACATGACATGTAAATAGTATAAAATAATGTAATTTTTTACATAGTGTATAATATTTTCACACTTTGAATAGAGATCATGGCATCCTCCCAGTGACCAAAACATTACATGTAACAATTAAAATGGGTCTATTTCTTTTACATAAAATGAAAATAACATTTTATTATGATAATACCCAAACCAAATCTAATATCCTCTAAGCATTATATGAATCCCATAATGATATTAAATCATTTATCAAAGGACCTCATTTATTCAGGCAAGAAAACATCCCTAAACAAAAGTCATGTTCATCAGTTAAGGCTCTCCATCACCGAGTGTCCTAAAATGGACAAGAAATAAGGCTAAATAAACCAGACATAATTGGAATGATGGAATGTGGAAAATGATACGTTACTTGTAGTGTAAATTTAAACTTTACACTATCACATGTAATGTGTAAAATCCCAGTTTTTTGAAAAAGATTATTTTTATAAAAAGAATTGATTATAATACAATCATTAATGTCTCTTACCTCAATGTGTTTATAATAAATTAAATTATTTAAACAATATATATATCTTTGTAAAATAAATATAAAACATCATTTCATTATTTATTAATAAATTAATCATTATAGTTAAAATAAATAAATAAATAGCTATAAAAGCATAAAAAATGTTGACCATGGGATTATAAATTTAATATTGAATTTATAAACACATTATTATAAATTATAATATATAATTTTAAATGAAATGTTATTAAAAAATATTATATTTATTATTATTATCATACATCATCATAATATTTTTGAAATTAATCGGAACATTCATTATTCACCTGAAAAACAATTATATTAGAAAAATATAGAAAATTTACCCTATACTATATTTTTTTGAGGAATTAAATATTATATTTTATATTATCGAATTTAATTTCTAAATTTAATAAATAAATATATTGATAAAAATATTGATTTAATATTTGGATAATATAATCAATTGAAAATAAATATTTAAATTTTAACACCAATTAATTGATTATAATCTAATGGAAATTAATAGTAATGGTATTAACTATTAGTTATTATTTTAGTTTATTTAATCCCCAACCCCAAATATGTTATTTATTTCATTCATTGGTTTTTCCATGTGGTCATTTTATAGAACATATTCATTATTTTAAATAGTCTAGAATCTCATGTATTTAATAGTCCTAGTCTATCTCCCTAGTTTACCATTATAAATAAGTTGAATTGAAACCATATACCAAGAAACTAAGGTAGTCCCCATTACTACCAATCTATACAATCCATCATATTAATAACCTGAATCTTTTTTTCAATTTGATGAAATATCCCCTTCCCCCTTGGCTTATTATTTCACTTAGGGAATTAATATAATGATTCCTAAACCATAGTTCAATTGGCTATGGGTTGGTTGAATGTTCCAGTGGTATATAACACAATGATATTTGAATAATTTCTCTATTAGATTAATATGATAGAGATATGATAGGAACACACCAAAATTCATTCTTAAATAAATTAATTGATAGATCTCAATATCTGAATGTAATATCATTCAACCGATCATAATTAAAAAAACAAGTTAATATAATTTAAAGTCCTCAATAGCATCCTCAAATCTCAAATGGATCATGAAAATTATCCATTATATTGTAATGTCAAGACTAATTTAATAAAAAAAATTATACAAAAAAATATTATATATATTTAGGATGATCATAGTTGGAAAGCTGGATAACATTTACCGTGGGACCTCTCTTGATAAAGACAATGTAATCACACTAAATCACAATGAATACTCAATTTTTGTTTAATATTGACCGAAAAAGGTATTCTATATAACAAGAATCACAATGGATCATAAAACATATATCACAATATGTAGATCATATAGTAATAAACGTACATCAAAGAAGGTAGAGGACTATAACTTTCCTGTATATTTATACTCTTCCCCACTATCACACATGAAAATCAATATCTCTCCACATGTATGATATACTAAAGACCCATGGGATACAATAATTAAACATTCACCTCAATAATCATAACATTTTAAATTTAAATAAAATGATCTCTATTCACTATTTCATATCAGAATCCCATTGAATCTCAATATATGTTAACAGAGTATTTTTTCGTATCAACCATAGAATATAGGATGAGTATTATCCCTCAATCCATCACTACCCAAACATAACAATGAAATAATAATAAATAATATAGTAAACATGGTGATACAAGTGTGTGAATTTGAAACATTATTTTAAATACCTCTACACACACATATATATATATGGAAATGGTAAGAACTATGCATACCATTACACAATACTACAAGGAGAAGGGAATGAGGAATGAGGGGATAGTTATCCCTTCAATCCTCTTGAAGATGGATGTTGGGGACAACACCAACACAATGATCACTTAATGTTTGTTACCCTACTAAAATATATGTTATTTTATGAACTCAAATAAAATATTTTATATATATAGCTCATGCCACACTATGTGAATCTACCGAGTCTTATCCTCAACTACTGTTGTCAACTCTTAGACACTCAGATTCCACATTTCTGAACTAAGTATCATATTAGGATAAATGAATTTGTGAATAATTTCATTTAATTATTTTTTTAACTACATCAGAATACAATAATAATTTACCTGGAAATATAACAATTTCCATGACCGCATAGAATAATTCATATGGTTGCCTGTTTTTCGATGACTTTCCATTATCATTATGTTAACCCACAAACACTATGGGATAAAAAATATATTAAATATTATTGTTAAATAATTATGGCAAATCTAGGACTCATAATATGTGATCATAAGTCTGATAGATAAACCATGAACAACTATTTTCATTTTGTAATTGAGAAAGGTACATAGAAACATTCATCCTAGAAATATGGTCATTAATTTAGTGTTATTATCAATATAAAAAAACATGATTTCAACCTAATAATAATTGTATATCCAAATAAATCCATTAAATTCATCTTGAAGTTATACATTATACCACAATTCATATCTAAAGCAATAATTTAATCATAGGTTCTAACTGTCGACATAGTCTTAGGCCTCCCTACCCATGTCTCATTTAATGATCTCCTAGTCCTAGAAAAATCATGTCACACATTAATTAAAATATACATATAAAAACATTATTTCGTAAGGAAATAATGGAACATTATGTAGTAAATCATATTCCTAGAAAATTATCTAGAATTTGCATGAAATTGAGTTATCATGACCCTAAAAATGTATTATTTTCAAAAACATTGTTCTATATTTTCATTACTCAGAATATTAGATTTTTATTAGTTATAACTACATGTAACCTATGTCTTCATTTACCAAAAATTATGAATTTTTCAAAAATGAATACAATTTTAACATCCAATTCAATCAGTATTGTAGGAATAAAAATAAGTGTTAATCGTGGGTCAATATTTTTATTTCAACCAAATTACAATGAAGAATGTCATCAACATAAAAATATCTCATTAATTATTTGTCATACCTAAGATAATTTTTTTAATTAATTAACAATTTTAAATGTATAAAAAATGATGAACCACAAAATAAACATTCAATATAAAAATATAATAATAAATATATATAACACTATCAAATAAATAATGAGTAGTCATATTGTGATGGATTAAGAACATGTGATTTATAGAACCATAAACAATAAATTTTCATTATTTTCATTAGAATCTTCATTATTGTAAATTAGAACATTTCACAAATAGATAAATCTTAAAAACATTATAATTAAACATAACATAATATTTGAATAAATGAATTCCAAAAATAAATTACATGTCCAACATTCCTCATTAATAGTTAGTGTATTGTGTATGAAATACCACCATATGGGAAAACATAATGGGGGAGAAGTACTATTTGGAATATAAAATATAGAAGAACAAAAAAAATTCACAAATATGATCCCCTATGATAAATAAATTAATATATTTAATATCTGCAGTAAAATAACGATAAGGGAAAGATATAATAAATTTTCATTATTTTCATTAGAATCTTCATTATAGTAAATTATAACATTACACAAATAGATAAATCTTAAAAACATCGTAACTAAACATAAAATAATATTTGAATAAATTAATTCCCAAAAAAATTTATATGTTCAACATTCCTCAATAATAGTTAGTGGATTGTGTATGAAATACCACCAAATAGGAAACCATAATGGGGGAGAAGTACTATTTGGAACATAAAATATAGATGAAATAAAAAACATTCACAAATATGATCCCCTAAGATAAATAAATTAATATATTTAATATTTATAGTAAAATAACGATGATAGAAGGATATAATAAAATTTCACTTCGAAAATGTGTACTCAATTGAAAACAGTTTGAGTTATAATCCATATAGAATTAGTAAAAGGTTGAGAGGGAAGGGAAGAATAAACAATACCATGAAATAATTATATAAATGGAACCTATTTGTGAAAAATAACTTTACCATGACAAAATTTAATTGGAGAATATGTAAATAGAATGAAAATTAAAAATATGTTTTTTGATCACATATATGAATAATGGACGAAAAAATTAATTTAAGTTCCCCATAGTGATACATGTTTTTTCACCTATTCAATCCTTTTAGATCTGATACGTAGTGTGAATGTTTTAACTATATCAATGAATTTATTAATACCCTATAAATATTGACCATGAAATATCACTAGTCATTTTGTTATTGTGCACCTAATCCAAAAATAGCTTGTGCATGGCTCTATTTCCAACATCGATGGGTTTACACCCACCAAAAATACAAATCATCTTGGAATTAAATATCTACGGTCCCCATTTTGGACTAGAAAGCGCAATTTCCAACATATCTTGGACAATTCCATGGTTTATATTTTTTTAATAGATTCCCCAAAGGAATATAAACACATGGAAACTCTTCCAAACTCATCCATAACCACATAAAACCTCGATAAACAACAATTGAGTTTTTGGGGAGATGGAAACTATTGCATTCATGATCTCTCTCTCATTCAGATTCCATAAATGTACATACTATTTATACATGTTCGTGGAAATGATCAGTATTAGTTAGTTATATTCCCATTTTAGGGATAAATTTAACATTTTCCATAAACATTATAATTGATTAATAAATTCATCACTTTTTATATCTATTTCATTCCAATTATGATGAATCCCACGAGAAATAATTCTCTATGATTATAATACAACATGGTTTCGAATATAAATAAAAGTTTGTGACCCCTGTTATTAAATAATAATAAAAATAATAATGTATAAGGATCATTACACACGTTCAAAGAAAATAATATACAGTGACATAAATACATGTGTAATTTATATTGGATTGTATTATTTTTATAACCTCCTCAATTGATTAATACCAACGGAGAACATCATAAAAAGAAATATCACTATATAATGGTACACCAACACCCAATAGACTTATTCATCTACTTTACTTTATATCATTTCATCCATCTATAGATAATATTTTGTGTGATATATTCATAAAACAATAGGGATCACATCATATAACGTAACATGATTAACCTTATAATAAATTTATTTATAGGATAATTATCACATTAAAATAATGTAGAAGAATGAATCATTATGCGGTATGATATTTAAATTATTTAAAATTAAATTAATAAAAAATTTCAATAAAATTATATACTAATTGTTTATAAGGAACAAAATCTAATTATTTATAATTTACTTTACAATAAAAACAACATAATATTGAGTATTCATTAAATATTTTTAATTATAATCAATTATAATTTCATTCATGTTGCATCCTACTGGCCATAAAAGAATCTATAAAAAAATTATCTAATATTATCAGAATACGATTAAAATATCTCCACATATCTCTCTTGTTATTATGGAGTCTATCCCAGAGGATAGGATTAACTTGTGTTGTTAACCATTGATTGCAACAGGATGAAATATATTTATTTATATATATTGATTGATAGGTGGAGAGTATTCCATTTTTATTAATGATAACATTTTTTATAAATTTCATTGGGAAGAATATAATTCTATTGAGATATTCTGGTTTTGTTTAAAAATTGTATCACCAATAAATAATGATAAAATATGATATATATATATATATACATAGGTTTAAATAATAATTGATTGTGGATAGACCATTTATAAAATTATTTATCTTTTGAGAACCACATTCATAATAATAATATAATTTTTAGAATATTCTATGATTTGTTTTTTAAATAATGATATTTCAATATATTAATTTAATAATATTAATCAATATTTATTGAAATGATCGATAATGTGTGAATAAATTTTATCGTCAAGAACATTACACTATCAGTCAATCAACCTCACTAGTTATTAGGATATAAATAATATAATTATATCCCCCAAAATATATTATCCATGTCATAAATAGATTAATAATTTTATAATAAACCAGTGAATATATATTTAATTAAAAATTTATTGCTTTTTTTAATATATGAATAAATATTTATTTTATATTCTAATAACTAAATAAATATATATTATCCAATTAAGTTACTAGTAAATAAATAAATACATTTATACTATATATCTAATAATAAATAACAGATAAATAAATATTTTATGAACCAAAAATGTGAATAAATATTTTTTATCATTAAACATAAATATTATAAATTCTAATATATTTATAGATTGAATTATTATATTGAACACACCCAAAATAAATATTATTCACTAATCCACGATATTTTAAAATTTTCCAATTATAAAAAGTTCTAACATTTGAAATTAAAGGTAGGCATATTATTTGATTCACCAGGACTCATTCTCAATGGAATTAGGTGAACAAACTGATTGTTATAGACAAATAAATACTAACTCCATAATGACATCAATATCTTAATAAAAATTTCAGTCTAATATATTAACTTTCAATAGATATATCATTAAGTATATTGTATTGTTGGGTGAGAATATGATATGATATATTTTTTAATTCATATAAACATTAAATTAACTATTCAATTAACTTCCAATACCTTTGATTTAATATTCTTGTTTTATTTCAATAAACGATCCGAAAATATGTACTTCTACAAACTCAATTAAGTACATTATTTTTAGTTCATATGAATTAATTTTACTTCTATTATGAAAACCATTATACATGAATATTTCACCAATGTTTCTATATATACATTAAAATATATTCTTGAGTTCATACATTGATTAAAATATGATGACTAGTGTTAAATAACAATATCCAAAAAATATGAATATTAAATTAAATATATATAATTTATAATTCTAATTGGCAGCTCTATCTAGAAAATATACACCAGTAGAGATTGTAATGTGATGAAATTATGACAAAAAAGGTTTCACAAAACGATAATATTCAGTCACATGATAGTAATACATCATTTCTATCCCATATGATGGATTCTATTCTGACCATAGAAAATATGATATTGAATATTTTCCTAGTTCTTCATTTTTATCATTACACATTGGAATTATTATATCTAATTTTTTATAAAAATACTCTAAAACATTGAAATTGAAATGTTATGAAATGTTGAATTTAACATTTGATAAAATATTTATTAACCTTTTGTCAATCAAATAATTAAAAGATTTTTGTTTTTAGGGAACCTAGTAGAACACAATATAATATTATAATATACATGAGTTCACGATGTGGAATTACACATCATCCACCAAATGATTTTTCTACTTCAAAATTAATGAGCATATATAAGAAGATTTATTTATAAATGGAATGATCCTTTCTCTCCTTGAATTAAATCCAATTTTATGACAAATAATAAGATGAAATTATGTAACATATCATTTTATTTACTTATATGAAATATTTTGAACTAAATTTTCCACTACATCAATAATTATATAAATAGAGTTAAATCCAATGGATGATAGTGATGAAATATCATAGTCCTACATAGGTATATCGTCAACAATAAAACCATTACACATATTTATTATGGATTCCCCTTAATTTCAATCTTATTTAAAATTATTTTAGACATGATATTCAATTGTTTAAAACATCAAGGATATTTCAAAATTAAAAATTTGATTCCTAGAAGAATCCCATATTCTACATATGTTTACCTACATATATCTCTTCACTAAAAATTCAGTTTCATAGAAAATAAAAATTATTAGTTAAATAAAATACATTCATGGGAGAGAATATGATTCATGAAATGATATATACCATTATAAATCAATAAAATATGAATAATATTTCAATTGGTAATATTTCTAATATATCATTTATAATATATTTTTTATTTTTTATTTATAATTTCAAGTTTATTTTTCATTAAAATAAATATTTGTATAATTTTAATGAAAAATAATCATTGATTCCCATACAATTGGAATCAATTATGCATGGTGAAAATATGTTATTTTGAACCAACAACCAATAGTTTTATATAAATCAAAATTTATATTACTATCTCATTCACCGTTATAGAATCTTGAATTGTGATATAATTGATATTGGGGGTTTTTTATTTTATAATAATAATTTTCGTCGATATAAATTTGAGATAGATGATTAAAAAATGATTAGTTCCTCGTCTATGATTAATTAACTGAAATCCTTCTTCTAAGAGGATTCTATATTGTTTTCAAAAACTAAATCTATATAACATCCAATTAAAAATATATGAGTCGAGTCTATCAATATTAATAACATGAAATATTTATCATTTTCAACCTCTAATGACACCCATGGAATATTATAAAAAGAAGTACTGCATATTATTCTATATCAAAATATAGTTAAAGGAAAAAGGTTCATGTGTTTTATATTGTTTTATTTGTTTCTAATATATGAAGACATAAAAAAAATCATGGTTTTCTAGGAAAATATGGTATGATGTGTCATGACATGGACTTCTCAGTATGTGACTCAATGTCCAATCTCCCTATTCACACCAAAAAAATCAAACATCATTATATGATAAAAACATATTGATCACTATCTCATAGGATTAATTAATTACAAATAAATAAAAATATAAGATATCTCTAAATAAACTCATCTTGGGAATTGATAAAATATAATTTTTAGAAAAAAATTCCAACTCATATCATTCCAGTGTTTCTATTGATGTAGAAACCACATTGATTTCAATAATTTTTATCCATTTATTTATGACTTATAAAAATAAAATTTCATTTTCCTATTACGGTCAATTCATGTTATAGTATTATAAAAAAATTCCCCATATATGTTCTCCATTTCTTGTATAAATCATGTATTTAACATAATTTTTATCCCCATGATCCATGACTAAAAATATGGTCAATCTGGATATATTATAGTATTTTTGATAATTAGGTTAAATTCTAATTCTATGATGATTATTTTCCCTTACATATAAGTTTTGAAGCATAATGATGATATATATGGTCTCAATAATCATTCCTGGCACATAATAAGTGTTTTCACCATCTCATTTTGATGAAGATTCTTTCTCATGAGTATACATTGAAATTGATTTTTTGGCTACAATCATTGGACATTCGATCAATATGGGATAATAAGCTATATGATTGTGTCACATTCAATATTGTAAATTTTTCATTGGTTAATTTATTAATTTAGGGGCCATATAGACATGGAAGAATGTGCGATGGGTATCGAGGCAATGTAAAAGGATGTATATACAATTAGCACTTCCATTCAATGACCTCATGGTATTTTTCTTAATCATGGATCACATCACCAGTAAATAGGGTTTTTATCACTTATAGAAATTTTAATTATCAAAGATTGAAAATGAAATGATGTACTAATAGAAAAAAAATATATTTAATTGTTCAGATAAAATCTTTATACAAAACTGTTTTTTAGTACTAAAATATCTTCCAAAAAGGGTCCATTTATTATTAGTTTGAATATATTATAAATAGTTCAATTATAATCATTTTTAGAATATATAATTGTTTCCTTTATTATCATAAACATTTAATTGTAGTTAAACAAAAATAATAATAATTTTATGTTTTATTTGGTATATAAAGTGATACTTCAACATGAAACCATGTGCAAGGAAGACACTATCACAACCAACTTTAACAAACTACCAATTCCATCCCACCATTAATGTTATTCCCTGAAAATAAATGTCGATGGAAACTTGCTAAAAAACAATATCCATTATGGATTTCATCCAAAATCCTTTTTATAAAGGGTGAACACCATTACCACCTCTCCATATTGATTTCATTAATATTTAATGAACTACAATTTTATTAATATTTATATTAATATATATTTAATTTCAATATTTATTCATATAGATATATATTTTTAAAAAATTATTAACATATATATTTACATATTTATATATCATGACTTATAGTTCTATAGTAAAACGAATATTTTTTTGAATAAACTTGTATATAATATAGTTATATAGAATAATTAATAACAATTTATTATAGTTTTATACAAAATTATATGTCTTTTTATGTTCTAGGTATGATAATTGGATGACTTCTCACTTATGTGGGGATGAAAAAGACAATACCATATTAAATAATTTGTACACTTTCCCCATATAATAGATCTACCCTCAACTATTGGATTGGGAAGGATAAGATGTGTTATGGTCTATATGTGACAATTTTTGGACACCAAATGTAGATAATAATTTTTAGGGTTTAAATTATGAAGATATTGAAACCTTTTCAATTTTATCCATATATAGGTACACATACCTACCAAAAAATGAAAAACCATACCAATGAATAATTTTTGAATGATTCATGAGAAAAAAGAAACCATATGATTTATAAACACATGGAAAATGATCAATGTATGAAATAAGAGACTGTAAAAATCAACAAATTTAATATATTAAAAAATAATAATTGACTCAGGAACTGTGGTGGAATATCTTTAAACACCGCATCTCAACAAACAACCAAGACCATATCTATGAATCAAGGAAGATATATCACAAATCTCAACTGAAAAATTAATACACCATCTCCATTACTCTATCATGGAAAATATCTTCTTCATAGAAAAAATATATTATAAGATGGGAATGAGTAATCATACCTTATAAGACAACACTATGACTACCCACCAGTTCTAATAATGTTGAAAAATATTATAAAATGTTTTATTTTTAAAAAAAATATGTTGAATATTGGAAAAATAAGGAATCAAGATAAGAATTGTTTTAAAATAATTAGCAATATATATCGAGAAATATATATATAATGTAATCTAAAAATGATACTAAATAAGAAAAAAGCTAAAAATATCTTCAATCATGGAATCTACAATTACATATGCACATAACTATGTAATCCAAGATAGTCCTTATACTCTTGAGTAGTAATAAATAAAATCACATATCATTAAAATGTTGGTATATTATTTTCCCCAAATTAGCCATGTCACTAATAATCTCTTGATGATTTCCAATCCTTTGACACACACATATATGATATGTAAAATTAACATGAAATACTTTTACATTGATCAGAGCCGTAAAAGAACATTTAATTTGAAAAAAAATCATTTATCCAATTCTACAAATGTGTTGTGGGCATTACCCATTACAATAAAATTTCGAATTTAATAGTAAAATGTTATTCCATGATTATTTATCCAATGATTTTCTACCAAAAAGAAGTGATTTTATTAAGAAAATAGTGAGAATTTAATATCTATTAAATTTCATGAAATAGAGATTCCAACACCCTCAATTTGGTGGGATATAAATAATGGGTTCTTCATTTTTCATATTAATCATGTTAACATCATTCCTTCATAAAATTCTAATAATAACATATCAGCACATATCCAATGTAATAAATTCATTCCTAGAATTACTAATATATTATATATTTTGACGTAAAATAGTATATATAATATTTATGGGAAAGATTGATCCCTTATAGTGTGTTTATAATGTCCAAGGAATGATTATTCATCATGACCAGAGTGTTGCATCCCAAAAATTTTCAAATATAATCCTATTAAAAAAATAGATAAAACGTAGTATTGGAGAAAATAATTATTCTTTTCAAGAATGTTTTGTATTTTTATGTAAATATTAATACATTATAATATCAATTATTATGTTTGGAAGAATAGTTTGTGAATCAATGTATTAACTATTTTAGTTAGTTCTATATAATGAAATGTAAGGTCACACCATTTTATGACCATTTTTTCAAATATATGCCATAACCATATACATATCCATGAAACCCAACTATATAACTCACAACTACCTAGGAAATACAAAAAGGATTCCCCAAGATGCGCTACAATCATGTAACATGATATAAGAGTTTTATCCACCATAAATGTATTCATAGAAGCATAATATGTTGTATCCTATGTCATCTCAAACCATGTACCTTCCATATCATCAATATAACATCATAAAATGATCCTCTAACATTGTTAGTCTAAACAAAATACTTCCGAAACATTAAATAATAAATAATTGAGGTAATTACCTAATGTTGGGGGTGTAACACTATCCTCATCATTGAGATATTATTCCACAATGTGATGTACACTACATATGTAATGATGAATTTTAATGCATCACTCTAATAACGGAATAAATCACTCTCATGACTGCAACTAAATTCAATCATGTTTTAATAATAAATTTACTTATGAAATACAAAAATGATATATTTTTATTTCTTGAATCATTGAAATTTTTTCTTTTTTTTGCATAAATTTCTCATCAGGATCCTAGGTCATATGATCTACGATAATAAAATAACTAGAATACAATTGAACTTATATAGTTTAGAGATGTCAGAAATGATATAGACACCATGTATTCTTAGTGTAAATGATAATCAATATTCATAAATATATATATTGGTCCAAAAATTTTCAATATTCCAACCTATATTGGATATATAATCCCTAAATTTCATTAAATTGATTGAAATGATCATTATGAATTTTTTAGAAATATATGGAATCTTATATTGAAGGATAATGTATAATAGAGGTGATATACATATGGTTTATATCAAATCTGATATATATTCACCTAATAACAGATCATATGTTTATTTTCCATAATCGCTTGAATAATAATATATCCAATGATAAAGGTTTTTCTGTTTCTACATAATATTGTGATGATTATAATGATCAAGAATGTAATTCATAGAATGTGGCCACATTTATTTTGGTGTATTATTATTATTTTATATTTATTGACCTAATAATTTATAATTTAATTTACCATTTTTAATTAATAAATGAATTTTAATGTAATTAAATTATTAAAAATATATTCAATACATTATTATTTATTATAGATATATGGTCTATAAAATTTTGATGATCATTATGTAATGTAATTATTGATTTTTCATCGACTTTACAATAAAAAAATCATTAATATGTTTACATTTATGATAAATCAAAATTGGAAAAACAATGGCAGTTACGGTAGGGGCTTGTGGGATCATGTCTCATGAATACCATTTATTAGTGGGTATGATGGACACGGATTAATATGGTTTTCCATTTACCATGTATAATACAAGATTAATATAATAATCATAGATAAAAATCATTACAAAGGGATGTTCATTCACATTTATATCATAACAATATACATGTACATCGAATCCCCCCTAAAAAATAACACCATATCACAACATACCCATATGGTAGATAGTGGTTTAATAAATGGATATGTACCTACACCATACCAATATGAGTTTTTTCTTTTAATTTTTTAATGAATTTATTTATTACCATTTTATATTCTTTAAAATAAATCAAAAAAAAATTAGATTAAAATTAGATTTTGAAATGATGAATGAACAGTTATATTTGTTTAGAAATAAATTGATTCAATGAATACAATATTTTCGGTGAATTTAATACTTCTTAAAATAAATATATTTTTAATAATATATTAGTTTTATATAATATATGTGAAATATAATTTTAATAATTTTTTTCGAATGACAAGAAATTTTTATTGTAGTTAGAATGATATTATTGTAACATAATGTATTCTTATATTATTTATTTTAAAATTAAATTTACTATATTTAATATATAATTTGGATTAAAAAATATTATTTTTGAAATTGTACTTATTAAATTACCCAATGGGGATTATCTCATGTTTTTTTGGAGGATTTGATTTTTTATGTAAAATTTAAATACATTATATACATATGATATGAATTATGTCATCATAATGATATAAATTTGTTATAATATATTACATTAATTGTATTCACAGCCATATACATATTTACATTTATAAATATTTTTTTGAAGTATGTTTAATAATTTTATAATCCCTCACAGAATCCTCCAAAACATAAATTATTTATTAGGGTTTTAAAATAAATTCTTTGAAAACATTACTCACTTTAAAATTCCAAGGGGTATTATATTTCATCGATATTTCATTTCAAACTATATAATAAGGAATTTTAATCTTCCATTTATTAAAAAATTTGAAAATACCAATTGATGGTTGGTGATGTGATTTAATCATTATATAGAGTCAGAGAACAAGATTTTAAAAATACTAATGGATTATTCTATCAATGGGTACATAAAACCTCACAAAAATCCATTTATCCTAGTAGAAACATTTAGGCATAATATTACACATAAATTATATCTCTAGAGTCCTTACAAGTTGTCCAATGTCTTTTAAGGACCTCTTATTTAACATTTAGATACACTATCTCAAAGTAAGGGATCATATCCATCATACAGTTATTCATGAACATCATTTATATTATTGTTTTCATTTTCAACATGTTCTAGCCTCTTATTTTCATTATTATATACATATAATGATAAATCTCATTCTCTATCATTCATAACATCTATAAACTTTTAGGTTCTGTGGTTATGATACTATAATTATACTAAGATTTTCCATTCTAACCATTTATGTACTGAAAATTCATATTTGTTTCTAAATAATTGTATTCACCTAGTTACACATATTATTCATTATTTGGAATGAAAATTATATATAACCCAAGCTCTTTATTCTTGGAGTTAAATTTAATGAAATACATTAGAATGTAGTATATTTCTTATGGAACACTTATTCATGTATATGATATGTAAGTGATGGATGGGCCCAAAATTATGTATCCCTTTAACTAATAGTGTAATGTTTAAATCTCATTATATTACCTACATGGTTCACAAGAGGATATACAATGTGTAATATGATATGATATCATTAAGTATATTTTTGATTTACAATTATGATTTCATGTTTTTTTTTGTTTCCAAATATCATTACACCCCCCCCCCAATGGTATGACAATAAGGGGAGACAGACAATGACCCCCCAAGTCCTACCACTAGTGACACTTGGTTGGAGACTAGATTTGAGGGTAAAAACATCTCTGAGTAATCGAGAATTTAACTTTTATAAATGAAATATAATTTGGAGATAAGAATAATAATATAAAAAAATATGATGAATGAAATAATATAAACAAAAACCATCCCATAATGCATGTATAATCAAACAGATATAAATAAAAGATTCAAAATTTATGTAACCAATGGAATGGATGGTGTAGAGAAACAACATATATAAAAGCGTATATGGTGGTATTTCCTATCATGGTCAACAAAATTTACCTAGAAAATTGAAAAACATTTATATATGTGGAATGATAGTACTAGTATACTCAGTAGGAAAACCAATGGATCTCATTTGCATCTTAAAATAAGCCTACTAATGAACCTATGAGAAAATATAAGAACCAAATTGCACATATACGTGCATACAATCCGAATCCATTCATGCTAAGGCATCCTCACCAAATAACACAAACCATGTTAAATAAATTGATATAAATAACATTGTTAAGGGTACCTCTTATCACTTTCAAAATGGTATGCCCCTCTCACACCACAATGTATAAATCATATCACCCCCATCTATTTTTTATACCACATTGGACCACAAGAATGTTCCAAAAACACATTTCCTAAGGACGCCTAGATTTCCTTCCCCGCAAGAATTTTCACATCAAACCTCACCCAATGAAACCTATTCATGCCTCTCCATAAGAATGGCCATGTCTCACATCACTCGAATACACTAGTACTATCACATTTGAAACAAACATGCCAAGGCTACCAAAACATATATCTAGTGAACTAACATACCTCCATATATCATATCATGTGTAATACCTACCTCCCCTAAGAAGATATAATGGAAAATAGTAGGAAATAATCCATCCATACTCCTCATCAAATATCTAGAAAAATAACCTTGTGTGACTTTATGGGAGTCGACACATAATGCTCTATCTGGGTGGGAAGTGTATATAAATCCTATGAACACAAATGTGAATATATATATATATATAACTCTCAATCCCAACCTATGAGTTCTTAAAAACCAACTCACAACACCATAATTCTTCCTTCCACTTCAAAATGAACAATAAAAAAAATATGACATAACATGATTTCACTTTTCCAATAAATTATAGTTAACAATACCATTATTTTCATTATCTACCATACAAAACTTTTAATAACAAAGAGAATCATTTAATTTATCATTAATAATTTTCATCTCATTATCTAGACCTAAAAGATCGATTTAATCATTATAAAACATTTATGGATTTATTCTATCACTCTCCAGGAATATAACATAATGAAACCACCACCTATCCACCACAAAAGAATGGCCAAAAGTCCACCTTACTTCTCCAAACTCACATATGAAAACCACCTAACTGCCTCGAATGACTGGCGAATCAATCCACCATACCTAACGACAATAATATCTAATAAAACTACTTCCCCACCAAAAAATAATGGCCATACAAGCCACCTTGCCACCACAAAAAATAGTTTCAAATAGACCAACTCACCACCCAAAAATAACTATAAAACAAACCACCTAACCATTCCAAAATCATGGACAAACAAACCACACAACCACTCTTATGGTATGTCAAAAATACATAATTTCATCACTCCCCAACCACACATATACTTCCCACAAGTATGACCAGAAAAAACAATACATAAAAACAATTTTAATAATTTACAAGGGGGTTTTATCACATTTCACTCAATTATTTGTACATTGTCAAATAATTCATAATTCTAGGGAAACCATTTCATTACCCAAATTTATGTGGTTAATTATATTAGATTTTATGGTAACATCAGACAATCAACTTAAAAACACCTAAATTTCAGTAATTTTAATTAAGGAATCAAGCATGTACAGTCCAAAATATCACAATAACAATAAATAGATAAAAACATGGAAATCACACTTTTTTACCAAAAAATTTCAACTTAAAAAATTATTTGTCATTAATTAATCCTACATATCCATAACCCTTAAATAATAAAATGCATTACCCTCTATCATGATGCACAATAAATAGAACCAATTGATTCCCCTCCTCGAGGAATATTTATTGAATTGCTGCTCACCACAAGGTGTAGAATATTGTCCATAAATCAAAAAAATACCATGAAAACCATGGATATTACTACAAAACAACCCAATATTCCATCAAAAAAGATCGCAGACATATAATCCAAACCAAATGGTACCACTTTTGAGAAACTTTGAAGATGTACGGTAGAAAACTATGCAAAAATAAGGATGGTTATACCATATCATTTCTACAAGAAATGAAAAGGACAAACAAATCAATGGGGGAAGGAGAGGGATTTATTAACACTCTCAGGAACATATAGTTTTAAATTTATTATAGGAAGAATAATCCATGTTTGATTGAATGATTATTCAGGATAAACTGATTAAAATTTCCTTTCTTCAATGATTTACATGACATGTAATACCATTTCACACAATGCAATACATAGGGATTAGTTTCACCAAAAACACATCATCATTTTTTTATTTATCACAATAAATATGACCTTAAGGAAATGGACATGTACAAGGAAAAAATCCATTATTCACATCAAGTAAAAAATTATGTGATGTGCATTTTTTGAAGCATCTATAATGCCCCACCAGCCTTTACTAGATCCTCCTAGAAAATCCCCCAAAAATCACCATCTATGAAAACAAGAAAAGTAATGGACTGGGACAACATAGAATGTTACATATGATACCCCTCAAATGATTCTCTCCCTCAATAATCAAAAACCAAACCCATAATAAAATAGGTCTAGAAACCCACCCCATGAGATACCTATAAATGTTCTTGTCATATGTTAAACACTACCACCATCCCAACATGTCAAAATAATATATCTACAACACAAAATACTCCAAAACACTACCAAAAAATCATTTCAATTCTTTCTCAATGTCAATAAATAATGAACAGACAATTTTCACGACAATCTCTCTACACCATCCCAAACACATGAATTGGGGAATTCTTTCATCCATTTCATTATATTATCCACACTAGGACGGACTGACCTAGACATTATTAATCACATATATGTTAATTCTTCTCAATTAAGGATCTGTTACACCCATTTTCATATGAAATTTCATTATCACACATATCCATATATATAAAAAAATAGAGAAAAATACTCATCAAATTAAAAAAGAAGGACTCGAAAAACACATCACATTAAAAGTTACAAAAATTAAAAAATTCAAAACATATCCATTTAATAGAAACAAATATGCATCTCTTACTCCCACGTAATCCCCTCTATTCCACCATTCCTACACAAAACAAGAACAAAAGATTTTTTTCACCTTACATTTCCTTTTCCATAGAATCCTGGATCTCTACGGGAAGCTCCACAAATTCCACTTCAAAATGCATATCCAATTATCTAATGAAATTTAAATGGGATTGATTGTGAAGATACTAATAAATGTGAGTGATTTGGAAGACATAGTAGATCCTATACGACCATGTGGAAAATAAAACCTGATACAACTCCTCACCAACTCACCCCAACACCTCAAAGGGCCCAACAAATATGTGATAAATCTAACTCCCTATTCCAAAATCTCTATTTCCCATAATGATGGGAAACCTTCAAGAATGTGGTGGGGCCATCCTCAATCTCGAAGGGCCTCATTTGGTGATCATCATAATACATTTACCATCCCTACACAACATTTATACTCTCATAAATTTGCAAAACAAAATATTTCATTCCCTACACCACACTAGGTAATATAAAAAATGACTCCCCATAAATCATCCAAAATAAGAGAGAATAAAATGGTATCTTATACAATGCCTCAAAAATATCAATTAGAATAAAAAAAATGATACATATTATTATATTAAAACTGAAAATAAGGATGTCAGAACAAAAAATATCCAAAAAAAGTCCATGATTTAGGCTCATAACTTACCCTCCAATGGAAGGATTTTACATTTCATCTACCTATATTTTTAAATGTGTAATGCTATGTAGTTGATTAAATAGGTGTTAATTTCATGATACAGTCTACTAAAAACTCATGTGGTAAACCATGAACACAAATATATGGAAATGTTCCTCTTAAATCCATTATTCCACCACATCTCATCCACATACTAATCATCTAATACATCGACACTATATGACTACTTGATTGCTAAAGAAGATGGTATATTTCGTCAGATGATCCCTGACCGATGAGATATAATCAAAAACTCCATGAGACCATTGTAACCCCAATGTGAAATCTTATGATATATCATAAAATTTACATTTGGGATATCCAAATGAAGAAAACAAATTCTAGGATCACAATTCTCGACCTTTACTTTCATATAAAATAATAACATTTTCACAAGCTCCCCCACAAAATGTTTCAACCAATTCCACCAGAACTGCACAATAATAAAATAGTAACTCTTGGAAACTCCTTGTTTTACAGAAAAGTTTTATCTATTAAACATAAATAAGACTAAATTCATCACTAATAGATCAAACAACCTTCTAAGAAACAAAAAATTATTTCATCCATCATCCAACCATCCCTCATGTGCATCACCATGGCCAACACAATCCCACATTACCTCTCCCTCTGATTCTACAAACTATGTCTCATGAACCTACTATATCAAAGAATACTTCTATGTCATATAAAACAAATATCATCTTCCGTCATAAACCCTTACATATATGTTCAATGATTACAACTCTTCCGTTTATCTCTAAACATCCCCACACTCCAAGGCATCAACCTTCCATGCCTTCTTACTCAATGTGTTGTTCACAAAATTCACCTTACTAAGTAGTAGACGATATAAATATCATAATCCTAATTAAAATTCATCATCCTATGCTACAATAGTATTATGTGATGTTGAGATAATACATACCTCAAGAAACTATTATTCGGGTAGACCACAAACCACTCACCAATGAGGTAATACAACTATAAATTTTTTGAAAACACATCTTCTATAAATATAGAGTAATGGTGGAATAGTTACACTCATGGAGATGTAATTGACTACACCCTTAAGAGATCACCACCCACTTCTACATCAACCCACATCCTAAGACCGAATGGGAGTCACTAAAAATACCTCATCATTGACCACTTTAATGGGAAACTGATGCACTAGAGCACTAACTAACATCTAAATCAGGTAACTAAATGATACATGGAGCTAATCATTCAACATAAAATCATGGTATTTCCTAGTAAATTTTTTTAATAAGGCTACTGATCAATATAAATTAGGCACAAAAATCCTATAATATCCAAGATGATGTAAAGAACCTCAATCCTTCTCCCAATTATTTTTTCATCCCTTGAAAAAATTTCTACATCCTTAAATGGGATTAAGAGACACCCTACTTGGATGAAATGTCAATAAAGAAATGAACCTCTAATGTCCAAGAACATTTAATTGTATATCTTTACATTGATCTAGTGTTGTGGAAGAACATTTAATAATGTTCTGAGATACCTGACAGTATTTTCCTATGAATTCTAGTATATAATGATATAATCAAAAAATATGATGAAAAGATGGTCCATGATCTCATAGAACAAAGAGCTATTATTCCTAATGAACACTTTTGCTACATTTTTAATACTTAAATAAATTAATAAAAATATATAGTAAACATACCATCTTATGAAGGAAGTCTTGGGAAACATCCCATAACCGCTGTCAACTCCTGATGAATAAACCACAGATCAATCATAATGAAACCAAATTCTCCACCTTGCTGGTCAATAATATTTTCTATTTTCCAAAGATTATACCAATTTTGACCATCACCTAGTTTAGACTCTAGTAGTGTATACACAACCTCCTAATATCATCCCCCTTCTTAGGGAGGTCCATTTTTTCACCCCTTGGAGACTCAATAGTCTAGATAAAAACCTTATTTATCCAAATCATTTATATGAATCCTATACTTCTGTAACTCAAAAGGTTCCATATGATAAGGAAAACTAAAAATTGTAGAAGCATCATGATGTAATTATATCATGGACATAACATCAAGTCGAGCAGGTAGTTTCACAAGTTCCTTGTAAGAAACATCCAGGAACTCCCTAATAACCATGGGAACCTCTATCATGCAAGTGTCCACTGACTCGACTAACAACTAGACCAATAAAGAAATACATGGCTAAACACACTGACTTCCTACCTAACAAATCCACTAAAAAATGAAAACACACACTGGCCATCAACATATGAAACATGATTCACATTCCAAAGAAGTCTATAACATCTTATATGAATGGAAACCAATCGACAGTAAGCATAATGTTTTACAAAATTATATTAAAAAAGAAAAAATTACCATGGGACTGATGTAGGCCCATCATTACCCTACATCATAATACACAATAATCAAGATTTTCTATCCTCTAACTGGAATAGATAACACCAGTCGCACATGATACCTCCATATGTTTAGATATAGATAATGGGATAGAGCAGGCGAATCAATGGAGTGAAGAGTTCCTAAATCAAAAAAGAGAAAAACAGGAGTTGTGATCAAACTGTTCACATCTCGTATGATCTATTACCACTAAAGAACTAATTCCTCCACTATGTGCAACTTACCATGACCCACTCCTCTACCTCTCGGCTAATGAAAACCTACTTTACCATCCTTAGGTCATATTACCTGAACTATAGGGACATATGGAGGTCTTCTTATATTTACTCTCTCCCCCCTTTGAGGATGAATAAACTAGTTACACTATAATGGAAACAATGTCCCTGGAAACTAATATTGAGGATGACACTGAACATGTTCACCTCAAAAAATATGATCTTGGAAACAACATGGAATTTCAACTTATGATTGAATCAAACCCCACAACAAAAACACCATGTCACAAATCTCACATGAAATACAAGAAAACCAAGTGCCCAAGAAGGGAAGAATAGAATCTACTAATACCAACTCGATTATGATCATTTACTCAAGGGTCGCGGTGCCTGCGACCTTCTAGGGACAAATCTAAATCTTGTGGAATCCAACTAGATTCCCTCCCATGAGAAACTACATCATGAGTGCATCTGATCTATCAAATAAACCTTCTTCTGAACCTCAAGATACATCATCAATGTAAAAGGAGTAACTTCATACATTATATAAGGATAGAGTGACAACTCATGTTGTCTCACATGAGACTCCTCATATGGAAGTAATTTTGGGGGAATAAAAGAAGTTAATTGAACTTCATTCCCACAACCGGCACTGTCATGAACCCATATTGAAAATAAAGAAGCTCTTTCCTCTTTACTTACTTCATTTTCAGTAAATGGAAATATGAAAGGAAGTTTTTTTGAATATTGACCCAAAAAAAACAAATTCATCCTTCTGATCCTTGAGATATAGCATCTAGCACTAATACACAAAACCCAACATTTGACTGACTGCCAAAGAGACCTAATACTCTATAGGGGCCATGATATACTAGAATGTGATGTCATGATCTTCCATCCATCCAAATGTATAAAAATATAAAATGCTACCATCATACATTCCTAATGATTTAGAATAGAAAAAAACTACCTCAGCCATGCTTCATCATCTTCTACTAGGCCAACCCTATGGAGATAAATTCGTCATGCATATAAAACATCCACTTCAGATCCAGAAACATACAATTACCAGAAACCATAGATAAAAATAAAATAGGAATATACAAATCTTGGTATTGTAATATTTTATTATGATTAATTTTAATTAATTTTATTTATATAATTAAATTTATACATCCCAAAACAACCCAATAAATAAATACCACAGGGGATTATAATTCTTGTTCCTCTAATATGTCTCTACCTTTCTTATAGGTCCACCTCTATTGGTAATTCAATAAGCTCAATGCTAGTGAACTGGATCATAGGGGGCCCAAATATTCTATGTCCTAATGGGTATCCCTATCCTATATTATGCATGTTGGTCAATATTCATTTTTTCTAAACTAACACGTGAAAAAATTACATTTCATAACTCCAAAATCCATCCCATCTCTCACCCACTCATTTAACACCAATCTTCCATGACCCCCTCCCTCTATAGATTCCACAATGAGGGCGGAGAGATAATGACCATTGATTCATTACTACATTAGCTCTCAGGTTGGTGAAAATCAATACACTTATAAAAATAATAGAGAATTGTAGGAATTGACCTCAACAATATAAAAAGGATTAAGAGATAAGATGATTCATTGACAAAAAACTACATGATATTATATAAAAGAAACCAAAACTATCCAAATATTCATGTATAAAAAAATAAGATACAAATAAATGTCCCCAAAATAAAAGACCGAATTTAAATTATATGGAACAAATAAAAAACAATCCAAATGTCCAAGATATTAATGTCTATATTGATCCATGTAATCCTCCTTGAAAAAATTAAAAAATATATATTCATGTAGTGTGAGAGTAAATGTATACAGAATCAAAAAAACGGGGTCTCTTATGCACAAGTGAATGAGTTATACTAATTCAACTATGATAAAATAGAATAACCAAATAACACTTACACATGCATACTATCCAAACCTATCCTCACCATGTCACACATTGAAAATTACTCAACCCATGTATTATAATATATTATAATTACCAATGATATCGGCATCCAAAACAACAATCCCACTACTACGATGCTATCACAACCTAATGACATACATCATGCTCCCATATCATTTTTATACTACACCACCCCAAAAGAAAAGTCAAAACACAACTCACCTAAAGACCTTTATGATCTGTTCCCCAAAATTATGGCCACATCACCCCTCACATGAATATAGTTAGGTTCATTTCTCAACAAGAATAGCCACACCACCATCTAATGAAATAACAGACATTTCTCCATATTAGCATATAAAAAACTACCTATCATGGAAGATAGTGTGGGAATGAGCGAGAACCTGGCAATCTGTTCTCCAAAACTATTATTAGGAACACACCCCCATGTGACTATTCGGGTGTCAGTACATAGTTCAGGACAATTATGGGATGAATATAAAAATTATATGAATATAAAAGTATATATAAATATAGTACCAAACACTCAATACCAACCTATGGGTTCCTAAAAATAAACCAATACACAACACCATCAATTTATCTACCACCTCTTTTTGTATAACACCACATTACAAGCCACATTCTAAATTCTATTTATGGCCAATTACAATTAATAATACCATTTTATTCCTTTTTTAGGATCAAAAATATTGAATCACATAGAACTCCATTTTATTTTTCATTATCAATTATCACTAAATTAACACAATCAACCAATCCCATTTAAAACCTATAAATACATTCTTTAATTATTCTATTACTACTTGAGAATTTGGAATATTGAAACCACAGCCTCAAAATCCCAAAATCATGACCTAAAAAACCACATATTTTCTCCAAAATCATGTAAAAAAATCACCTCACTGCAATAGCACAACCAATCAAAACACCTCATCGCCCCAAAAAACAATTAAAAACCACCTCACCACCCCAAAAGCATAGGAAAATGTACCACCTAATTATCCCAAAAGGCATGGAAAAAAACCCACCATGCCTCCAAAAATTAACAACATATAAACCATCATTTCCTCATTCCACAATAACACATTTTCTCCCCATAATAATGACAAAACATCACAACACATCAAGATCATTTTATATATTTACAAAGGGGATTTATCACATTTAATATTAGTTTTTGGGTGTTATCACAAAACCCATAATCAGTAGGGAAAAAATTCATAAGACAAATGATAGTGGTTAACAATATTCACATTAAGGATGATATCAAAAATTCCCAACAAGAGAATTAATCAAAATACATATATCTAGTTCAATCAATGCCCAAAATAGACACAATTGTTCATAGGGAATCATCTCAAACAATAACATTTTCAAAATAACAAAAAACATGTATGAACATTTAAATCAAAACCATTTACAATTAAATTCAAATTTAACTAATTATTCATAATTAATTATTCCTGAACAACTAAAACTCATAGATGAGAATAAAATCCCATATGATACACAATAAAGATAAAAGGGGGATTCCCTTCCTCAAGGATGCTTTTATGAATCCTTTTACACCACATGATGAATAAGAATGGACAAAAATAAAAATTACACTATATAAACAATAGATTAACCTATTATTCACCAATATATCAATCAAAATATATTCCAAATATACAACCAAAACCATATAACACCCTTTTAGGGAATAATTAAAAAATAACATGAGAAAACTATCCATGAAGATGTAGGGAATACCATATTAATCCAATGAACTACAACTAGGATGAATGGATCAATGCAGAAGGAAGATTGATTGAAGAACTCCTCATGGAACCTAGGGTTCCCCCAAAAAAAAAATTGTATAATAAAAGTTTATTAAATATTATTTTGGAAAATAACATTAAATCATCACAACAGTAGTGGTTTTCATGATGTATAATCCTCTTAACATCATTTAATCCTCAGGGTTCAGTTTCAAAGAAAAAACATCTCCCCATTTTATTATTTAACACTTATAATCTAATATATGTAGAATGTTATAAGAAAATATGTGAAAAAAACATTCACATAATGTAAAAAATTACATGATGTTTATTTCTTGCAGATGCACCACTGCCCTTCCAGCCTTCACTAAAAAATCTTGAAATCTCCCCAAAATTCTTCCAACCACCAAAACTGGCAATGTGATGGACCAAGAGGTTAACAATAATTTCACCACATTACAATGGTAACATTATACTTATAGATTATTTTAGGCATCATTTTTCAATATTTTGATTCTAACACCTCTTATGCTACCTTGATATTCCTCTTTTAAAAGATGTTCCACTTCCCCATATTTAATGATTAGCTTCATCCCTTACCGGTATTTATAAATAAACCATTTTTATGTATTTCCTTATCTTATTTAACTCAGTTATATAATAATTATATAATTTTACTACTATGTTAATTATTATATCAGTAATTTCATCGTATTCTATTTATAAGTTGTTAAGATACGTACCAAATTTTCCAAACAAAATAGTCTCTAGGATCAATTAGAAATGAATTCCATGTATCATCATGCTGTAAAACAATAAATGAATTGTATTAATTCCTTGTTTTTATTTTTTGGTATCATTGAAATATCTAGTTTTTATTCATGTTTGGATTAAAAACACTAGTGAAAATCTATGGGATAAGACCCCATATTACAAAACATTTATAAATTTTGTAAATGTATATATAAGAGGTTTCTGTGTATATAATCTTGTTTTGACACTAGATGTGGATGCGGCTCTTTCATGTTTGTTTATTGGGGTAGTAACCCTAGAAAATAAATCGTTTTTTAGTCTCAATCATTACCCAGTTCACATCAGTGTTCCTTACTGCACAAATAGTTTGACGATCTAGAGAGATATGATTTGGAAAATTCAAAAGCATTATAGAGAATATGTTATGTGAGAAATATTCTCAGAGAAATTTATATTTGTTATAAATCTTGTTAATATTAAATTTACATCATTATATTCATATTTTATAGAATATATTTTATTTAGGATTAATTTATATAATGTTTTTGGTTTCTCATTTATTTTTCTATTAATATTAAAGTACTCATTCATCATTTTACTATCTTTCAATGACATCAAATTGAATTATATTGGACCAAGCCTTCCTGACACATTAAATTTATAGTTTTGTCTATTTTAGGTGTTTCAATGGGGCCTTGAGAAGGTTATTGGATTTTTCAGTGGTGGATATAGGTCGAGTGTATCTTCAATAGGAAATTCATGTGGTGTATTTTCAACAAGATGTGTAATGGTTGTTCAAAAATTGTTCTTCGGGATATTTCACAACATTTATATGGCTAAAGGGTACTTTTAAATATGGATTACACATTATGTAACTAGGATAAATTAAATTTAATGAATAATGGATGAGGTGGAACGTTTTTTGTTTAATAATGATTTCTTTCAAAAAAACTGATGGTATACACACCAAGTAAATTTTATAAGATGTGAAATATAAGGGAATATATTATTTTTGTTATTTTATCAAATAATACATATTCATCAATACAGACTTCTTAATATCACATTTTGGACGATCCCTAGTCACACAATGAATATCTTATAGTTCTATTATCTCTTACATCAAACCATTTTCTCTGTTATCTATATTTTGGTTATATGATGGGATTGATACTACCATATACTCTTATTTTCATACATTATTCTCATGGGTATTTACTATTCGGATGTTTATTTGTTGTGTTGTGTGAGTTATGATTCATTTTATAGATTCATTTGTGATTAGTACATTGATCAGATGATTTTCATTTATAGTTGTTCTTTGTTGGTGTTTCTTCATTTCATTTTGGTGTAATGTGAGTTGGAATGGATTATTTATGGTGGGTAATACCTCATTTATATTTATTTTTAATCATTTAGGAGGGGTATGGTCATATTAATCTATGTTAATGGATATTTTTTGATATTCAAAAGTAATCAATTCGTACAAATTTAATAGTAATGTTTTTTGATTTCTATTCAATTATATGAAGGGTATTATTGTGATATTGTGTATATATGAGCATGATACCCCAAGGAAAAGTGTGGTTTTTGGAGGTTTTTTGGTTAATGGATGATATGTTTTCTATTTTTTGTTATTATTTTTTTAATATAAAATTAAAAATTAAATTGGATTTCCACTAATATTTGGTTAATAAAATGGTTTCTCATCCTTTTTTCTTGAGTGATAATATCACCAAAATAATATAGGATGTCATAAAATTCATTTTTAATTATGTATGATTTCTTTTAATGTGTTTTGATTTTCTTTGCATGATCTTCGGGTAGCAATGTGTGGTTGATGTGTGGTCGGAGGATGGATGGGATATTGGTTTGATGTATGATATTTTGGTTAATGTGGTGTCTTGTTGGAATTGATTATTTGGTTGTGAGGTGGCATGTTTGTCGTTTATATATTATGTTGCGGTGCCATGCAGAATATGGTTTTTGAAAATAAATGTTTTTATATGGTCATGATTGTGAGGGGAAAGGGTTTGGTTGTTTTCGAAATATTATGTGGAGGTGATGAAATGGTGTGATACAGATGATGATCTATATTTGATGTTTGGATGTTTTATGATAGATTTTGAGATAGTGATGATGTAATTAATCTTTATAATAATAACTAAAATGGATAGGTTTTGTTATATTTAATGTGATATAAATCATTAATGATTAATTTATTAGTGAATGTGTTGTTAATAATAGTTTATTATATATAATTAAATTAATGGGATATATAGTGGAAATTTGATGGAAATGTTAAATGTGGATTTTGGATTGTTGTGTAGTGTTATGAATTCTAAAGTGGCAATGAATGTTGTATTTTAGTGATTATATTGGTGTTTAGATGTTATAAATTTTTTTGAGGTTGTGTGTGTATATTTATTTAAAAATATTATATTCCTCATGATTAAATATGAAAGATACCCATTTTTAGAATTAGGTTCTGAAATCTTTATTGTTACATTATAGGTTTCTCCCCAAATATCTGGTGTAGAGAATGGATAGATGGGGACCAGCTCTTTCCCTCACTCTCTTCAATGTGAAGTAGGTATTACACATAGTGTGAGGAATATAGTTTTGTTAGTTTATCAGATGGTAGTTTTTAAAGCCTATGTGTCTTGAGGTGAGGTTTGATGTGGTTGTACTTATGGGGTAGTGAGCCCTTGTGTCATTGGGGATGATGTGACATAGCTTATATGTATTCAAGAAAACTGAGAAATTATCATGTGTATTTTGGCGTCGATTGTGAATTCTAAGGGGATGGAAAGTGGTTAATTTTATTTAAGTGCATGAAACTCTACTACTCTGGTTATAGTTCTTGATATGTGATAGTCCAAGTGTTTTCTATTGAGAATATATTTGGTTGTTCTAGTGGGATAGTGAGCCCAGGTGTCCATGGGAATGATGTGATGTGACTTTGAATTTCTTGTAATTATTTATATTGAATAGATATAAGGTTTAGTGAATTTATTTTTTGGGTATGATAGTGGAATAGTAGAGGTAAATTTGTGTCGATAACCACTAAAAATCATGTAATTCACTAGAAAATTGTAGAATCAGCTGGTTTCATGTAACAAATTAAATCAAATACATCACTTCACCATTACATGTATCCTCCAAATTCCTTCAAGATCATAGACATTAATTAAATATAAATAACCTTTCCTTATTTATAATGTACTAGATAAATATATAACATGTGGTTATATGAATTATACATACCAAAAATATATTCGAGTGGTGAATAAGGAATAAGTCTCATTGAAAAGATAGTTAAGAAAAACCTTATGTTATAACATTACATTATTCATACTTGTTAAAAAATAATTTATAATAAATTTTTTTTATAATATATCTACCAATGAATCATATTAATTGATCTAATAAAATGTTTGTTTTTATTAGGAATTTATATTACCATCTATTAACAATTCAATTTTAATGCTACATTTCTTTTAATATCTACATTGTCGTTTATATATATTTTGACGTACTAATCTTGATAAACATATATATAACATGATTTAATAATTTCAATAATGTATAGAACTACATAAATATGAATTAAATTAGGTATATTTATATTTATAATAAAATATAAATGATATTAATATTATGTCGAATGTGATGTTCATTTAGATGGTATGTTATTCGAACACAAGGACGTTGTGTCCTAATTCTTATTGCATTGAATTGATGTATTTAAAGGACATATATGTATATATGTAAATAATTTATCGTTCTAGTAGAAATATTATTTCATACATACTATCTAAATTAACATAACACATCCTAAATACATTTTATGAAAAAGATGAAATAATCACATCACATTAAGGATGCGGTAGTCCACACCTACGTAAATGAATTTAGCGCATTTATAAAAAACTCATAGTAATAATATATAATTTATATATAACTAAATAATCATATGTACATAAAAAATATCACGAATATTGTATATAACTATAAAATCAATCATTATATAAACCATCAATAGTTATAGTGTAAAAATGAGCGACATCGATTCGCAATGTTGTAGTCAGTCGTACACACGAGCAATGATGGTGTAAACAATTTCATGGAAGTGTGTGTGAGTGTAGGTATAATATATATCAAAATAAAATCTCCTTAAATTTATGATTTTTCGGTTTTATAAAATATTATAATAAGATGTGTAGAGATATTGGAGAATGAAAATAAAATAAAAGAGCTTGTGAAAGGATATTACCTCTACTTTTAGTAACTCCATTTGGTTTTTACCAAAAGGATATGTTGGTTGGATATAATCCCATAATTCATCTTATATTATGAATTAACATAATCTATTCAGGTTTTTTATGATATAATGTGTCTTGAGCAGTGTGATATTTTTAGGGGTTAGTGTCGTTTTATAGTGGAGGATGAGTGGTATTATTGTAAATCATAAAATGAAATCAATTTGGAGAGATCTCCCTTAAAACATGTGGCTATAATAAATGACCATTTTATATAAATGGTATTATGTGGTCTAAATATATAAAGTCATATTCTTTTATACATATGGATTGTGTATTTGTATCCTTATGTAAAACTTTAGCCGCTATGTAAACTATTTCTCACCTTAATCGCTATTATTAATTCTAATTGATTTCACTAGTATTTTTTTCTTCTAAAAAGTAGTTTGAAATTACTATGTATTATAAAAACATATAATTCCAAATATGGAATTCATTTCCCCTAATTATAAAAATAAATTTTTCATAAATTAATTTAATATTATTTGATAATATGTGTCTCGAAATTGAGGTTTTAAAGAATAAAATTCCAAAAGATTAAAATGTTTTTATATCAAATTTCATTTTGAAATTTGTCCTGAGATCATTAATTAGGTTAATTGATATTAAATTTAACTATTTATTATTTATATCCATATTAATATAAATATATATATATATGTATATATATATTAATTAATTATATGAATACGTATTTTTGAATTGAAATTCAGTATTTTAAACCATTCATCAAAAAATAAAACTTCACAAAAAAATACCAAAAAAGTAACCCAAACTAAATATTGATATCTTGATTTAAAAAATGATAATAATTTTGTGAAATATAATGTTTAAATTTTTTAAAATTTATATTCAAAATGGTTAATCCATTAAAATTATATAAAATTACCCTTTATAAAAATGTATTTTTTTCATATTTTTTTTTGATTTTTCGGTTATACTTAAAAAAATTTATGTGTTTGAAAGATGATCATTGAATTTATAATATATTAAATTTATAGAAAAATTCTTCAAAATTGGATTCATTAATTTATGTTTACGATATTATATTCATTCATTGAAATTTTTTTTATAGAAATGTAAATATATTATTTAAAATATACTTTGCATTTCTTAATTAAATATTTATAACAAAAGGATTACTTTTTTATAATTTTGGAAACCACAGTATCACAACATAGTCAATATATTTCATATAATCTATTATAATGACAAGGTTATAATTATAATATTATTTTAATAGTTGTATAATATAGATCAATAGAACTCATTCGTGCATGTAAATGATGTTATCAAAGGAGCTCGGTATTGTGTGTAACATAAGTGAATCATTGCATTTCGTGTACTTGAAGCTACTCTATGTGTTATGCGTATTTCTATATTTACAATTTTTTTTGTTAAAATCAATTCAAAGTCATTTATTTGATATAATATAATCTATTGTTAGTGATGTCTCAAATGAAAAATATCAAAATTATTAATTTAATTAGAAAACAATTTTCATAAATTTATTAGTGTTAAATTATTCCCCCATAAATGGAATTTAGTCCTCAAATTCATCTGGATTAAAAATACATTAAGACATAAATTTTTCTTTTTTAGATACTGATATCATTATTATTAATTCTAAAACATTCATTAAAAATGTATATTTAGAAGCATATTGTTTATGAAAAGTAACTCATAACTAGGTTTCCTCGTTAGAGAACTAATGTGGAAAGAGAAATCGTGAACATAGAAGATAAATCCTCCCAACATATTATTTCGGAGAGTGATAGAGAACATGTTTAGGAAAAAGTTAATGATCATAAATCCATTACCAAAACAGTATTGAAATATGTCAATGATTTAACAAAAAATAATTCTAATGGGAAAAAATTTAATTTAAAGAACCTTAACCAATATTTGGTGATTTTCCCTAAGAAAATGTACATAAAGGATTTAATTACATTTAATAAGAAGAATCTCGCCATTGGGTTTTATCTCGGAATATTTCCACCTTATTAATTAGACCATGAAATGATGTTGAATATGTATTTCCTAAATCATTAAATGATCATGAGATCCATAAATTGAATGATATACAATTCCATAAAACTTTATTTTAAATTGAAATAAATGTTTTCACATGTTACCCAATATGCATAAATCCATAGAAGGAGTTTAAATAACGTAATATCTAAAACCACATCTAATTTTTAGTTAACCCATTCCACAAATTCCCAATCATGTAACACTTCTAAAACATGAAAATACTATGCCTTAGAAAGAACCTCACTAAATTACATTAACATTGATCCATAATATATTATAAATTATAACTTGCTTGTAACATTAATGAAATGTTAATACCTTCATTATATATTCTCTTAAAAAATGGAATTAACATGAATTTCCAAAAATCCATTTGGAAAAAAATAAATTATTAATTATTAAAAATATTGATAGATATATTACATAGAATACAAGAAGTTATAAAAATAATCAATGATAACATAGGCCTCATTTCCAAAAAAAATTATTTATCACTTCTAACATCCAAAATTCCATCAGATTTACTTTATCAATATCATCTTCTGGTTATCCATAGAAAATACAATTTTCTCATCCTCATGAACATGTTAAGGGACACCTTCCATTACTATACCTTAACATTAGAAAATTATAGGACACCGATATCATTTTAAATGTTCTTGAAAATAATTAATTTATAACAAATAAAAACTATCCTTATATTATTTAGTATTCATATTACATAAAATTTTAATTCCTAAACAAATACACATCAATCAAAAAAAATTATTCATAAACCATTATCCATGATTCATCATCCAATTACTTAATACCAATTTAATAAAACATGAAATATTAATCACATATTATGGTTCATAATTTCCTATATAATCTTTTTTATAAAGATTAATGTAATCAAATTGGATGAACATAACATATCATTCATAACTAATTAAATGTCTCTATATCTTTAGCAAATAAAAAATTACTTCTACCATCTTACTAATTATATTCTTGTGATTTATTCTCTATAAGCCGATTTTCAGAAACCCCATAAAATAAACATCTAAAACATTCAATGTGAACCTCTTTCCTTCGGGTTCATGACATTCACTAAAACTACAAACAATTGTGTGAGCGACACTTATCAGGGTGAAAACCTACAAAATCATAGAAAAATTACTTAAAAATGTCTAAATCTTGAAAATTTCCATAATCTATGAAACCATAAGTTTATACAAGTCTATTAATAGACATCATGTATTTTTATCATTCAAATAATTTAAAATGATTTTATGATTTCCCATAGAATATCCACTCAGAAGTGTTGAAGGCGGTGTGCAGCAAGGCCCTTTTTTGTGCCCCATTTTTAATAATTAATGATGTTATAGTATACCTCCTTTTTAATTTTAGTTCTTCAATATATTATGTGATTAATAAATTATTAAATATTTTTATTTTTTTTATAATAGTTATATCAACGATTATTTTAATTTTGGGAATAAATATGATTCTGTAAATTATGAAAATACAGATTACATGTGTTTATAAAAATAATCCATTGATTGCCAACATTTTTTAATGTAAAACATATTAAACATAAATATCGATTATTAAAAATATTATTTTTTATCCCCAAAATTCCATTTTGTATTAATTTATAAATTAGTCACTATTATTAAATTATATTAATGATATTTATTTGTAATATATTCAGTAAAACAATATTTAATTCATTGAATATTTTTTATTGGATTACGATAAGAATAAATTAAATTTTATGCATAAAACCTACTTATTCTAAAAAAAATTACTACATTTTAATGGAACATATATTATAGACAAATATTTTTACAATATTATAAATTTCATTTGAAAAAAATATTATTTTTGAAATTTTAATATAAAATTTTACTATGGTTATATTTTTTATTATTTTTGATAACTTTCATTTTTAAGGAAGAGTAATGTGACTGTTGAAATAGTAATATTACCCTTAGTGGTTTTAATTTAAACCACATAATAGAAACATCACCTATAAAAGAATAAATAATTTTTTTTCTATTATTAATGAAAATATGGTGTATTTATATCCTGGAATATGTAAAATAAATGGTTTAATAATTATAGTTTAACTATTTGAATTTTTGTGAAAAATATATATTTATTTACAATCAATTAATAATGTAATTATTAAAAATAAGATTTATGCTCATAAATTAAATTCATAAATTAATATATTTTTTCATATTATTATAATATTATTTTAAGGGGCCTTAATTAATTTTTTATGTTTTCATAAAATCAATTATAATTTTTAATCTGTATTTTTCTAGTAAGCATATGATTTCATTTAAAAATTAAAAATATAATTTTTAGAAAAATATATGCATCAAATATATTTCATTTCTAATTCTACCCAATAAAAATGGTTATGGTGAAATTATGGTATTTTTCTAAATAGTTATATTTTTTGGTGAGTAGTAAAATAGGGAAATTAAGTATATTTATCATTTTATCCAAATACCTGAATTATTGATTCATGGTTGACATATGGATGAGGTAATATGAACTTTTTCTAGAAGTCGCATGCATTATTTAAGGTTTTTAGTCACCCTAATCCACACCATTTCTTCTCTTCATCCTATATAATAAGATAATGAATTAAATAAATTGAAAACACCCTTCCTTCCAAATAATAATACCACCCTCACACCCCCTCTTCTCGTCACCCCTAGGTATCCTTGAATAATTTTCAATTTCTACACAATTCATCTCCCAATCCTATAAACCACATTCTAGTATTCCTATTATATCTAGAAAAATGTATTTTTCATGTTCCTTGAAGATGTTCTTATGAATAAGAATTCAAGAGGAAAATACATTTTTTGTTCAGATTAAATTTCATTCAATTTATTTTCATTCTTATTCTATCATGACCACTTTCTTCTAAAAATGTTTGATAACTAAAATATATTATATATACTATATAATTTTTATTTTAATGTTATATCCATCATTAAACCCTTTTTCTTCCCCATTTTATTCTAAAAATGAAATCATCATCCGTGATGTGCCGATTTTCCACCTTCCCAGAAGATGCAACAACATTATCCAATACCCCCCTAAAGGATTGTTATTAAATAATTTTTATTGTTAAAAAATATTATAATATATTAAATACAACATATATAATTTTATAAAAACATTATATGTATATAATATTAATTCCTAAAAAAACCACTTCTAAACATTCCAAAAAAGGCCAAAATAATCTAAATGATTATAATTATTGTTCTATCTAATGAATCATATTCATATTTGTTAAAAAAATTACCATTTATTCCTATTAAATTTTATTAATAACATGTTATTACAACTCCTGATATCCATTTACATTATACAAGAAATTTCATAAATGTATACTAGTAAAACAATCCGGAAAACCATGGAAACGAACACTCCCAAATGACGAAATTGAATATTATAACAATTAAAAAATTCAATAAATGAAACAAAAATTACATTAAATTAAATAAATATTTAATATTATTTTAATTAAATAATTAATCAATCTAATTTCATTGTGTAAGATAGTAAGTATAAGTTAAGAACACTTTTAATCATAAGTTATGGGTTTTATCATCTCTAATTTAATTATAAGAGATATCCCTAATTCAAAATTATTTCTTTTCAATGCTGCATGTATAAATATATTTGACATATAAAATAATTAATATATATATATTACAATTATTAAATAATTAATTTTGTAATTAATATTTTTAGGCTGCATACAATTCAATTGAATACAATGTGGAATTGGATTCTCCCCAAACATCCATTTTTTATTCAAGGTATTGTTTCTCTATTATTACCGCAATGTAAATCCTATTTATTTTTTATATAAATCGAAAAAAATATTTTCAAATGCTCCAAAATAATATATCCAGATCATTTAATCTTTATTTTATTGGAAATAAATGATTTTATAATATTCCCATGTCAATTCATCCTGATAAGCATGCCCAATTTAAGGGCACAACCCATCTTCTTAAAAATTTTCTAATCCACATAATAATATTTTATAGTCCATAATTTTATTAAAAAAATTCACAAATTTAATCATGAAAAAAAAATCATTGATCATTTCTAGTCATATACAGAAATTATTCTTTTTTTCACTTTAATGACTCGTATATTTTATCTTAAACCACACTAAATAGGTCCTTTTCTATACATTCAAAAAAACATATTTTTCAAGGATTTAAATATGCTGGACATCATTTATTCCTCAAACATAATTTAATAATCATAGAATTTCATTTTTGTGATATACAAGTTTATAATATGATTTCATGTAAAAAACAACTTATTTTTTCGAAAGAACTCTTCTTCTCATTGTAAAACTATGTGTTTTATCATCTCAGTATTACTTATATGAGATATATTCATTTTTCAAAAATAATTCTTATGTGTGGTGTATGCATTTCCATTTTATATATCATATCAGTAATCTCTATTATTATGAAGTTATATGTTCCATTTAATGATATATACTTATTACGGGTTTCAATTTAATTATTTCAAAGAGGTATGGGATGATGGGAATTATTAAATATTAATATCCTAATGTATTTTTCAATGGTCTCATTTAAATTTATTTTCAAACATTTCATCATCATTTTTCAAATAATTCACTTAATAGAGGCTTAACTCTTATGATTATGTCAGCCTTGTTTTATTGAATGGTTTATGATTAATTTCACACTAGACGTTCTCTCTCGGTATAATTTTGGCTATTGTTGTTAAAGTAATAAAACTTTATATGCTATTTTTTCAATATAATTGTTTATGTTTTTAATATATCATGATTTACAAATTATTAATGTATTGGACATATTTAGATCTAGGTTGTGACCTCTATTTCCCCTCAATGCATCATTCAGTATCATTAGGAAAACTAGACAAGGTTTTGGCCAAGGATTTATCCCTAAATGTAATGTTCTTAGTTGTGGAATTGATAGTATATTTATGATTTTTTTCATTATGGATTCCTTCAGTATGATTATATTAGTTTATACTCGATGTGATTATTCGAATAGTTAAATATCCATGTTTTTTTCAATATCATCTGATTATTTATACGTAATTATTTATTATACTTTTATTCCTACCAAATTATGGTCATTATTATATTATAATTGCTTATGTTTTTTGTTATTCACCATTATTTATAGTTTTTTTTATTTATGATATCCTTTTCTATATTTAAAATTGTTCCTGAGAATCTAATCTCACCCATTTCATATGTTTTATTTTTTCACATGACACGATGAAGTATATGATGATTGATATGTAGGGTTTAGCATGGATTCTTTTGTAGTTTACAATGGTGATCATATGATGTCTTTATTTCATGTTGAAATGTGATGATCATGTGTATAATCTAGAATTCAAATTGCTAAATTGATCATTCCTTTTGGATTCTACTATTGTATAAATACAAATATAATAATGTGAGGAACTAATGTTGGGTTACTGGGGTCGATGGCTTTATAGGTGTTATCAAATCATGTTTATTTGAATACTTGGAATATATTTTTAGAAAACAGAGATTAGTGGAAAACCCCTAAGAGATAAATTATGGTTAATTGTAGAAGAACATTCTAGACTATTGAAATGATAGATATTATGTTTTTATTTTTAGAAAAACATCCTTATCTAGGTGCTACAAGTGAATGTGGTTTTGGAATAGATGATCCTAGGAGTTAATACTCTGGAAAAGTTTGTTAATCCCGAATCAGACTAACCAGGTTCATGACAACATGCCTCTTTGCACACCTGGTTTGAGACTCTCAAGGGATATTCCAAATGTTATTAAAATTTCATTTAATAATAATTATGATGAGTTTTAATATATGATAAAATTGAATAAAAAATGTTAAACCTAAGTTTTTTAGATGAAATATCAGTGGTTATGATATTTTATACAATATTTTACATTTTATCACTATGACTATTGTTACTCACACTTTACTTTCCTATTTTATTCAATGGTTTTAACGTGAAGGATTCATGTTTACGTTGATAATTATGGAAAAGTTGTTTTTTTTGTGAAAGAAAATAATTTTTTGATATGACCAAAAGATATCGTGTTTATGCCTAATATGTTTTCCTATTGTATTATTAGAAAAATATACCTTAACCATCTACCAAACTGACCAATGTATAGAAATATAGATTTTTTTAGAAAATATAGAGGTGGAGACCCATTATAAATTAAGCCTTCATTACCAACTTGAAAAAAATATTGAAGGATACACAAAAGAAAATGTTTGAATAGAATAGAGATATTATTTATGTGTGAGATATAAGGACATTGAGGAAGTAATTATTTAATAAAAATGATGATTACGATGAAAGTAAAGAAAACGAATCATGTGAATTAATTTGAAGTTTATTGAATTAAATGTGGGCAATTTGGGTAATACCCATGTCAATAACATGTTTTATAAGATAAAATCTAGACCAAGGACATATGTGGATATAAATGGATTATTTATTTATGTATTACTGTAGTTTTGAAAATATTAGTTAATATGATATTTTGTGGTCAAAATTATTTCCATTATGTCAATTATATATATTTTTGGATTTCATATTAATATTTTATTAGAAAAAATGAAAACACATAGGTCGAATGACAACCCATTCCATCTGGCAAGGCTATACAGTTTCAATAGACAACCGAAGCGAGACAATGATGAAACACCTACTACTATTATATGTGAATTCCAAGATAGCATTGATTTTTAAATATAATCTAACGTTTAAAGTTAATTTTTATTTTCATGAATTATTTAGTAACAAATAGAAAAACATTGGAATGGAAAATTATTTGTTGATTAAGTGATTACTAATGTTTCGAAAGACATTTTTATTTTAGAAATCATATTGGAATAATGTTGACAAAATATTATGAGTAATAAAGGATGAATTGTATTTTGGAGTCGAATGTGATTTTATTGTTACATAACGGTGATTCATGTTATTTATAGAAACCATTATCAATCCTTAGATATTATGAGATTTTAGAAATTAAAATTTTCAATTAAAAGGGAGTCATGATATTTGGAAGACTAAATGATCAAATCATTCTCATTTTTGTGTTTAAATACTTGTCTTGAATTTTATAAAATTGATAGTTATATATTGAATGATCTATGTTTACCATTAAATATTACTATTGAATTTTTTTGACACTATTTTGGGAATTATTAAATCATATATAAAGAAATATTCCTTCAGTATAATGAATTGATGAATATATAATTAAACAATATTGAAATTTTTGATACATAGAAGTTGATTAAAATTATTCAGAGGTGATAAATTCATCTTGATCATTAATTCAAAGTATATGGAATGAAATTAAAATAGATTGAATAACAACTGGTGTTTTTTATTATTCTTATTACATGGAGAGTAATCAGGTTTTTTTAATTTCTCGTAATATTTTCTTGATAGTAAAGGAATCTACCAACTCTAAGAAATGTATTTTGAAAAATAAACATTATCTTTTACTATTCTATACTATGAGATCATTTATATTTTATCTGATCACAATATTTATAGTTTTGTGATAGTTACCTTTCTAATTACCATGTACATTATCATTATCGATTGAAACATGATGCTTATATTTTTCTTCCTTATATATGTTTTCGCATCCTACTAATTTTATCATTTTGGAAAGCGTAATTTTTTTTATTAATATCTAATTTTCCTTTCCTACTTATTATGATGGTGTTCAATTAATCTTATTTCTAATGTGGGATTCCCAAAAAAGAATTTTCATGTATTAATCTCCAATTTTCAAGATAAATAAAAAATTGGGAGGACACATTTTGTTGAAGGTAGGGTGAGTGTCTCAAGAAAATATTTTACATCATAAATCTTTTCATATTTAACTTCTTCTATAACTTATAGAAATACAAAATGAAAAAATAATATTATTTAATTATTATAGTTATATCCTATATATTGAGAATAATGTGAATAATTGATAATATTTAAATTATGAAAATATTTATTAGAAATGTTTTTAAACATATTCAATTAATTTCAAATGAAAACCAGTTGACCATAAAATATATATTTTATAAAAACAGTTTTTTATGCCCACAATTATATATTACATAAATAATTAAATATATTACTATTTTTGAATGATCTTAATGAAATTTATATAATATATATTCACTAATATTTTTAAATTCACTCAATCTGTTTGATTTGATTAAGATAAGAATAAAACCAATTTTTAGAATAAAATATATTTTTATCTGAAAGGAAATTTTACCACCTTTTAATGTTGAACATTTTATGAACTAAATTTTGACACTTTTATAAATTATATTTGATAATATAAAAATTATTTTATAATTTTTAATATAAAAATGTTAATTAGATAATGTTTTTTTATTTTTTTGATTTATTTTCATTTTCTAGGAATGGTAATGGAACAATGGAATAATAATATTCCACATAGGATAAGTTATTTTATGAATAGAATGTTAGCATCACATACAGAATTATATAAAAAAATTATTTATCTTATATATGAATTTATTATATTTTTATGTCTTTTAATTTGTAACATAATTTATTAAAAATGATTTTTTATGATTAAGCATATTTTTGACTCATAATTGTTAAAATAGAAATTTATAACTAATATTGTGATTTAAAATAAATTTTATTTTCATAAAATATTTGGAAAATTTAAAAAAAAAATTGTTGTGATTATAATATAAAATTATGATCCCTTAGTATTTTTTTGGAAATTTTATAAATTCAGATATAAATTTATAATCGGTATTTTTTCTAGTTAATATTGATTTTATTTAAATAAAAATTTCTCTTATTTAGAAAATAATTTTCCTTATATTTAATTCAATATTCAATTAAACACGTTTAATATTGGTTAGGGTGAATGATTTGGACTTTTCTAATATAGCTGAAGTTTTATTTAATTGTAAAATATGATAATTTATGATATTTTACTTTTTTAAAAAAAATAAATGTATTATTATGTCATGGATGAAGTAAAGTTGGGGTTTGAACAAATTTTTTGACCTAACATGAATTTTTTACTATTCATATTAACATTAATAAAAACTACTGCATGTATTTACCAAAAATAAAAAACAATTGAGTAATGTTATGGGAAAACCCCCTCTCATCAACTATAAAACCACACCTCACTCCCTCTTCTCCTCACAGCTCCAAATCCTTGAATAATGTCCAATAATTTCTTAATTGTTAAACTGAACCTCTCCACAACATGATGTATTTCCCAGTGTCACCAAAATTACGATTTTAATGATCCTTTGGAGCATCTCAATGAAATGAATTTTGGATGTTAATCCATTTTTCATTCATATTAAATTTATTTTAATTTTTTTTCATTATTATTATATACGTACATGTTATGAAAAAACATGCCTGATATCTAGATTATATTATATATACTATAAAACTATTATGTATATGTAATATCCTTCATAAAACCCTTTCTCTTACCCCTTTTTTTGAAAATATGAAAACATCGTCTCTTGTGTGCCAATTTACCACCACAGTGGACAACACAAATTTATATTCCATTACTTAATTAAAGTATAGTTTTAAAATAAATTTTATTGATAAAAAAGTCATTATTTTATTTAATAAAACTTTTTAATAGTATTTAATTATTATATATACATAATATTAATTCATAAATCAAATCTACTTCATAATGATTGAAAAACATCCAAAAATAATCTAAATGATTATCAATAATGTTATCTATAGTAAATCATCCTTATATCAAGAAAAATAATATGTTATAATATAAGTAATTCAAATTAAAGTTAATTAATAAAATATTACTTCAATTGTGGATAAAAAATATCATTTTTTATGTTCCTTCCAACATGTATACACAAAATACAATCATGAAAACCAAGAAAAGGAACACTAAAAAATAAAGAAATTTAATATTATAACCATTATTGAAGATATAAATGAACATAATTAAATAATAGTAAATAAAATTATTTTAGAAAGTGTACTTAATTTAATTATTATAGAATATAATTTATATATCTGGGATAACATGTAGATGTGAATAACACTTTCATACATATGTAAGGTTTTCTCATCTCACAATCATTTATATTATATATGCATTAGTAACCACTACTTATTGTGTGTTTTGTATGTATAAGTCCATTTTATATATCTTAGAAATAATATAATATTATTTGCGGAATTAAATGTTTAATTTTATTATTATTATTATATTTATGTGTAAAAATATTTTATTGGTTACAATGTGGTATTTGATTCTCTACGAACAACCATTTTTCATTTGTGTTAAGCTTTATCATTCATTAACCAACTCTAATTCTTCATTATTTGTATTTAATTTTCATAATTATAAGTATATTTAAAACAAACATTTATCTATTTCATTTCATAATTTTCTTTTTGAAAATATATTTCGTTATATGGCTTCATTCACAATTCATCTGTAATAAGATAGCCCTACTTGAGGGGAATTCCCAATTTCATAACAATTTCCAATTTCACACTATAATCTGAATTAAGTGAATTTTTTTTAAATCAGTAATTTTATCATGAAAAACTATCTATATTGATTTCTTGTTTAATAAAAAAAATTATTTCATTGTCCACATTAATGGCACTTTTATGAATCAAAACAAATTTCATTAATGTGGAAAAAGGAATAATTTATTTATTAAACAAGAAATAAATATAGATAGTTTTTCATGATAAAATTATTTATTTAAAAAAACATTCACTTAATACAGATTATAGTGTGAAATTGAAAATTGTTATGAAATTTGGAATTCCCCTCATGTCGGGCTATCTTATTACAGATGAATTTTGAATGAATCCATATAAAGAAATATATTTTATAACATATAATACAGATTAAAAAAACTTTTTATTCACTTAATACAAATTAAAAAAAACTTTTGTTATGTGTTCACGATATTCACAGATCATTTATGACTCAAAACAAATTTCATTAACCTCAATTTTAATTTTTATGATAAAAATGTTTAAAATATAATTTTATAACATCTAAAATTTCTTTATTGAAAATAGCACTTCTTTTCAATGTAAAAAATGGTTTTTCTCATCTCACATTATTATTATATGTGATATACTAATTGTCCACCACTTACTCCATGATTGTGTTGTATTTTTTCCATTTATGTATCATAAGATGAATATAAATATTCTGATAATATTAGATGTTTCTTTCTAGGTTATTCCCACATCGTGATCATGATTTATATATTTTAATGTGATATGTGACCCTTTAGAATGTTAATGTATTATTTTCCTTTTGAATATTTAAATAGTCTCACATTAATGTAATATCATCTATCACAAAATTCTTTTTAATATATTTTAATCCATCTATTATTATTTCCAATGATACCATTTAACATATGATATTGAAGTGTTTAGGATTAGTTTGACAATGGTTGTGCTATCTTGATACCGTTGTGCGGTTTATGGTTTAATTATTCACATTTCATATGATATTTTTTCAATTCAAAAAATTATATTATTTATGATTCTCCCATTTCATATGTGGTTTGTATTTGAATTTATAAGTGATGTTATTGGTTTCCTATATCCACTCAATGCATCGGTAGGTCTTATTAGAAAATCTAGATAGGATTTTGGCGGAGGCCTTACACATTTATATAAATATCATGGTTTAGGACGTGATGGTGTGTTTATGATGTTCGAGATTATGAATTGCCTCATTATGATACAATTTATTGATCTTATATGTTATTATTCATCTTTTAGAATATACATGGTTATGTTTCATTCTCATGTGATTATTTATATGGAATTATTTATTCAGCTTCTGTTATTTCTTAATTATTTATTTGATTATATTTTAATGGAATGATTTTTTATTTATTCAGAATGCCTTATATTTTATGATTATATATGGTTTTTTACTATATTTTATATAAAAATTGTAATAATTTTATATCACCCATTTCTTTTGTTTTATTCTTCTCCATGATATGGATAAGTATATTATGACTATTATGCAGGGTAATGCTAGGTGTTTATTTCTATTTCTAATTCATTTGTTGTGTTGTTTTTCAGTTCATGTAGTAATGTGAAGTTCATGTTTGTAATATAGATTCCAAAACTACTATATCCGTCAATCCTTTGGTATTTGTCCCTTGTATCTTTTATAATGTAATTATTTATGTCACTAGAACTTGGGTATTGGGGTCAGGGTATTAATAACAATTTTCGATCATGTCTAGATTAATACATTGTTTTCCATGTTTTTACCCCTATGTGCATATTTTCTAGATCCACAAAAACATGTAGAATCCAAAAATGAATCTATTTTCATTAAATACACACTATAAATCCATTACCAAAATTTGAAGACATTTTCCTAAAAATTTACCCATCCATTAACTTAACCTTAGAGACATCCATACACATTTCCTTAGAATTTCCCCAAGTGTTATTAGTAATGTTTTGTCTTCCAATTTCAAAATGTTTTAGAAAATATTTCATGTGATGGAATAAAAAAACCCATGTTTGACATTCATGTATATTAAATATTTTGATATGAGTATTCATTAAATTTTAACAATACATTCTCAATGAATATAATATTTTTTTCATTGAATACCTAAAACATAGTCTTATAATCTACTAAAAATCGTCACTTTTCTCAGTAAATATCATCCCCATTAGTAATCATATAGAAAAACATTCATCATGAACTAGGAAAATTAAACATTTGAAAGGGTGATACTTGATTCTTAGTGAGGTTAATTAAAGGAGATACATAATCAATTGAAGAGTACAGTGGTTTGAGAACATGATAATATCATATTAAGGTCATACCATTCAAATCAAAGATCCTATAAATGTGTCCTGGATTAATGATTGGTAGTTCGTAATAAAATTTTATTATGTTAATAATAATAATAATCCATGAGTGTATATCATATGAATAAAATATAGAATTTTTTCATACACATCATCTTATAAAATTTTAACCATGTCAAATTAGAAATAGGATCATTCATTATGTTATGGACATGTAATTAGGACACCACATAAATTTTTTTCCCTTAAAACAAGTACACACATAACATTGTGGACTTGTATTAAGGTTCATATATAACAATCGTTTTATATATTTTATTTATCATTTCTGAATCATATTAGGGAACATTATATGGAATCTACCTACAAGGAGAGATAAGACAATATCCAATGTCACATTCATTTCCTTATAAGGGTTAGAGTTTATCCTTCTTTAAATTGGGGATTGGGTTTCCCCGTCATCGCAGAGTGGATTGGATTTTCCCATTAACCCATGGTGGATTTGTTTCACCATAATTCTATTGTGGATTAGGACACACCTGCTTCCTATTTTGGATCATCACACAGTTCCTCCACATTGTTGAACAATACTGTCAACATGTTTTCCGTCATTATCAAATGAGATATAAATCATTACCAAAAGAATTGGATGCATATATAGGTACCACCATTCTTGTAAAATATAAGGATCTCAACCAATATAAGTGGAATACTTAATCGTATAATACATATATGTATTGTAAAGTGGTTTCTGGGAATCCCCATTATATAAGTTGTAATAGTCTTGCCTAACACTATATGGGCCTCCATATTGTATTAGCCTTGTCTAGGAACCAAAAAATAAAATTTTGTAACATATCATCTTAAAAACAAATTATAATAGTTATTCATGCAAAACTTTAATAACCCAATGAATAAATTGGATTTCATTTCGATATCATAGAAATGCAACTTTTCCATTGAAAAGAAATGGATTACATAAAATTTAAACCCCCAAAAAATAAACAATTTATATAAATAATATGAATTGTATCCATGGATGATATCCATTGTATGTCATAATCTATATCAATTGTTGTTATCTTATATGGATAATGATTTTGAAATATTATATAAAATATAAATTTTCATTGACATTCACTTTTTTAAAATCATATATCATTTTAAAAAAACATTTTCTTTGAAATACACTTTGAAAACATATACATGAATAACTAAAAATCATTTAATTTATTTCATCTCTAAAATTTAATTTCTTATTTGAAAAACTATTTTTTACAACATACATCCTTTTGAAAACATTTTTTCCTTTGAAAATTCATCTTGATCATTAATTCAAAGTATATGGAATGAAATTAAAATAGATTGAATAACAACTGGTGTTTTTTATTATTCTTATTACATGGAGAGTAATCAGGTTTTTTTAATTTCTCGTAATATTTTCTTGATAGTAAAGTAATCTTCCAACTCTAAGAAATGTATTTTGAAAAATAAACATTATCTTTTACTATTCTATACTATGAGATCATTTATATTTAAACTGATCACAATATTTATAGTTTTGTGATAGTTAGCTTTATAATTACCATGTACATTATCATTATCGATTGAAACATGATACTTATATTTTTCTTCCTTATATATGTTTTCGCATCCTACTAATTTTATCATTTTGGAAAGCGTAATTTTTTTTATTAATATCTAATTTTCCTTTCCTACTTATTATGACGGGGTTCAATTAATCTTATTTCTAATGTGGGATTCCCAAAAAGGAATTTTCATGTATTAATCTCCAATTTTCAAGATAAATAAAAAATTGGGAGGACACATTTTGTTGAAGGTAGGGTGAGTGTCTCAAGAAAATATTTTACATCATGAATCATTTCATATTTAACTTCTTCTATAACTTATAGTAATACAAAATGAAAAAATAATATTATTTAATTATTATAGTTATATCCTATATATTGAGAATAATGTGAATAATTTATAATATTTAAATTATGAAAATATTTATTAGAAATGTTTTTAAACATATTCAATTAATTTCAAATGAAAACCAGTTGACCCTAAAAGATATATTTTATAAAAACAATTTTTTATGCCCACAATTTTATATTACATAAATAATTAAATATATTACTATTTTTGAATGATCTTAATGAAATTTATATAATATATATTCACTAATATTTTTAAATTCACTCAATCTGTTTGATTTGATTAAGATAAGAATAAAACCAATTTTTAGAATAAAATATATTTTTATCTGAAAGGACATTTTACCACCTTTTAATGTTGAACTTTTTATGAACTAAATTTTGACACTTTTATAAATTATATTTGATAATATAAAAATTATTTTATAATTTTTAATATAAAAATGTTAATTAGATAATGTTTTTTTATTTTTTTGATTTATTTTCTTTTTCTAGGAATGGTAATGGAAAAATGGAATAATAATATTCCACATAGGATAAGTTATTTTATTAATAGAATGTTAGCATCACATACAGAATTATATAAAAAATTTATTTATCTTATATATGAATTTATTATATTTTTATGTCATTTAATTTGTAACATAATTTATTAAAAATGATTTTTTAGGATTAAGCATATTTTTGACTCATAATTGTTAAAATAGAAATTTATAACTAATATTATGATTTAAAATAAATTTTATTTTCATAAAATATTTGGAAACTTTGAAAAAAAAAAATTTGTGATTATAATATAAAATTATGATCCCTTAGTATTTTTTTGGAAATTTTATAAATTCAGATATAAATTTATAATCGGTATTTTTTCTAGTAAATATTGATTTTATTTAAATAAAAAATTCTCTTATTTAGATAATAATTTTCATTATATTTAATTCAATATTCAATTAAACACGTTTAATATTGGTTAGGGTGAATGATTTGGACTTTTCTAATATAGCTGAAGTTTTATTTAATTGTAAAATATGATATTTTATGATATTTTACTTTTTTAAAAAAAATGTATTATTATGTCATGGATGAAGTAAAGTTGGGGTTTGAACAAATTTTTTGACCTAACATGAATTTTTTACTATTCATATTAACATTAATAAAAAATACTGCATGTATTTACCAAAAATAAAAAACAATTGAGTAATGTTATGGGAAAACCCCCTCGCATCAACTATAAAACCACACCTCACCCCATCTTCTCCTCATAGCTCCAAATCCTTGAATAATGTCCAATAATTTCTTAATTGTTAAACTGAACCTCTCCACAACTTGATGTATTTCCCAGTGTCACCAAAATTAAGATTTTAATGATCCTTTTGGAGCATCTCAATGAAATGAATTTTGGATGTTAATCCATTTTTCATTCATATTAAATTTTTTTTAATTTTTTTCATTATTATTAAATACGTACATGTTATGAAAAAACATGCATGATATCTAGATTATATTATATATACTATAAAACTATTATGTATATGTAATATCCTTCATAAAACCCTTTCTCTTACCCCTTTTTTGAAAATATGAAAACATCGTCTCTTGTGTGCCAATTTACCACCACAGTGGACAACACAAATTTATATTACATTACTTAATTAAAGTATAGTTATAAAATAAATTTTATTGATAAAAAAGTCATTATTTTATTTAATAAAACTTTTTAATAGTATTTAATTATTATATATACATAATATTAATTCATAAATCAAATCTACTTCATGATGATTGAAAAACATCCAAAAATAATCTAAATGATTATCAATAATGTTATCTATAGTAAGTCATCCTTATATCAAGAAAAATAATATGTTATAATATAAGTAATTCAAATTAAAGTTAATTAATAAAATATTACATCAATTGTGGATAAAAAATCCCATTTTTTATGTTCCTTCCAACATGTATACACAAAATACAATCATGAAAACCAAGGAAAGGAACACTAAAAAATAAAGAAATTTAATATTATAACCATTATTGACGATATAAATGAACATAATTAAATAATAGTAAATAAAATTATTTTAGAAAGTGTACTTAATTTAATTATTATGGAATATAATTTCTATATCGGGGATAACATGTAGATGTGAATAACAATTTCATACATAATGTAAGGTTTTCTCATCTCACAATCATTTATATTATATATGCATTAGTAACCACTACTTATTGTGTGTTTTGTATGTACAAGTCCATTTTATATATCTTAGAATTAATATAATATTATTTTCGGAATTAAATGTTTAATTTTATTATTATTATTATATTTATGTGTAAAAATATTTTATTGGTTACAATGTGGTATTTGATTCTCTACGAACAACCATTTTTCATTTGTGTTAAGCTTTATCATTCATTAACCAACTCTAATTCTTCATTATTTTTATTTAATTTTCATAATTATAAGTATATTTAAAACAAACATTTATCTATTTCATTTCATAATTTTCTTTTTGAAAATATATTTCGTTATATGGCTTCATTCACAATTCATCTGTAATAAGATAGCCCTACTTGAGGGGAATTCCCAATTTCATAACAATTTCCAATTTCACACTATAATCTGTATTAAGTGAATTTTTTTTTAAATCAATAATTTTATCATGAAAAACTATCTATATTTATTTCTTGTTTAATAAAAAAAAATTATTTCATTGTCCACATTAATGGCACTTTTATGAATCAAAACAAATTTCATTATTGTGGAAAAAGGAATAATTTCTTTATTAAACAAGAAATAAATATAGATAGTTTTTCATGATAAAATTATTTATTTAAAAAAAACATTCACTTAATACAGATTATAGTTTGAAATTGAAAATTGTTATGAAATTGGGAATTCCCCTCATGTCAGGCTGTCTTTTTACAGATGAATTTTGAATGAATCCATATAAAGAAATATATTTTATAACATATAATACTGATTAAAAAAAACTTTTTATTCACTTAATACAAATTAAAAAAACATTTGTTATGTGTTCACGATATTCACATATCATTTATGACTCAAAACAAATTTCATTAAACTCAATTTTAATTTTTATGATAAAAATGTTTAAAATATAATTTTATAACATCTAAAATTTATTTATCGAAAATAGCACTTCTTTTCAATGTAAAAAATGGTTTTTCTCATCTCACATTATTATTATATGTGATATACTATTTGTCCACCACTTACTCCATGATTGTGTTGTATTTTTTCCATTTATGTATCATAAGATGAATAAAAATATTCTGATAATATTAGATGTTTCTTTCTAGGTTATTCCCACATCGTGATCATGATTTATATATTTTAATGTGATATGTGACCCTTTAGAATGTTAATGTATTATTTTCCTTTTGAATATTTAAATAGTATCACATTAATGTAATATCATCTATCACAAAATTCATTTTAATATATTTTAATCCGTCTTTTATTATTTCCAATGATGCCATTTAACATATGATATTGAAGTGTTTAGGATTAGTTTGACAATGGTTGTGCTATCTTGATACCGTTGTGCGGTTTATGGTTTAATTATTCACATTTCATCTGATATTTTTTCAATTCAAAAAATTATATTATTTATGATTCTCCCATTTCATATGTGGCTTGTATTTGATTTTATAAGTGATGTTATTGGTTTCCTATATCCACTCAATGCATCGGTAGGTCTTATTAGAAAATCTAGATAGGATTTTGGCGGAGGCCTTACACATTTATATAAATATCATGGTTTAGGACGTGATGGTGTATTTTTGATGTTAGAGATTATGAATTACCTCATTATGATACAATTTATTGATCTTATATGTTATTATTCATCTTTTAGAATATACATGGTTATGTTTCATTCTCATGTGATTATTTATATGGAATTATTTATTCAGCTTCTGTTATTTCTTAATTATTTATTTGATTATATTTTAATGGAATGATTTTTTATTTATTCAGAATGCCTTATATTTTATGATTATATATGGTTTTTTACTATATTTTATATAAAAATTGTAATAATTTTATATCACCCATTTCTTTTGTTTTATTCTTCTCCATGATATGGATAAGTATATTATGACTATTATGCAGGGTTATGCTAGGTGTTTATTTCTATTTCTAATTCATTTGTTGTGTTGTTTTTCAGTTTATGTAGTAATGTGAAGTTCATGTTTGTAATATAGATTCCAAAACTACTATATCGGTCAATCCTTTGGTATTTGTTCCTTGTATCTTTTCTAATGTAATTATTTATGTCACTAGAACTTGGGTATTGGGGTCAGGGTATTAATAACAATTTTCGATCTTGTCTAGATTAATACATTGTTTTCCATGTTTTTACCCCTATGTGCATATTTTCTATATCCACAAAAACATGTAGAATCCAAAAATGGATCTATTTTCATTAAATACACTCTCTAAATCCATTACCAAAATTTGAAGATATTTTCCTAACAATTTACCCATCCATTAACTTAACCTTAGAGACATCCATATACATTTCCTTAGAATTTCCCCATGTGTTATTAGTAATGTTTTGTATTCCAATTTCAAAACGTTTTAGAAAATATTTCATGTGATGGAATAAAAAAACCCATGTTTGACATTCATGTATATTAAATATTTTGATATGAGTATTCATTAAATTTTAACAATACATTCTCAATGAATATAATATTTTTTTTCATTGAATACCTAAAACTTAGTCTTATAATATACTAAAAATCGTCACTTTTCTCAGTAAATATCATCCCCATTAGTAATCATATAGAAAAACATTCATCATGAACTAGGAAAATTAAACATTTGAAAGGGTGATACTTGATGCTTAGTGAGGTTAATTAAAGGAGATACATAATCAATTGAAGAGTAGAATGGTTTGAGAACATGATAATATCATATTAAGGTCATACCATTCAAATCAAAGATCTTATAAATGTGTCCTGGATTAATGATTGGTAGTTCGTAATAAAATTTTATTATGTTAATAATAATAATAATCCATGAGTGTATATCATATGAATAAAATATAGAATTTTTTCATACACATCATCTTATAAAATTTTAACCATGTCAAATTAGAAATAGGATCATTCGTTATAGTTTCAATCAAACAATGTGGCTCTTGCTACCCTTTATGTTTCTCACATAATTAAGACTCTTTTTTAGTAAAAACTATGAGATAAAAATTCCACCCACTGTATTTTTCTATATTAAATGAATATAGACTCTTAACAAGACCCATAATATCTTGGAACCATCTATACACTATAGAGAATTTTTATAATGATAAAATTATGAATTAGTCAAAAACAATGGTGTTACACATTTGAGAAAAAGGAAATTTCATTAAACATCTCTTCTTTAATGAAACTCTCTATATATATGGATTTATGGTGGTAAAGAGGATTAACATTGAAAATATATAGACACTATGATTTCACATCATCCTACCTCCCCCATGAATCATTCCATGTATAATATTTTTAACATAGCACATTTATTAATAAAACCAACCTTTCGTGAAGTGTATTTACACTCTAATCCATGTATGCACTAGATACTCCATAAGGGAAATTTACACATCTAAATCAACCACTTCTGGATCGATTAAATTTTATGGGTATGGATCATACCAATGAAGATTTGGGATGTCAATAAAATCTTTCATAGATCTGTATCTATGAAGATGTGTTATTTTTTAATCTACTTGTGTGATTCATTTGAAAACCTAAAATGGAATAATGAATTGTGGAAAATTCATACCCCATAATTGAATCTTTTTATTCCCAATAATAGAAATACACATATGGAAACCTAGTATCTAATCATTTGGACCTACAATAATGTCTCCTAGGTTAGACTCAGTCCAAAAAAATTACATCCCCTTCCTATGGATAGCACATAGGGGATCATCATGGCCTACCATATATGTTCTCATAGGATCCATCCATATGGTAGCCTGAATGATATTATTATAATATAAATCTTCATGTTCAATTTTTTTCTCCCAATACCACCAAAAGTAATTTAATGATGTTACTATAATTTCATTTATCACAAGAATCACATGCTCTATTTTTTCAATTCTAATGGTGATATTCCATGACCAGAATCACCTATGCGCACAACTACTTCTAGAACCCCTTCCAAAATTGATACATGAAGCACGGGTCCCTATAATAAATGATAGAATGAGGTGAAACAATATTATATATGAAAAAAATAACAAATATCCTTTCTATCTCATCAACTATGAAGATATTTCAAACTTGTATGAATTGGGAAACCAAAATTACATATTCAATTACTACACAAACATTATAGTTTTTATGTGTTGATCTAGGTAAATTAGTAATAAACTACATAGAAACATCATTTATTTTCCCTTTTGGGCATGAATAATGCATCTAAAAGTCTAGACGGGCGCTGATTCGCTGCCTTCATATTCTAATATGAGGGAAAATGAGTGATATATCAAGATATATTTCATTTCCTTGAGGGATATCAATATAGATGATGCATTTAATGATATATCTTGGTGACATAGGGATGTACCATATAGGTTGAGGCATGATATTCCCACATCAGCGACACTCTGATTTCACCTAGAACCTAGACTATCAAATGAATGATTAAAGTTTCATCCTCGTTCATGGACCACTATAATATAAATCATCATTTGAGATAATTTTCATTAGGACTAGCCACTTAGGATATGATATTTTCCGCATTATCACCTTCTCAATAAGTATAGAACCCAATACTATAGCCATGATCTCATTATTCCCCAGATCCTCCAAAAACTAAACATGTATCACTGATAATATGTAAAATTATATTACACCCGCATTTGGCCTCTTGATCCACCTATTTATAATCCTTCTAGTGTAGATAATCGCATACAACATTTCAGTTTCTAGGCTTGTATAGAATATTGAAGTACTCAGATTACCAGTACTCAGCCATTTTATACTGCCGATGATTCAGATCATACAATGTAATGATATAATTGTTGAGTTTTTGTTTAGTTAATACCAAAAAAATTCCCCACGTAATTAATTCAAACAATAACATAATGCATGAACTACCATAGCTAGCTCGAGGTCATGTGTCATGTAATTTTTCCTAAGAGGCCTTAACAAACAAGACACATATGTTATAACTCCCTGTTTTGGAATCAAACCTCTCTAATACTAGTTCCTAATTCATTACAGTAAGTATTATGTCCACTTACCACCTGAGGGATAATGAATATAAGTGTTAAAGACAATCTTCCTTACAAATCCTAAAATTATTCTTCAAAATCCTATACACACATTAATTTCACACCATTCAGAGATAAGAACATAAGAGTAACTGAAAGGCATGATAAATCATAGTTTTAGTATCTATAATATAAGTATATCCCCTATAAAATCCATATATTAAACTAATTACATGGATGATATTAGGAAACCACATCTCTCACTTTTTCTTGGTCTATTTATACAAATGACTTCATGATGACATGTACTAGGAAGTATACATTACCGATCGAGAAGTGGAAATTGCTGACCTTAGAGGAACTCTAGTCGTCTCTAATTTTATTCATCATGATCACTAGATGGATTGAATGTTCACGTAGAGAGATTGAATGCCCAATGATGTCTTCCGCAATGAATACCATATATAAATGTGGATATAGGTGGAAAAAATAATTCATCATATCCATGAAACTCTTCAGTATATTTTTGAAATAGAATGATAATAAAAGGTACAAATAAAGACCATAGAATCTACAAAATGTTATGTGATGTATGTCCAAAGGCCTGAAACATACATGGATATATCTTGATTTCAATTCAATCTGTCAAAACATATGCCATCCTCACAGTTAATCAAGGGTGTCTACTATTCATGATAGTGGATACATGTTTATCACCATATGATGGTTCGAACAATTGTAATCCACAAAAGCCTAATTGTACCATCGTACTTCACAATAAAAATAATTGATGATTCCCCTGGAGAAGTGATGGGGAGTATAAATCATTTTTCCTCCAAATAATCTATATGATACATGAGATAAAATAGATCTAAAGGATCTATCCTATATGGAGTATTGGTAATTGGTATTTCTCCTAACACTAGATATTTGTTATATCATAACTCATAAAATGAAGGTAGACGATAAAATTATTTAGGTAAGGTGTCCTAGAAATGATCCCCTAGATTGAAGAAGATAGTTGGTCGTAACCACTTATCATCGAAGAAAAGACCAAAAATTATTGTTGTGACTCTACCTGGCTCACGATATTGAGGTCTTGATTGCCTATCACGGATATCCCATTATAAATTATGCATGTTTATACAAACCTATAGTTATTTAAATATAATCCTTTAGTGATAAACATAAATATTTTATTGATAGGAAAGTAACTAGTCCATCTGATAAGTTCGTCAAACCCTATCTTGTCGAGGAAGATTGTTTTCCACATAATGACATATCCAACTATATCAAAAGAATAATAAATAAAATGGAGAATAATCTATGATTGTATCTCAAATAGGTATTCTAGTTTCATTATTCCATAATAGTACTTTTCATTATGGGTTTTACAATCTGTAATTAACTATGCTATTAAACATTCCTACATACTTATGTAAATTAATGTAAAAACTAAAGTAGAGACTATTATAATAGTAACTCATTTAGTAGGTATGTCTCTCTACTCCTATATCATTTCTTATACTACATATATATTTCACATACCATATCCATAAGATATATCTTAACTGACCTAATAATTCCCACACTGCTACCACGGTAAGTTAGGAGTATTCCTACCACTCCCATGACCACAACCATGGCCTGAGAGGGTAGTGGAATTCCAGCTAACTTCCAGATTAGAATGTACCATCCCTTCCCCTAAACATGTGGTAGGAGTATACACTCACCTCAATGAACTAATAAAAAATTCCTAAGAAGCACTATATATTTCTGATCTTGTTGTATCCTTTTTTCACTAGATCATGCTTAAAATTAGGTTTTTCATGTGTCAGCGTCCATCATTGGTGACATATGAGGAAACTATATATCTGACAAACTTGACTAGTGGAACACCTATATGAATAACCATTAAAAAACACAATCTCTCATTAGATGTTATATTTTCATTTCTAGGATGATCAATTCCTTTGTTCAAACATTCATCAGCCATTAGATTCCACCCAGTAGTGATGGTCCTGTTAATTATCTCATAAAGAGTGATAAATTAAAAAGAATTAACTAGTGATTCTATGGAGTATACAATGGAATCCTTGAATCTCATGGAGTTCCTAATATAATCACATTGTAGAGTCGATGAAATCCATAGAGGCTCATTAAAATTTGAAAAAATAGACAACAAAAACATGTCTCCCGGATTCCCTTTCTGAAACTCTCTTGGTTGTTCAACCCTATGGGTCTACTAGAAGATGTAATCATAGGTGATTTTCAGGAATACTTCTTATATCATAGCTTCATGTTCTTCTACATTGGTATTGACATCCTACTCTTTCTTGGTGAAACCTCATACCATATCACTAGCAATTTTTACCATCTACTCTCGAGGTGTCTTCAGATTATTTAAAGTAAAACACAATATCTTCATCCATGACTTTGTGTCAAGAGGTCTCCTATCATAAGAAAATGTTGTAGTATTCTATTGATGGAAATCGATTGAAAAATATACCATAATTATGGATGGTCGGGCAAAGCCATTCATAATTTTGATCATATGATGAAGAATATAGTATAGAGGAAAATTATCTCTAATTTGAAAATGAAATTCATTTAGGGGAAGAATTTTCTCATGTAAAGATTTAAATTTATCTATTTTTATAATCTTTTATATATAATACCTAAAAACATGCATGACATAGTATATCTAGAACCCATAACATTGTGCAATTTTCTAATTAAGGTGTCATCACCATTATATGTGGTCATGAAACATTTAGAATTTTTTTTACATTAATTAATCAAATTATATTCACCCTGTATGAAATTATATATCATTTCAATATATGATAATCAAGGAACATACTATATAGAAAAGGAAAACACACATAGAATGTATATGTTTCATTGGAAAATTCATGGCATAGTAGTCCTAATGATCCAATAATGATTCATTACATATAAATTCATTTCCGTATTAGACCAAGGACCTTGTATGTATCAATAAAACCAATAATAATAGTATGAAAATGCATTTTATGACCCAATAGTGACATCATATCACCTACAACAGTCACAATCCATTAATAGAAATAACCATTCCAAGGTATTCATAGTTTCTCCTATAAATGGTTTAGCTAATTCCATGCACATTCTCATTAAAAAATTCCATTACTTCCCAGTCGCCAATTTAATATCCAAATATTTTAAAAAAAATAAAATAGAAGCTCTAGTAAGACTATTAATGCCATGTAGTGGGTTCTAAATAACTAGTTCCATGATCCTCTCAGTAATAGAACTCCAGGGGTAACAACCTAACTACCAGAGGCTATCAAATTCTTGGGAGGCTATAAGGGAGGTGCAGTTGATAGAAAATACCCTCATATTATAGTATAATAGTTGATATATTTAATAAATACAAAAATAATGAAGGATATATAAATAGATGGAACCATGGAAACAATACAATAATAAACTGAAACATAATATATTCAAAAGAACTAAAAATAATAATAAAATTCTCATTGGATGTGTCATATTAAGTTTGATTTCATGTTATTCCAATATACATAAATGGGGAAACATGGGATGGACATATTCCACATATTATAAGTACATACATAATTGAAAAAATAAACCTACACTAGCATCTAGATCATATTCTCATTCCACTTCTTACATTCTCTAAAGGTAGTAGTAAAATAGATCAAACATTAGTAGTCGAGTGATTTACCTTATCCATACCTATAGAAATAATGTTTACATAGATACCAATGGTTTTAAATGTAAGGAATGATATAAAAATTGTTTTACAAAACCAATGGATTACGGAAATAATCAATCAAAGTTACATTTCTGAGATGTTTAAAAATCAAATATATAATTACACGATGTTGGATAATAAATACTAGCCATCTCAAGTTCCAATAGGACAACAGAATGGCTCTACCTACATCAGAATAGGCCAATGTAAGTGACTATTAAGAAACCTTAGATATTGTAATCATAGATATATATATATATAGAATAAACATGTATATTAGCTAAATGTCTATAAAAATTAGTTGTTATATAAATGGATACAGGATGCATGATAGGCCTAGGGCATAACACTAGTGTCCATAACTACTATTTTGAACTATATGCTCGTGAAAGGGTAAGTCCCTAGATTCTCAATTTTAATGGGATATATCATTCTTATCACTCAAGTTATTTTGGTTTATAATTTATACACTGCACTCAAATAATCGGATCAGTAATCTTCATTCCAATAATCAAGATATAATTATAATAGTGAGAGTTATCATTCAAAACACTTGATGTAACGGGGAGTGAATATTCATGATCATCAAGTCCCTTTAATATTGTTCAATATCCCATAATAATGGTATACTCATAATAATAACAATAATCAACATGGGGGATCTACTACAATGATATCCTAACAATTTATCACAAATATACAATTGTGTTAAATTGTTATATTTCACAGTCATAACAATATAACATGATGGATTATATTTCCAACCAATCCATTAATGTAAAAAAATCCATTTATTGAATTAAATAATTATATTAAATTATGAAAATATCACCCACATAGATTTTTTTTGGTTTGAGAAATAATTATGAGGGGGGAAATTACATTTTACATGTCAATATAAAAACATAGGAGGTGGTTTTTAATTTAAATATTTACATAAAATATAGAATTTAATTTATCACTCCCAATATGGTGTATGTGATTCAGTCTAGAATACTTTAAAAATATAAAATGGATCTAAATAAAAATAACAATGTGAAAAAAAATTATATTTAATGGAATATGACATTTTAAATCGATGGTTGGTATTGTTTGGCACACTAAAAAATGGAAAATCCATAAAAAATTGTAAAAAAATTTGGAGACAAATATAAAACACCTACCATATGTCAATAGATGACTCCATATCCAATATCATCTTCATTTTTAAACACAATTTAATTAAATATTTGAATCAAAACAACAGCATATAAATTAGATAAATAAGCTAACACCAAATTAATACAAGATAAGTGGAGAGAAACTAAGAAAAAAATAAATAATAATAAATTAATTATAGATGAAAATATAAAGCTTATAAAGGGGATTTTTTTGGATTAAATATGAGAGACCATTCAATATTAATTGATTTGAAGGATGATTTTACCGTGAGAGGGTAGAGGCGCTTCAACACCTGAATATGGGTAAATTAATATAGATTTAATTTTTTATCTTCATTAATTGTGAAATCCTAATTTCTCCCATAAAAACTAGTTTTAAAATATTGGACACACTTTTTCCAAACTGTGAACTAACCGTGTGAACCTCAATGTCCAAAGATGGACCATGCATTTCTTATGCACATAGTTTTTTATACCAAGATAAAACTATTTCATTTGGTTCTGCTAAAAATTAGACACACCATGCAAATGATTGGATGTTATCTTTCATAGTTTTAGAAAAACTAGAGTTCTACTACTACCCACATACTGCCTCATTTGGTTAAGCCACACCTTTAGTAATAACAGTATGCTAACCATGTGACCAACTTTCTTTGTCAATTTTCCAGAACCCCGGTCTTTGAAAAATCCCCATCTGTTCCTGGAACCCCACATTATCCATAGGGTACATTTACCAAGACAATTCAGTGAAATCAAACTAACAAATAAACAACTGGTTACATAGAGAAATTTTTGGCCCTTACAATCACTTATGAATACATCGACATGTATCTTTTCCTATTCCTAATCAACAACTTCCATGTCTAATAGGTTTTTCTATCACATTTCATGTCCAAACTCCAACCATGACACCCAAATAGTGAAAATCATAATTTATTGAAAAATAATAATATAATTAAATTTATTCATAATAGAAAAAATAATTAGGTGTCCTTATCAGAACATAACTGAAACTAAACACCCATTAGTAGCCTACAAGTGACCTCTATCCACACACAGTGTAAAAAATAAAAAATACAATAAAAATTATATAATAATATTATTTATAAATAATATTAAAACTCATAAATATTATCATAGAATGTTTTATATTCCCTGAATCAATTAATGAGGATTGATGTTCATCAATATGGTACATCTATATGGTGAATCAACCAAAAGTTATATCGACTATGATGTATTTCACCATCCAATGGGGAAATATCTGTATGATATCAATCCAAAAAGATACTATAATTTAGAATATATTAGAGATAAAGTTAAATTATAATGATTGGATAACCATACATTAATCTTCTTCCCAAATTTCATAGAGCAACAGACCTACACATGGATGGTAAGAGGATTCGGAGGGGGTCTGACCCACCCTAACCTTCCATGAAAATGAGAATAAAGTAGGGTGTTGCTCTATAAAATCAAGGGGATGACTTTCATTTTACCTATTTAACACCTCATCGGCTAACTCTGGGGTTATTAGTGAAAGAAGTAGTATTTCTCTAAACCACATACCATGTCAAATTATTGCATATGGGTTTATCATTATTCTTAAAACCACACATACTTCATTATATGTCAAAAAACCATATTTGGGAGTATAAAACATGTTTTTTCAAAGATCTTTATTAAAATTGGAGACCCAAATAAATTAAAATTTTAAATTTTCATCAGGAATTTTCAACTCATATAGAGATGAGATATTACAGGTATGCAAAATCCATGGATTCACCTAGTTCTGATAGTCTATGATTTTCATTTATTTAATTTTTTAGTTTAATATTTTTTATTCTGTTGGGTATTTCATATTCATATATAGTACATTTATTATTTCTGTATAGGACTATGTTAGTGGTTCCCTTTTGTGTTATTTACATACAAACATCTTGGGATGCCATGGAACAATGATACCAAAGAAGCCTTACACTTATTTTAGGTCTTCATTGGGAAAATTCTGAGTATTATATGATTTATTATGATCCCTTAGAAGGCATCATATATTTGGTATTAGAATGGTTCATAGTGATCAAGTATGTCCTAATTAATATTTTGATTTCTTTCATTTATTTCAATTGCTGAATATGTGATTGATTCAGTATGAGATGAGTCCTGTATGAATTTTTGTTACTATTTTACAATTATTGTGGGTTATAAATTAGATTCATTTATTTTTCTATTATGTATTATTATTTTCGATTTATTTAATATTTTCCACACAAAATGGGGATATTTTTTCCCCATATATTTATCATATACTCTTTCTTCAAGTCAGAAACCTCTAGGATATGGGGAAAAACACCTGAGGATAGGTAGTGGCAACTATTCTAACCATATTAATGTGTCAAGAGGTGAAGGAACATGACATTATCAGAACATAAAATCCTCAAAAACATGGAATTTAATCACATGAATCAAAATTTCATGGCAAAATATTTAATATATAAAGAGGTCATTTAAGAATTATATGATTTGGATATTACATCAAAACTTCTATTGAAGAAAATCTATGTTCATTAAATTAGATTTAGTAGTTATAAAAAAGTAGAATCTTGAATGAAATGTCATCCATCTATATAACTAGTTTATGATGATAATTCAATATGTGTACAAGTGGTCCCATCCCACCATTATATTGTGTCGTAGTTTGTAAATTGTTTAATCTAGAATCCAACCTTCATGTAATTCATAGTATTTATATCCTTGACTGTAGATCCATATTTGTTAACAATATTAGAATAGTAAAACCTAATTATTATACATTTTTACCATCATTTACTGAGGAACATATTAGGTGACCAAATATATTGAAAGATAATTTTTTTCACCAATTTAGTGCATCCAATGGATAATTATAACATCTTATCTATTATGACATTCCCTTATTATGAAAACCACCTTGATTGATTGTTGATATAAGAGTAACCCCCAAAGACTAACTCCCATATGCCTAATGACAGTGAATATCACCAAGGGTATATCACACAATATAAAAAGCATAAACCTAAAATATTTAATTGGGTTAAAGTGTAAACCCCTTAAAATAGAAACAATGTTATATAAAATAAACCAAATTCGTATTCAACCAAACCTATAATACATGATTATAAAAAATTCATTCAAATCAAAAAATAAAACAATTCTCAGAAAACAATCACATCACAATGAATCAACTTATCCCAACATATGAATAGTAAAGTATATATTGAGAACTAACTCCCTCCAAAAAAACCTATGAATAATGTATATATATATATAATTTCTTATTTAATTTGTAGAATCATACCAAATGCCTCACCGGAAAATATTAAAATAGCATACCAATTATTCGGTGAACAGAAAATAGAATGAATAAGCATCTAGAGAGAATATTAATACCCCTACCATCATTATATAAAACTCCAAAAATCATGAATATATGAATATTAAACTAGTATCATAATGATATTGAGAGGTTCCCTACAAAATCTAACCCCATAGTTTTAATTTTATCACCCAATGAGAACTCGTCATTTGATATCATCTATCAAACAACAATCATTATCTCTATAGAAAGGCTCATGTCACAAGGAATGCAATAAGTTACATCATTCCCATATGAAAACCCATATCTCTACATGATTTACATAATAAACTATTAGACCAATAAATTTGGTTAGTCTTCTGTCATGAACATGTAGTATATCAACCTCCATCTGTCGTCTATCGAGGCATGACCCCCACCACATATATCCTCATCCAAAACTAGGTATCGCCTCTATTTTGGATTCAACAACAATGAAACAAATGAATACTAAAGACATAGTAGGGGGAGGTAGTAGTAGTCTATATGTATCCTCCCCGTTATATATAGTTGAAAAATACCCGTTTCGAGAACATACATGTGTTCATATAAAGTAATAAACTCATTACTGTGTATAGTGAAATAACATGACATAATATATAATAATTTTTTGAAAACATCATACACCTTTGCAATCCTACAAATATAATTTTAATAATATGATCAACTATATTGTGTTTCAAATACCACAATAATATTTTTTATCTTTAATAAGAATAAATATATCATGAAAAATTAGATAACGTCCACATCACAAGTTCAACATTCAATTTTCATTCTTATTGATCCATTTTCAATAACATAATTTCATCCCATAAAAATTCATATTGATTAATCAAATATTAAATCCATTTATTACAAAAAAATCTTCTAAGGAACAGAAATGTCAATCACTATCTCACATTGCCACCATGAAAGAATGTCAAAGGCCGCAAATTCACAAAATCATAGTATAAAAACCCACAACTACCAAACATGTACACCACTCCACAATAACACACCAAGGAAAAAAAGACACAAAAAAAAATAAATCAATTTTTCTATACGAAACGAAACACACAAAAGGAAAATATATCATTCTTAGAAGATCACTAATTAAGATGCTAAGTATTTAAAAAATTTAAGTTCATTTTCATTCCAACCATCACAAAAATAAAAAACATGGGATATAAAAAACTATAAAAAACCTAATAACATCAATTTATTAACATAATTACCTTCCAATTTCATTATTATAATAATTTCATTTGATTTGAAAAATTCATATCATAACCGATCAGAATTAAAAAGTATTTTATCTTCAAAATTTTGTATGAGTATTCAGATAACATGAATCCTATGACAAAATTATAAATTAGTATGAAATCACCACAAACGAAAAAATGATATACCACAAATTGATTTTTATGAAAAAAAAATTGATCATATACATAGTGAACCACTTTATAATATTTCTACTAAGTAGATGTTTCTCACCACGTAAACTATTTAGATAAATAAAAATTGGAATAAAAGAGATAATTAGAGGAAAATGGTACTATTTCTGAGGAATAATGATATGAATTAAAAAAGGGTTTACACTCTGAATTAGTAATGAATAGATCATGGTGAATGGGATATATATTGGAAAAGGGTATAAGTAATAGAAAATAATTTAATAAAAATGAGATCAGGCCCCCTATTTCTAGAGGACTCTGGTGTGGCCTTTATCACTAAGTCATGACATCTATCCATGTAATGGGTTTCTCTAGTCAATCTTGGACCCCTATCCTTGACATGAGACCCTAAAATATAAATTTTTTGAAAAATTAATTAAAAATATGTCAACCAGCTTCATGCCATGCACCACGTTATGGTGAAAACCCATAATAAATTTAACCACAACATGAATTTTTGAATGGTACAGTGTGATTTTTGATTCACCATTTCTATCGGGGGCACCCCTAATGTTGCACGAAATGAACCGGAACACCCTAATGTTCTTTCCATATAAAATATTTTAGATAGGGTGACAACCATACAAACATGATCACAAAAATTTCCATGAAAGGCGATTCATTTGTCATTGTATTAAGAACCACAAAAAAATTGTTTATAGAAACCATCAAATACAACAAAAATAAAAAATTGAAACCAAAAAACCCACTACCATGTAATGGTGTATCCATAAATTTCTAAAACACAACTACATGCTTCTAGAATGACAAAAATTCCATTATTAGAACCATAATCTCTTGAAACTCACAACGGAATAGTTAGAATGGTCCAAACCACTATATTAGATACCACTAAAACTATTTTTATAATTGTGAATAAAACCCAAAAAAACAAGGTGGAATCAATTGAAAAATACAAAAAAAAATGATTACACTAGAGAATCCACTAAAAACAATAATGATATATCATTCATAAATTCACTAATTCAACACCATCATCATAATAATCAAACATAAATAAATATGTTCCACTATTAATATAACATAAGAGAACACATCAAGAATAAAAAAACATTGGGTACTCGATTCTCCACTACCAATCCTTCTCCCATGTAAACCCTTAAAAACTATAATTCTATAAGATAATTAAAAAATAAGGGTATGAAACACCCTCAAAACACCTTATATTGGTGGACTTAGGTCTTAATCAGATCATCCAATAACATAAAATGATCCTTAATATATAACTCTTCTCAATATATGACATTGTTGTCATAATAAAGATAACTATGATGTTTGGACATATGAATGATTCCATAATTCCAACACATGTGTGAAGTAACCGCAAAACTATTTTCATAATAAAAAAATTATTCCATCAACTTATTTGGTATAATATACTAGGGTGACATATTTATAAATTTAAAAAGACTCCACTTCTCATGCAAAGAGTCACCATTCCTGAAAACATAGTCCCCAATATCAAACTCCGTGGCCTCCTCCTTCGACCATCATAATATTTATTTTTTTCAACACAACCTTCACTCACCCATGAACCATCGGCATATTCAAAATCATTCTGATTACTACATTGGGACCCATAATTACATATTCTCTAAACACAGTTAGTGGAAAAAGGAATCAACATGGCCCTCTATAAAATGACTCAAAGAGAGTCACACTAATAGATGGATAATAGATTTTACTCTACGAAAAAATTTAGTGGGTTCTCTCATACCCCTGATATGATGAAATCCAAGAAACACACCTTAAATGTGCCCTATAGAATATAATTGTTTCTCTCAATTTGTACATTAATTTGGGTATTGAAATTACAGTTTGGGAGAAACTGATAACCAAAATCCAATTGAAATTTAACACATTCCAGTCCTGGAGTGTGGAAATAATAATTTGTTTTTGAGACTAAATGTAATGTAGTGGTAAATCGAGGTTTTTATCAAGAGATTATTTTACAATAGTCAGTATTGACATGATAAACTTGGGGAATGAAGATTTTTTTAGAACATTTCATATTTTAAAAAACAAAAATTTTAATGTAACCATAGATTAAATATTTATGGATAGATTAAGTGAATAAAAATAATTACATGGTTAGTTATATAATTTAATTATTTTCTAATTGAAATGATATCCTAGTTCCATGTTATCCAATCATACTCTAATAAATAGATTAAATTGTGATTCTACAATCTATTCCTCAAACTCAAATGGTAAAAATGTGATAGTGAAAAAAAACCATTCCATGATCTAATCTTAATATACTCATTGTATTTTTTCATGGAGTTTCAACTCGTACAATCAATTGACATAAGAAATACCTGATCACGTTAGGTTCATCCCAAATATACAATACTATCCACTACTCCACCCACATGTATTGATGATCACTGAGTATATAACCAATATACGCTGATCTATTCCATCATATATAATTCCCAAGATAGTGTAATGAGATTCACATAATCAACCTATGAAACAAAAAAAATTTGAATATTAAATCAAATATTTATGCTCTATATAATAAAAATATTTATCAAAAATATTTTATCCAATATAATAGAAGAAATAAAGGGATTTTATTCCCTTATATGGCATAAATCAAGAATTAAAAATTAACTCTCATTTAACAATCACTAATAAATTACCCCTCCATGTGAAGGTTATATGGGGAGAAGGGGAAGAGGAATAAAATAAAGAACTAACAAAATATAAAAGGATAAATAGAAAATTTATTCTCTATAATAGGTATAGTGTTTGTTTTCTATATTTTATCACACTAGCTAGATAAAACTGTTACACCATGAGGTTTTACGAAATATTTTTTTTAATTAATTTAGTAATTTAACTTTGTTTCATTCCATAAAACATTATTTTTATATTTAGTTACAAGATAAACTGATTTTTTATTTCACTACATCTCTCACTAAGATTATCAGGCATTACATGCAATAAATGTTTAAATAAAACATGATATATTAATAAATAATTGTTAATTAATATGATAGTTTCCCCCTTTCTAGTGGAATGGTTGTCATGAATAGTATTAACAAAAATTATGAAATATGGTGTGCACATATTTATAATTATTTATTTTTCTACTAAATAATTATAAATTTTAAGAAAACCATTTTTAAAATATAGGTAAAACCTTAATTAAAAAGTATTTATGTGCACACTAGTGTGTTTTATATCAATAGATTACCAAAATCAATTTTTGTTAATGATTTTGATGATATTTATATATAATATATTAAATTAAATTTTGAACAATCATCTAATACATTTTCAAGATAAGGGATAATAATATATCTTTTTTAAGATTATTTACAATAAATATCTAAAAATAGTGTTTATCCTCATTATGGATTTCATATTTTAAAAATAATTATTTCAAATTAAAAAAAATTAATTTCAGAAAATATATAAAATGTATGAAATTTTAATTTTAAAATTTTATAGGTTTTAATTGATGCTATTATTTTAAAATGTTAGATTTTTTATAAATAATAAAATTTTATAAATTTTAATTAAAGGGAACATTTTCATTATAATTAATTATTCTGTTACATTATATTTAGAATTTTTTAAAGTAACATTAGATTAATTTTTTATAATTAATCAAATTTAGGCTATTGGAATGAATTTTGAATAAAATTGAATATAGAAAATTTGAAATATTTTTAACATATTTTCATTAAAAACACAGTATATCATGACGTCTATAGGATTAATTTTTAATTTAATTGTGAAATTTAAAATAATTAAATTTGAAAAAATAAACTTTAAAGTTGTAATCAATATTGTCTTTAATTTATAATATTTTCATATTTATTTTTAATCAATGCGAATAATGTCTACAACAAAAATTAATTACAATAGTTATGGGAAACATTTATTCATTTGGAGTGAAAATAAAAATGTGAGGGTAATAATAAAGTATAAACTGTTAAGAAAAATATTCATCTAGAAATATTTTAACAATTTTACCTATAAAATTATATTATGGTCCATTTTGTTCTATTTTATATATAAAAAACATGGGACCACTCGATTATTTTAGAAAATACTATGTGTCCCCTTTCCCAGACTTATAATAGGCCAACACATATCCTCCCATATTAACACCTTCATAAACCATTAGTTCAACCAATACCTTCTCTAATCACTTCTAAAATTCCCTTCCATCTTCATAGTTGCCTTATTTTTGTTATAAATCCACTCTTGTAGGGATTTAGTGCAAGCCTTATGAAAATACCCAACGAAGATTTAATGTTATTCAACATGAACCATAATTTTATTTCACCCTCCACCCCTATTTACTTTTAGTGTAAACAAATTATATAAGAATATAGGTATATAATATAAACATATGTGTTTATATTTCAATTAATTAAATGAAACCCATATATAATTCTATCAAATGGGTTAAGAAATCACCATTCTATTTTATAGAAGATGACACCTCATGAACCAATGAAATATTTTCCATTACTAGAAATTATGGATGAATATAATTATGGATTTATATTTTATATACGATATATATGAAAATTAATATGTTATTATTATTAAATAATTTTCAAGTCCCACATTATTTCTTTATTTCTATTTTTGGGAATACAGTAACGTTGTCCATGTGTACGGCGGACAACAGCCACGTGCAGCAATATGATCAATTCATTCTTTACATGGACTATATTTTGGATGCGTCAAATATAAACATTTGACATATATGAACAAATGATTTTGTGATGATAAAATATCATATTTCATTATTTCATTAAATATAATAATAAAATGGAAATATTTTTCAGGCGTACAAGTGTCTTATTGTTTCCATGAAAAATGCATTTTATTTTCTATCTATAAATGTTAATGATTACTATAAATACAAACAATAATGAATATATATGACATTAATATCATGTTTCTGATTCTGGGTATTATGGAACCATGATCAATTAATTAGGAAAAAAATATAAGAAATTTGATCATATAAAAAAAAACCAGTTATTACCCAAAACACGTCTTTTACAATGAATTTTTAATAATTGGAAAATAAAGGGTAATAAGAAAATTTTATATGGTATTATATATATTAATATTGTTCTAAAATATATTTATAATAAAATTAAATTCACTATAAAGGATTTCTGAAAAAGTATGATCGATGACAATAACATATGGAATTTCATTGTCATGATTAGTATCTACGAGACAGAAGTAATATTAGAAACATAGTTATTTTATGGTGTGTATATAATTCCACTTAAGGTATAATTTTATTTTTATAATTTTAATTATTTTTAATTATATATAAATTTTAAGTTCTCTTTTTCAATGTCATTATAGTTCAAAATTTTACAAAAAATAAATGGATTTTATATCAATTTTCCATCATTGATATGTCTATTATGTCATTCACCTATTTTCTCTCTCGAGACATATATAAATCTCCTTCCAAATGTAATATAATAATTATATTCATTCTGGAGATATTAGGTGTTTCATTTTATGTCATTCGTTCATGTTTATTATTATTCAATATTACCAATGTATTAATGGTTTCATGTTACAATTTCGTCATTTATCCGGACTATGTATGATTATGTATTGAATAATGAAACCACTTTACCACCTCTATATTATTTTCCCAAATTTTATATTTTTATATAATTTATAAATTAATTTAATAGTACTATTTTTACACTCTTTGGTTCTTAAAATATATTATAAAACGTTTTTAATAAGATGTGAATTTATTTATTTCTTCGGTCTAAAATCAATTTATTCCTAAACCATGTTATCTAAAATTGATTTGATAATTTTTTTGATACTATATTATGTGTTTTATGATATATTCTATCCCATTTTTAGGTTTAATTTTTATAATGGAATAATCATTTCATATCACAAATTTAATCCATATTCCTTTTAATGAAAATGTGAAAATTACCATTTCGTTCAACATGCATGACATGAAATATATTACATGTTTTCATGATCGATCTATGATTTCAGGATATAATTAGTTTGTTTATATGATATATTCATTGAAAATTTTACCATTTAAATTTTGTTAAATTTATATTTTATATAATTTATTTCAAAGTAAAATGAATTTTCAAAGTGATTTTTGTTTTAAAAGTTATTTATCACAATAGAATGGATATTTTAAACAATATATTTTATAAATTATTTATATAATAATATATTATATTTTTTCCAATTTACATTCAATGAAATGTATTTTTGTAATTTTTTACAATTTAAAAACTAATTTTCCATGAAAAGATTATTTTTTAATGAAATGTACCATGTGGTCTTTTAATATTATTTTCCATATTTGATTAAAATTATTGAGTATGGTTTTTGATTAATGGTTCAATTATCCAAGGATTCCATTTTTATTATTTATTAATATGACTTTGGTAATAATTTAAATATTATTATATAGATATTAATGCAATGGAGAACGAAACCAGTTCAGTAAGGGACCTTTATCACTATAATGTTATAGGGGGTATAACTTGACTACTATAATGTTATCCATGGAATTGTTTTCCATAATCGTAATTTTATACCTGAAATTGATTAAATGTTCCCAATTTTATTCAAATACCTGATTATATGTTCACCATGATATGTTTGGTCCTATCATCATTGTCTTTAATGATATGCCTGGACTGGGTTTCATGTCCATAATTTTATGTGAGTGAAAAATTACATTTCCATAACACTAGCAGTGAACCTATATCTATTTATTCATTTTTACAATGTATTAAAATTATGTGTTGTCCTGAAATATTTCTTTTATGCCAATGTTAAGCTCCTAGGGATCATGTTTTTTGACTCCCAAATGAGTCATTTCATATGAAATGCTAATATTAATATAATGAATCATGTTTATGACATATGATAATTTTGGTATAACTACATAAGATATATTCATTATCACATACCCTAAAGCTTATGTTTTTCTTTCATATGATAATAGATTTATATATATAATGTTTAAATTTATTGTACATATTATATCCCCCCATCTTATGTTTCCAATACCCATGTGATGAAGAAAGGTTTTTTGTATGGTAAGTCTATGAGGAGTAATAAATTTGATAATATTTGGGGTAAAAATTAAATTTCTTTCACTAGATTAAAAGTTTTGTGTTATAGGATTCCAATGGAACTAAACTGTTATTATCCTTACATGTGTGTTTTTTGATGTAATGAATATTCATTTAGAAACATGTAATATCCATGTGTGATATGTCTAGGTCGCTATTGTTGGTATTAATGGAACGTTTTAGTTTACCTTTTGAAACTAGGATGGGAAAATAGACGTATCTTTTGTCTATATAAAAGTATATAACAGAGGATTTATCCTAGGATAAGTACATGAATCAGTTAGAGTATATATTATTTTCAATGAATTTTGGTTAAAGATAGAATTTGGGGTTTACATGAATATACGTCCTTGTCTGGATAATACATATGGTTCTCGCTCAGAAAGATATGTACCTTGTGTTAACAAACCATAAAACACTTTTTTAGATAGAATCGATCAGTAACTAATGCTTGACAATGTGAATTGCAGCACATTTGGATTTACAATCAAAGGGGTTTTGATTTTTAAATTCACATCATCATTACGAACCATCATTAATGATTAAAATTAAAATTCTCACAATTATTCATCTCAAAAACATCCTCACATTCCATTAATATAATCCCAAAAGTGATTCATTGCAAATTATTGACATATAGGAAAAAAATACTTCATTACTCTATGGTCATAACTACAGAAAATTGGATATAAAATACATTGTAATTGTTTGATCATTTATTATTTAAAAACTAGAGTTATTATCACCATGATTGGATTAATTTTAAATCAAAATATTCCTCTACTATAAATGAAATATTTAAAAACATATTATATATTTTTATAATTCATATTTTATTATTTATAAAAAGATTAAATTATTTTTCCCCGAAAACAATATTTAACAAAATAAAAATTTATTTCTATTTTTATGGTAAAAATTGTTTACATGGGGATTAAATTATATGGTTATGGGAAAAAACATTTGAAAATTTATAAAAACATTTTCATGGTAATATATCAAAAATTAAACATTTATTGTTCAATAATTTTCAATTTATTTCCCCTATGATATATAAAGAACATCTGAGTACTAAATTATTTTAAAAAATACTAAGTGTGTCTGCTACACCAATTATTAAAGTCCATACCCTCTCCTCACTTAGTCGCCCATTAGAACAAGTTGGATAAAGAAATCCATGCCCATGTCACATTCTGACATCACACTCCTATTCCTAGTGTCCTTAATTTGGGAAAAAAGAAAACTTATGAATTATTTAATGCAAACCAATGTAAAATACTCGATGAAGAGGTAATCTTCCTCAATGAGGATTTTTATTTTATTTAATCCTCCACCCCATAAATTAATCTTAAAACATAATTATATATTAATAATAGTATATTATGTATATATAAATTTTCATATGTTTTTAAAATGACCAACAAAAATCTACCCTTCCATCAAATGGATTACAAAATAATTATTCTCTTGTATGGTGGAGTACCTCAACATGAATCGACGCCATTAATTTCTCCATAACCAACTATAAATAATGGACATGATGATTGATTTATTATTAAAAAATGATATAAATGATATTTATTATTTTATTATGATTCAATATTTATTACATTACGCATACCTTCTTGATTTACATTTTGTGATAAAATCATAACGTCGTTCGTGTGTAGGATATAAAACTAACCCCAAAGTGATGTAATTAATTAATGAATTATATGTATATATTAATGAAGTCTTTACTAATATTATATGATGTATAACATCAAAACTATCATTCTTTCATTCATCCAAAAAATAAAATGAAACAATCATTCGTGGTTACATATGACCTACCATATCCATGATCATTGAATTTCATTCTCAATATATAAAAATTATATATTAATATAAAAAAAATATTTAATTAAAATATTTATGATATTTATATGAATTTTATAATTTTAGGTATTATATAAACATTATCAATGTAATAGGAACCAAATTATTACAAATCAAAAAATCATATATGAAATGAAAAGCGATTGTAACCAAAAAAAATTAACATGGAATTGTAAATAAATAGGTAATAATTGTTCATAAGAATTTCATATATGTTATTATATATATTAATGTTTTTAATTATTATATTTATAATAAAAATAGAATTTTTATAAGATGGTTTTAATAAGTATGATGTAAGACAAGTCATAACGTAAGGTATTTTCTTCTCACATTTATTTTATGTGAGAAACAAACCGTATACACCACACATTTCCTTTACGTGGTGTATATAGTTAAAATCAATATATAATATGAAGAATATATTTAATATTATTTTTATTTTTAAATCCACTTTAAGATCTTTCTACCATGGGGTATGGGGTTCAATGTTTACAAAATATGTATGTGCTTTTTGTCAAAATTTACCTTCCCTGAGATGTATGTTATGTTATGAACACATATTAATTAAAAAGGTTTATATACATCCATATTGACATGTAAAATCATATATTTATTCATCATCATGAATATAATTGTCTTGGGATATTATACCCACACATGGATTATAATTCAATGTTATACATCGGGTAATGGTTTCATGTTACAATATCAACCATTATCGGGGTTGTTTGCGAATATGTATTAAATAGTGAATCTAGGTGATCTTAATCCAAATAATACAAATTAATTTTATTATAATTTCTTAATTAATTATATTTTCATGTAATAGTACAATTTTTCAACTCGTTGTTATGTAAAATAATTCGGAAAATTGTTTAACTGAAACCTAACTTGTTTTATTCTTCTTTCATATATGTATTTCATCTAAAAACCATGTTTTCAATAAAATGTTTTCAATTTTTTTCTGACTGAATTTTTTGGAATAAATTATTACACATGTATTAATGTTTTTTTAAAAAATTGAATCTAATCATCATGAAATTTTATAAACAATTCTCATTTATCTATAATCCAAAATTGGAAATGATTTGTTTTCTTCACAACATGAAAAGTATTTCCTAGTTTTATGACACCTCAATTATTTCAAGAATCTGTTATATGGTTTCAAATTTTAATTTTAAATTAAATTATTTACATCATAATGGTGAAAATGTTTGTTTTAAATTAATTATAACCATGTGATAAAGTAATTTTAATTAAATATTTGTTATAAATAGTACACTTCAATGAATAAAATATATTATAAATAGGAAATGTTTTAAATGATTTTTAAAAGAAAAATAAATAATTCATCAAAGTTACATTATAATAAAATGATTTTTATAATGTTTTATAGTTTTAAAAATTAATTAAAATATGTTTTCCATTAGATATGTCACAAGTATTATTTCCACATTAAATTACATATACGAATAAATTATGTGAACGTACTAATGATTTTCTATATAAATGATGCAAGAATACCATTCTTATTCATTATCTGAATGGTTTCTATTTTATATGAAAAAATTTTAATGATAGTAATTTGATATATATAGCTTATAATATAATAATATTATAATGAATCCTGATTCTTTTTTCATGGGTGACACCATGATAAAATAACTAGGAATTTCATTTAATTTTCTAAGAGTTGTTATTTTTTTTAAATAATGATATGATTATGAAACCTCTATATTTTAATGAATTTATGTTGTGATGAAATGTTTTTGAAAACCATTATATTTCGTCTAATATGATATGATTAATGTTTTATAATCCTTTGGCACACACATATATTATACTCAATATATCATAGTGATTGTGATATAACCAAGGAAGGTGGTTATGTTTTACCAAAATAGGGGTGTGACCTTTATCTACCAATAATTTTTTTTGAAAGTATTAATATCTCATGATATATGTACGGATAGTACAGATAGTCAACCTGGATTAGTAAGGAACCCTGTCCACTATGATGGACTTGGAAGTGAAACAGCACTACTATGTTGTTATGAATGGATTAGTATTTCATGTCTATAGTTTCATTCAAGAAACTTATTATATGTTCACAATTTTTGTCATAAACCTTGATTACTTGTTCAAAATGTTTTGAAAGATGCTTTATTTAATCTCCACAATGTTATCTATGGACCTAGTTGCATGTCCATAAGTTAATGTGAGGCCCTAATTTCATTTCCAAAACATAATGATTGAATTGTTTTATATTTATACAAGTTCTCAATTTTCTATGTATATGTGTATGTCAATAATCTATGGTTTATGACAATGATTTGAGATCATTGATTGTGTAATTCTATTCTCTTATGATTCTTGTCTTTTGAACTAATAATCATTTTTCCCATATTCATTTTTTAAAACTATTAATGGATGGGTGGGAACTACATATGTCATGTTCATTATCATATATGATTATGTTTATCATATCATTTCATATGATCATAGATTCATATCTATTATTTTTACCCTTATAGAGCATCTGAGCTCACCGCATCTTTTGTTTCCTTTCCCAAGCTTACAGATAAATCGTTTACGTGGGATATTTCTATGAAGGGTACTAAATATGAACATATTTTTGGAATAATTGAAGATCATTTACCATATTAGAATATTTTTATCTATGTTTTCAACGGAACAAAACTACTACAGTCTTGAAACAGGTGATTATTCAATGTAATGAATATTGCACTAATAATAAGCAAAATCAATGTCTAAGAATTGTATTTCACTATATAAACTCTCCTTAAGGTCTTAATAGTAGATTTTCACATTTATATGTTATTTTGATTCACAAAACAAAATAGTCATTTGACAAATGAAAAAATAAAATATAAAAAAATTTGATCAATTTTTTTTCTAGAAAAAGTATCAGTCTATATTCCTTATCATTTACTTTTAAAACAACTACTTTAATGAGTTAATCTATACTTGAACATTAATGTGAACATAATCCATTGAGTCTTATTTCATAATCTATAATAGTAACAATATATGGTTTTATGTATCCTGAGGTATTACATACGTATTGTGTATTTTTAAATTATTTCTCTCAAAATGATCTCTCTTACCAATAGATTTATTTGGCCTCCATCTAAAGGGTCCTGAAAATACTATTTATTTGTACAGTGAACTACCACTTAATGAAATGATGATTCTATTTTATTCCATTACCACATATTATGTCATTAATTGGGATAGAAAAACTCTTTATATATGATATATATGATATATATAAATTATTTATACTTCAATAAATAATATATAACATATAAATTTATGTTTCACATCTTTTGGGAATAAGAAAACATCATTTGTGGAAGTGTGGACTACTGAGCCACAAAGAGAAGTGACGCAATGCCACAATACAAGGAATGTATAATGGATGGTATTAATATACCTATAGAATATATATGATATATATATGATATTGGGATTATAATATAAATATTTACTATTTAAAAATAAATCTTTAATATGATATGGAAATGGATATAGCAATTTTGTGTATGTACTTCCTACCATCTCCATGAATAGTGAATTTCTTTTCATATCTCCAAAAATTATAGATTATTATAAATGAAAATATATTTAATATATATGAGTACTATGTCATGTTTTATGTAATAGATATGAAAAAATAATGGTTTAATTAATAGATATAGAAAATGAGAAGTCAAAATATCTATTAGAAAACTAGGCAATTAACAACCGTAATAGGTATCATAATCAATGAGTGTTCATAAAATGGAAATAAAATATTATATAAGGGTAATATATGAAAATATAAATATTTTTTTCATTCTATTAGTATGTAGTAACATGTTTAAACCACTTATATAGGAGGTAAAAAGATGTTCACATGAATGGAAATACAAGGTATATGTCTTTTGTCTCACTTTTTACATCCATGAGAAAAATGTAATTATAACAACAAACTCATATTGTGTGGTGTATCCATTACCTATATTGATATATTATAAAATTTATTATTTTATATTAAGGTTATTTATGACTTGTAATTAATTTTATTCCTCATTGATTATTATGATTTAAAAGGTTTCAAAATTGTATCAAACACAAAGGAATGTTTAAAGATTATTTTCCTTAAGAATAATTTCAATGATTATTCAATGGTATTTCCATTTGGGGAAATTATATATATCTCTTTTTGGATAAAACCATTCATTTTATTATATGTTTATATTTATGACCTTTATTATGAAACAGTATCATTTTCCCAAAAGTTGGTAACTTAAATGTTTAATAACATGTTTTTTTAGAAAACTTCACATCATTTCCCTCCATAGTGGGAGAACCTGTTTTCTTCTAAAACCCCATGTTTCCTAAAAAAAATTAAATTTTTTTTAAACCATTTCACAATGATTTAGTAAATAAATTTTTTCCCTTTTTATTTTACCAATGTTTCTAATGGAAGCATCACATCACATTCTAAAAAAGTAATTTTTTAAATGTTCTACTATTAAAATGGAATATTTTGTATTGTAACATATAAAAATTATGGATTATACATCCTTAATATAATTTAGCATCACTTTTCATATTTAAAGTGATTTATATTCAAGATAATTTTTTGAAAATTTATTTTCATAGTATTCATTGATTCAAAAGGGGTTTTTAAAAAAATATTTTAATCAAGAATGCTTTATGAAGTTATTTTAAATAATATTTCTATTATTCAGTGACTACAACCCTCTATTTTAGTTCACCTTGGATATTGTTTCTTGATACCTTCTTTGTTCTTTATCTGGATGGTTTAATATTGATTTGAAAAAGGATAGTATTCAAATTAACATCCTTAACCCATTTGTTTTCCCCCATAAAATATTCAATATCCTATGATCATTGAACATTGAAATTACAATAAATCATCCATTTCAATTATCATTGTTATTAATAATTCCAAATATGTATAACAATTTACATATGGTTTCAATAATGTTTTTTTATGATTCTTTGTAGAACTATTTATAATTCCAAATTCTTTATTCCATATAGATATTTGATAAGGAACATTATTTATTAATTAAATATATTACATGATATGAATATTGATTTTGATATGGAATGGCAGGTGGAGCCTATAAATTATATAGATACATAATGCATACAAGGTTCTCATGTGAAAAATATGTTCTGGAAATTAAATGAGTTTCTATTGGTATTTTTAAACCATATTCTGAAATGTCATTATGGTTTAGGTTATCATATTCATGAGACATGACTTCCAATAATTATTTATTCCCATAATCTAGATACATTTATTTGTTATATATCCAAGAGATTTTATATCAAAAAAACTGTAACACCCCAGGTTTAAAATTAAGTTTTATGTTTTTCCAATATTTCCAAGATGTAATAAAATAAATTACCAAATGAATATATATAATTAGAGAGCACTTTATTCATAAAAATACCAGAATACACCATTTATACACAAGAACTAACCCATTAAACCCACTGCTATTGTTAATAAAATAATTGGAAGACTACCGAGAAACATAATGTTGTCGGTCGATTAGTTATCATATCCTGGATCTGATAGAAGAACAAACGTTATGGCAAGGATGATAGCAATGAAACTAAAAATAAGTTGAACATATAAAACCATATATTAAATCAGTGGTGTGAGGGTCGTGATATTTTTCTTCTGAGTGTTTGAACGACCCGTAAAACATTGGTATTTATAGAGTTTTATCCGACCGTTACAAAAAAACTATTTGTTATTACTTATAAAAATTTAAATAAAAATGACCGTTGATGTATAAATAAAATAACTGAATAAAAACATTACTAATTTAAATATTATTGCTGAAATTAATATGTAATAAACAAACTTTATATATATATATATATATATTCAATTTAATAAATAATGTTTTAAGCATTAAAAATTAATATATTTAGAAACTATATTATGAAATTTCAATGTTAATATGAGTAATATATATATATGTATATATATATATAAACAATAATAAAAATAAAACAAATAAAAAAATGGATGAAATAAAAGAATCATCAAATCAAGATTTGGGGATTTGAGGCTGGTTGTTCAGGGGAGTCCGACGCAGAAGGTTTCACGGAGCTTCGAGCAGTTGCGCGGTGAAGTCAAAAATGTTGGGTTCGTCTTTGGAGTCGACTGCGAGAATGGGTATTCTGAGTTCATGGAGGTCGATCGAGGTTATCACGGAGAAGAGTTGTTAACCGGGTATAACAACATTGTTTATTTGTTTTTTAGGGTTATGTTTGAGTCTGATCTATATCTGATCTGAGTTCGATGTCCATAACTCACTCGATCTGCTTCACGTTGAAGCTTCTGAACTAGATTTGGGATAAAAATGACCCATGATTTTGATGTTTTGTCTGGTTTCCGCAAATGGGTACCGATTATATAAATATATTTTGTTATCCAAATCATCTGAAAACAGATAAATAGTAATTTATCTTTTCTATATCGATGATTTTCTCCAATCCTGTTGATTTTTCTTATTTGTTAAGCTTGATGTCAATACGAATTAATTTTATGAATGACTGGTGTTGAATGCTTCGTGAAGAACTTTTTGGTTCTTGTTTGGAATATCCTTGATTGATTCCATAAAGTACATGTCATCAGAATAAAAAAATATACCTGTAAACATCTGACTTAAATTGCATTTTTCAATTTCCATAAAATTATTATCATATAATTGATTCATATCTCTACTTGAAGCAACTCAATCCATGCTTTTAATTCGGATATGAATGTTTATATATTATATGTACATCCAATCAATAAACTATTCTCACAAATTGAAAAAAATATAATCAATTATATTATCGTGGTGGGTGTATAAATATAGGGGTGCAGGGTGGTTGTATAAAACAAATGGAATACATGGTTTTTCCTGGCTTGGAATCTTTGAGTTGAAAGTATCTTGGAAAGGATATGTAAGAATAGATCTGTATAACAATTTAGTAAGGGATCTTTCTATTTATTCTGTCAATTTGTTTTCTTAAAAAATTATAATTATGTACGTGAAATATATTTCTTTTATGGGGGTTTCAAATGAAAATCCGAGTGTTTTTTACTTTTGAAATTGCGGTAGATTATATTAAGGGACTTTAATTTCAAATACGTACTCTGCTAATTCATTATATCTGTCATGCCAAATTATTTTCTACCCAAATTATATTTGCGCAATGAATATTTATTTTATATCTGATTTCTTCACGTTTCAATGTTGATCGCAATAGAGTTTTTCTCCATTTTTCATCTAAGGTTTTCAAAAAATTAATTATATTTGTGTATAAGGATTTATGTATAATTTCATTAAAATTCAGATTATTATTTTAGTAAGGGAATTTTAATTATTGGATTCAAATTATAAGTACTATTTTTTTATAGGGGAGTTTTCTCCTTTAAAAATTATAATCCCCATTTTTGTGGTTTTTAATAGTTTAAATATTTTAATTTCATGAAATCTAAATCTATAATTTGAACTAACAAATGAATATATTTGATCTCTCTTCATGCATGATATATTTATATGAATATTTATAAATTATCATGTTTATTAATAGTATATTTAAATTCTTGATATATATATTTATATTGAAGTGTTATTTTTCTCACTATAATTTAAAAAATCCAAGTATCTAATTATTGGAGTGAGATACATATGTACATGCTAATCAAACATATACATAAAAAAAATAATTTATTTGACTTTTAAGATCGTTGGTTATTATTCATGTTCTACGATTATGTATAATTTTATAAACTTCTTAAATTCACGTTTCATAAAACTTAAGTGCATACAAAAGTATGACTTTATTTTACTTCTTTGATAATTTTGCGTGTGACATATAATTATTCATTAATATTTATTGATTTTAAGAAGATAGAATTATATGATTGATATTGTTATCAGTTTACCTTCATGCATAAATTAATTTTGATAAATATGCCTTTAAAATTTCATGTGTGTGGATGTTGATTTATCATACACGGGATTATACAACGATTAGATCATACCATGTCAAAAATGTAGTTTTCAGTAAAGACTGGTATTTACTTGTTCCAAGAATGATTTTAAATATATTTTCAAAATTTAAAACTGTAGTGAAAATTATAAATAAGTAAGGCAAGCTAAAAAAAATTTCTAAATAATATGGTGCTAGAACATTGTAAATATGATAGGGAGTTGGATAAAGAATCCATCCCTCAAGTGGGTAGAACCAAGATAGCCTTCAATGTTTCAATTGGCCTCATTTGTTTTGTTTTTAAGAGCATTCTTAATATTTTCAACTGAATCATGAGATTTATTTTAAAAGTGTTTTCAAAGTATAATTATTTTTCAAAAGGATTATATTATTTTATAATGGTTGTTTTACGAATTAATTTACAATTTAAATTTTCCAAATGTATTATTGAAAGGATATTTTTCTGAAAGCCATTTATCAATGGTTTTTAAAAACCCTTACTAAGATTCTTTTGTGCTCGCCCAAAGATTTGAAATGTTTTCACAGGTATCTAAGGAGTTTGTCGTAGATGTCGTCGCTTTTGGAGTTAGCGCGCACGAAAGCATAATGGAAAATATTATTGTTTTTGTTCAACTCTGTTAATGTATGGTTATGTCTAATCTTCCAGAACCTAGACCGATAAAAGATCCTTGTTTCTTTAAAGTGTTGTGTAATTGTTCAGTATTAATTTTAAAAAATATTCACAGCATTTTTCAAGCACCAAGTCCGGAAGAGTGGGATCGGGGTGTTATAAAATCTATGGGTTAATAGTATTATTCTATCATTGATTAAAATGATGGTATTTCAGTTTCTTATCATTCCATATTGATATTTCTATATATAGTAATTTGAATGGAATGTGTATTTAGTACTTTTCATTCTGTATTGTTTATTCATTTAGTAAATTTATTATATGGAATGTGTTTTTAGTAATTACCTTATGATATTTATTATTCTAATTGATTCATTATTACAACTACTCTTATTTAAAGTCCCTTACTAATAATTTTATCTCACCTTTATTATATTTTGGTTACCCATGAATCCATTAATATTAAAAATAAAATTAGAAAATGATAATCTACAATGAATAAATTTTTAATCAATAATGGGAAATGAAGAAAAAAAGATGATGTAAGTAGTATATTCAGTGTATATAGAATACACATGTATGAATCTGGTTTACCATAACTATTAAATTCATCAATATTTATATATTATATTTTTTGTAACCATGAAAATGTAATGGTATTAGATACTAGATCTAGGATTTCAAGGGTTGGGGTTCTACAATTGATGGTTTTATAATTATTTTATCATATCTACAAAGCATAACTCGAAGAAATAAAATTTAATTTTGTGAGAATTAACTCATAGTATAACATCTGGAAGAGAAAAGAGTTTTATTAAAATATTATCATTTTAAACTATTTATATAAATAATAAATGTTTTTTATGGATCACAAATATAGTAATGTATTTTTTACATTAATTTATTTCGTCTTAGAAGTAAAGTTATTTATCTAGTTAAATATCATCATATGTCCCATAAGGAAACTAAATTATAATTAAATTTTTTTAAAACTTAATACAATTTCAAAATAAATTAATTTGAAAGTAATCATGAAACCACATAAAAGAGTTTTTAAAAATAATTGAAAATATTTTATGTTGAAAATTTATATTCTTCTTTGAACAAATCATTTCAAACCATAAACCATTTTCAAAATAAATTTCACAAAAAATGCCCTTAATGAGTTAAATTAAATTATTTATGATTCATATAAATTATTTATTAAGGAAAATATATTTCTATTCTTTATATTAATATTATTATAAAATAAAACATTTGTATATTAAATTTATTTAAAAAATAATTTTAAAAATACTATAAAATTTTCTTGAGGAAAATGTATTTTACACATTGAAAAAAACTTTTTATACATAAAAATTTAAAAATAAATTATATATGAAAATTAAAATTGAAATTTTTAATGATTTAACTGAAATAATGAGTGGTAACGATGGATAAAACATAATTTAGGTCTTATAATTTAAAATAATTATTCCACTAATATTTTTAGAGAAAATATTTTTTGAAGAAAACACATTTCCTACCAAAGACCAAAATAAATTCATAACTTATTAAAAAAAATCAAACATTATTATCTAACATTGATTCTCAAAATAGAGTTATTTAATGAAAATATGATTAGTCACTACATGATAAGAACTAGAATTGGTTTCATGGGAGATATATAATAAATTTCATCATTGGAAAAAAATCATGGGAAATATCTATAAAGGATGAGATTGTAACATAAAACCCTTACCATATTAGTAACATTGAATCATATGTCCCATGAAATATAAACATTAAATGAAATATAATATATAATGATAATAAACTAATAAATGGTATTAAATTTCCATGGGTCTCTACATACACCTCATATAAGAATATAGGTGCATAACATAACATATTACAGAATGTAGAAAAATTGAGATATAAATCCCTTATCACATTGATTAAATTTGAACTGCAAACCCCATGAAACACATAAAATCCTGTGTTTTATGAAAGAAACAATATGTTTAATAGCATACATGATACGCTACATCGCGCTTAAACAAACAATTACATATTATTATTTTAATGACACCACTATAGCATAGCCATTGGAATGGAGGGAGTGAATAAAATCAACTATATTATTAAAATATTGTATATAAATTTTTATGTAATTAATCGGTGGTTACAAAATTTAATTGAAATGGAAATACAATACAAATTGAATTTATAGGATGTGTTTTTAGGAAAATTTATTTAAAAATAGAATATTTTTGTTTATACAATCATATCACTCTTTATAGATTTTAATTTAATGTAAAATATTTATTATATATTTAACGTATTTTGTTAAATTTTTCTTATATTTATTCTAGATGTGATATAAGAACAAATTCAATTTTTCAGATGAAAGTTTCATTTTTCCTAAAAATGATGTTTTACCATCTTTTAATGGAAAATTATTATTAAATTTAGTTTTTTACACCATTATATGATTTATTTTACAAATTAAATTTCTTCTTTAATGGATAGAAAAAAAACATTTACATTGAATGATATTTTGGTATTTTTCAGATAAAATTAATGTTTTATGGAATAGAGAAAAATACTACATTTTAATTCAAAACATCATTTTCATCTAATTTATTTATATAGTTATATTGTCCTTTTAATTGGAATTAAAAATTAATTGTATTATGATTTTATCATTTAATCCAGTTATGGTCAATAGAAGTAATTTTACATTTAAATTGTATATAAACAAATGTCAATCATTTGACAGTTTTTACTTTATAAAATCCGCTTTCAGGTTTTGACAACGATAATCAATTTTAAATTAATTAATGAAAATTCTATGTTTTGATTTTGGAAAATGGATTTCATCTTTGGAATGAAAAAATTAAATATGTTTAAATAGGTATATTCTATTTTTGGACAATATAAATTGTATCTTTGGTTATTTTATTTACCATCGTTAATGGTAAATAAGGTAAATTAGGGTAACAAAAAAATTTAAAAGATTAATAAAATTTCCCAAACACCTAAAATCATTATAAGGAATTAGTTAATGTCACCCCATATCACCTGGTTTTCAGAATTGATTCATTTAATGGAATTTATTCTATGAATGTGATGTAATTATTATTAAAACAAAAGAAAGTGACAACATTTCACTCTCCTATCAGTTATAATTATAATAGTATTAATGTAGAGATAATCTTGATGATAAATCAAAAATAAATATTCTACAGAAAAATAATTATGTTATCTACATAATGGGAATTTCTGTTTTAACTAATGGCGATTAAATATTTAACATAAATAATGACACAAGATTGATATAGTAATTTTTTATTAAGGGGAATATAAAATAAATAAACATATAAATATCAATGTAAATATTATATACCTTAATTTATGACATCCATGACTTTTAAATATGAATATGACATTTTATGAATGATTTAATGTATTTTTTCGACGTAAAAAAGTTGTTCTGAATTTTGGTAAAATTCATGCTTGAATAGTGTCAAAATTGACATAATTCATAACATAAAATAAATAATAGTTTATTAAATATTTTAAAATTTTTAAAAATATAGGATTCATCCAAATTATTATGATATATCAAAATATTTCATAAATGTAACTTCTTTGGGAAGTTTTACTTGTTATTTTAATGAAATTATCCCAAAAAGTGTAAATAATAAAATAACATGGTAATATTAAAAATGTAACATAAAGGTTAAACCAAAAATATAATTGTTATAAAATATTAAAAACATGTCTAATTTTAATTTTATTATATTGATAAACCCCAAAATCATATAATCTAGAACTTAAATGAGTCTGGGACTATTAGAAACAAAATATCAATTTATAATAAAATAATATGACATGAATTTCTTGAAGTACCCCTCCTACTTCTTATAAAAGGACACCACCTCTACCAACATACTCAAACATATATAGCCACATTGATCATCAAAATTCATATCAAATAATATAAAAGCATCCCTCCTTCCCTTATACAAGACTTACCTTGGGTACAAGACTATTCATGGAAGACTTTTGGCTCAAATAAAAAAAAAGTTACCTGATTTTGAGATAATGTCTTCCTTAAGGTTCCTTCCTCTTGTTTTACTTCTTCACTGAAAATGATCTTATTATTATATTATTATATAACAAAACAAATATACTAAATATAATTTGATTTTTTATGTGAATTATTATATCTACATTTATACACTCCTCCATCTAATTGATATTAATATATTGTTTCTATGTACGGTGAACTACTACCTCCCGAAAAAATGATTGTCCAATTTCCTCCTACCACAAATAATGGTGGAAATTATGATGGAACTATATTCAAAAATGATATATATTACATTTAAATTTTCCCTATTTTTAATTAATTTCTATCGATAACATACCTTTATTCTTTCCATAATTTTTAAATAAGATAATTTCAATTGCGGAAGTGCAGACTACCGCCCCCTCATTGCTATATGACTCGTTCATGGAATAAATAGATAATATATAACATGGGGTTATTGAAATTATGTAACATATATAAAATACTAATTATTCTAGAATTAGAATATACCTATGTATTTTTTTCATTCTGTTAATATGACTATAAATGAATGTAGCATTCATCCATACGTACAACCTACCTTCTCCATGAACCGTGAATTTAATTTCTTATCTATAAATATTACAGATATTATAAATACATATATTTTATATATATATGATATTAAAATCATTAATAAAATTCTATATATTATTTACTTTGACCACATGTACAATTTAAATCATTTTTTTCGACTCATGTACCGAATATTGATAAAACAAAATATATGAACTTAAATAATTAACAGATTTTTATAACGTGGTAATAAGTGATTTAAAAATAATAATAATGTATAAATAGGTTCTAAATATTGTAAAAACTATCCTAGGTTTGTTATTCAGGAATATAATGATTTTACATGATGAGTTGGACCAAAGGTATGGGAAATCTTAACATAATATCCATTAATTGATTTAAATATCCATGTCAATCTTTTCAAGAATATGTTTAAATTATCCACGATTATTTTACAATTAATATCCTTTTATATTTAGTTTTTTTATATTTATCACACAAAATTATGCCATAGATTTTCTGTAATCTTATGATACGATCTATGTAAGGTACTTCATCTCAATCTCCAATCATTAGGGAAATTTGATAATAAACACCAACTTATTTTATATGGTGTATAAATGTCCTCTATGAATTTTTATTTTATTAAAATGTATTCTTTTTATTTTAAGTTTATTAATATATGACAAAAAAGTATGTTTTTCACATAGGAATAGATAATGACTTCTCTAGAGTCCTAACAGTTATTTGATATTCAGCTTCCTCTATATGCCTTAATATTTTTAAAAGGAAAAGAAAGAACTTAGTATGTGTTTTTAGTGTTTTGGTATTTAAAATGTTTTTGAATGTGGATTTACTATTTATATATCATGAGATGATCTCTTGTGAATGAATATTTAATTTCATGACTGAAATGTTGATAATTTAAATCATTTATATTATATGATTATATGGAAGTTGGACATTTGATAGGTGCTTATGTGATAAACCAAAGAATGTTGGTTATGTAATAAACAATGTAATGAGTGGACCCATGATAAACCAAGTACAGGTGGTTACGTTATTACCTACAATGCATTGGGTAATGAATTTGGCCATATGGATATTTAATTATTTAATATGTTTCGATATTGACCATATGGTTATTCAATTTGAGAATGTTTATATACCATGTTACCTTATATATGTTATATGTTCCTTTATAAGGTCTTTAATGTACTATTTTGTTACAAAAAGGGTAATAACTGAGCTTATATTCATAGAAGTGATTTTTCTACATTTTAATGGTGAAAAATATTAAATAATGATATATAATTCATGGTTTGAATGCTTTCCCAAGAATAAATGTTTTCCTTCTTGTGTATTCCTTTCTGAGAATTTTATACTAATTCCATGTTTTGAAATGTTTTTCATGTGAAAAATTGAAGAACATATTTATGGATGTGATTAAGGAATGGTCAATTTGTTTAATCGTGAAATGAAACCATGTTTCTTTTTAAAGAATTTTTGTTATATGAATAAATATGGATAGTGAGTTGATGACTCTACATGTAATATTTAATTAGCTATATATGAGTAATTCCCCAATTAATTATAACTCAATAAATGAAAAGATACTGGAAGTGAATTAAATTCAATTGTAGAATTTTCCCAATAATAAGAAATGTTTATTAATGGGGCCTTACAGTTGGAATCAATGGTCAAATTAGACAACATTATAGATTAGAAGTATTGGATATCTACATGGTATGTCTATGTGTCTATTCATTTAGTTAAATCATTATTTTATATATTTTTTAGATCATGTAATTTCGTTTAAAAATGGAAGTAGGAGGATCTAAAACAACATTCTTATATCTTTCTAATATCAAGCATGTAAAAATTATTTCAAATTCATGTTTGGATTATTTTGAATCTTTTTCTAGTATATAACTGACTTGCGATAAGTAGTATTAGATATAAATAACCTCCATTATACCTCGATACTGTCATATATAATGGACTTTTTTAATATAATCCTATTTTAAAAGGATCATTGATATAATGAATCAACTCAAAATTGGCTTGATTATTTTTAAAAAATCATGTTTTAACTGATCTTTTGAAATTATATGTCATACATGATTATTTTTTGAAACTATTTTTCTATTAACACCCATATGACCCAACATGTATTTTGTGTATTTGGATAAAGGATTTAAATGATTTTGGAGGATCTCTAAATCATTATTTCAATGAAAGGAACATCTATCTACGTGATCAAGATGATGATGAAACCATGTGGATACCATTATTAACGTACAATGTTCTTCTTTGGAAATGGTTTTATTTTATCATATGGAGGTGATATAAAATAATGTCAATATATATAATAATTCATGAATTAAGATGTTGGGGTCTTTATTAATTGTGAGGAAAATTATAGGTATAATACAACCATTTATGTTAAAACATGTTAGGGTTATTTTTTAGTTTTATAAACAGACATCTTACTAGATGGGTGACCGCCCGTCATGGCCGCTGGGATACGAGAATCAAATTATGACTAATTATTTTAGTTAAGTGATTTTATTGATCAATAATTTTTTTATTTTAGGAAAATATGTTTTTTTCAAACTAGTATACATAGTATTTTAAAATGATAGGGTGATTATGTGATAAATGTTTTTTAATATGGGTCGTTACTCATCCTAGTGGGGCCTGCACCGTGACTCCCTATGCCAGCCTCCAATTGGCGTGGGGCAGGTGACTAGCACCATTTAGGCATATCACTAACATGGGAGGAATTTCCAATGTACATGTTCACATGCACACATATCCATGCCTGCAAAGGAAGAAATGTAAAAACCAATAAGGAAAAAACTCATGCTTACTACTAAACCTAACCAAAAGAGTACGACAGAGATTACAATACGGAAAGTAAACTGGGCCAGAACACAAGCCCACCAAAAAAAGAATAAGTGTCTGCAAACTAAAAAGTCCAACCTATAAACACAAAGATGATCTACGACTGCTGCTCACAGCCATAAGAACACCACAACCAGTAGGGAAATCCAAAATCTCATTCTAGTCCGGGTTCACTGTAGACTCCATTAAAAGGCAGCTTATCAGCATAAGACACGACACGTGTGGGAAGTTCCCATGTAGGGATGAGTATCAGAATACTCACTAGAGGACCCCAAAACCCAAAAATCAGTACTCAATGTATATGTATCATCAAATCTAAAAATTAAATGTCTACTGAACATATAATAATATAAACATATCCAGATAAACTCCAAACCTAGACCTGCATTCTAGGGAAATCTTACACGATAGCATACCCCTTCAAGGGTTTCAGTTCGTTGGTTTTACGAAGAAATCATATAGTATAACTCACACCACGAATATGATAGCTCTGACAACATCCATCCAAGATGTACCATTCATCGATAAGGGTCATGAGAGATAGATAAACTCATTCCAGGATAACACACTATTGAGTGAGGAAAGATAACGATACACAGATGAAGATCACATTCATGGCCTTGGCGGATCCTGCAACTCATCTGGATTCACCGTCTATTTAGAGGATTGACGCCCTGTGAGGATAGTCACGTCGATACCTGAGTCTTCCTAGGGTTAAGAATGGATAGAGGTTCTTGCTTCGGGCCACTCGGAGGGTTACCTGACTCTATCTCAAGATGCCCTACTGAGGGGATCGTACAGATGTTGATGTAAATGATACATGACCTTCGGGGTAACGATTGAAAGGTAACTAACTCAAATTAAACTTCTACAAGGAATGGTGGACAAGAGGATCAATCCATGTTTCTTGATATACACAGCATTTATAAGGGTTACGCGTTGTGTCTCGCAACTCATGGTACTTCCTGTGTAAAACATACCATGTCAGTGGAACATGTAATGTCAAAAGGTAAGTACATGTTGAGTAGTACGAACCACACACCATGTCTATGTAACTGAGGTTCCCTCTGTGTATGTAGTTCTATTCCCATACACGGGTTCAACCTGTGTTTGTCATCCTGTGTAACAGTTATATGGGGTAACTTGTGCATTCGACCTAGTCAGGCTGTGTGGTGTAGTACACAGTCATGTACTCCACCCCGTGTCTATGTTTTATATGAGATACATGCCGAGTCCCATATAAGGACCCACACTCCAGGTTCATCAGATAACACGTCATGTTTTTGCTTCCTATCTCCCAGAACTCCAGTCGTTGTTGGGTGGGTCCCACACATTGTGTCTCGCTGGAGGCACGCAGTGTTCTTCATTTCTGTCCATATACAAACCCTATCCACCACCACCGGTACCACATAGCGTGTTCTTCGGGATACACACTGTGTGTTCTGTAAATTTCTATAATTTTGGAACTGTATCACCGCACCTCGTTGAAGCATTGTTCATCATTTCAATGATCTGTTTTCCACAAAACTATAGATTCTAGGTCACCCCAACATCCCAAAGTCGTCTCCATTGTTTTTGGGCATCTGATCGGCCCTTATAACATGTATCAATCCACCAGTGTGAAGAATACTTGAAAAATTATCTCTCCTAATCCTTGTTGATTCATCATCCTCCATCTTCGTCGCACCTCCTCTAGGTCATCGCAATGTTGAATCTCTAATTTGGGATCATTAAGTTGCAAAATTGATGCACAATGATCCGATGTTCATAACCCTACAATGAATGCGGTCTTAATATGGAGGAATGATAACTAAAATCCAAACAGTGGAACGAACCACCACCTTCTTTCATCATGGAATTGATCTTCTTCCGTTAAAAAGATTAAAAATATAAAATCGAAAAATAAATTTTAACATCATGGATTAATACCCAAAATCAACATAAATAAAAACCCTCCAGTGAGACCACACAATCCGCAGATCAACATGTTCGTGGAATGATCCACGTTCGTCATTTGATTGATTAATATGGAAGAAATAAATCAAAATAACAAAACCTTACCTCGATTTTATTGATGAATGATCATTGTGTCATGTTGATTGGAGAGGTTTTTCGAATCTGATATGTGTTGATTGATCAGGTCATCATCGTACGCTATTGGGTTATCCTCTAAAGCACCAAAAAACTCTCTCAATTCACAGGGTTATGAGTCTATCCTTGCGAGTGTGGCCTAGTAATGTATTTAAAAGGGTGTAATTATGTCGTTTCACAAAAAGAAACATTTAAAATATATTAATTTCCAATTTATTTTATTTCCATTAAAAAAGTAAAAAAACTAGCATTCTTATCCAACCCACACTAGTCAATGTTAGGCCCTACCTAAGGTAATGTTTCTACTCTGAATGCAATGGTACCCTCATATTTCTGATCTGGGCACCCGTTTAAATGTTATCCCACATTTTCAGGAAAACTTCTAGCATTTGTTGTTTAACGTTTAATTTATTTAAAACCATTATTCTGGGTACTCCGGGCCTCAGAATCCCACACCGTAGAAAGGATTGGTCTCATAATAATTCCACATAATATTTAAAAATATTAATCCGATAATATGAGACATTAAATTCTCCCCACCATGGGTCTTTGCATCCCAGAAAAGTCAAAACAAAGCCTACTCAAAAAGGTGGTGGTACAGGGATTGGATCTGAGCCAACTACTCCCACATGATCTCTTAATGATTCTTCTGCTACTACTGGATTCACACCAATTGAATCGATCACCCACAAATAATCTTCTCATGCCGATCCTTAATCTCCACTGGGTACTCATCAGAGGTCACTCCATCCTCGATTTTCATCTCGCCCTAGTCGATGACGTGTGATGGGTCATGAAATTACCTCCTCAGCCCCAACATGTGGAAGTCATCATGTACCCAGTGCAACTATGGCGTTAGGGCTAGGTGGTACGCCACCTCCCCAACTATGTGCACTATCTGAAAAGGGTCGAAAAACCTCAGAGACTATTTTACACCCAATTAAAATCTCTACATCCCTTGTTGGGGTGATACCCTAAAGAAAACGTTGTCCCCCTCATCGAACTCCATAGGTCTCAATCATCTGTCAGTATAAGGCATATGGAATCTCTATGCAGTCTTCATCTACTCCTAGAATATCTTCACCTTTTCGGTGCTACCTTTAGACAAATTTGGTTCCATAAGTGCTGAATCTCTGGGGAATGTCTAGGAAAGTGGTGAGTGGTGGGGTCTCCCACATAAATCTGTGAACATTTCATTATCATGGTGGAGTGGCAGATGTTATTGTATGAAAACTCCACTATTGGTAGGTGGTCCACCCAAATGCATCCAATGTCCCAGATAGTGGATCCTCTAGAACCTAAATGGTCCTCTCTGACTGATAGTCTTTCTAGGAGTGTAATTTTGTTCCCTAGCGTAGCTAACTCCCAAATTCCTCCTCCAATACCTACCAAAAATGGGATGTGAAATGAACATCATGATATGATACTATTTTCTAAGGGAATCTAAGAATCCAAACAATCCCCTATACAAAGAGGCATCCTAAGCTCTCTATGTAGCTCTGCTCCCTGATTTCTAGTAAGTGGGTCAACTTGGTGAGCCGATCAATGACCACCCAGATGGAATCATGCCCTTTGGACTTATTTGGTAAGCCCATCATGAAGTCCATTTATATTCCATCCAACATCCACTCTAGAACATATAGGGGTGTGCAAACCCTACTGGAACCTAGTGCTTAGAATTCTCTTGTTTGTATGTAAGGCACTGAGAAATGAACTCCGCTATTTCCTTCTTCATGCCAGAACACCAGTACTAACATTTGTGATCATGGTAAATCTTCACCACTCTAGGGTGTACCACCAAAGGGGATGTATAAAACTCCCTCAGTACCACCTCTCGCAACCACACTGGTACAACAATGGGTCCCCTAAGAAGAACAATGTGCTCACCACATTGCGATTATCCATTAGGAGCATGTCATGTGGATAACTGAGCACGTATGGCCTCACAATCAACATCCACAAGTGTATCCTCATTAAATATTTTAAGATTGGAGTGGTAAAAACCATCAACTGATGTTAAGTTGTATTCTATCTATCCAAAAAGGATAATTATACTGTGTCCAACTACTCTGTCGCCTCACTCAAAAGCTGCAAGTTTGATCTACGAGCAAGAGAATATGCCACCTTGCTCCCCTTACAAAGAGTATAAATGTTCCAAAAATGGTAGTCGTGGAAGAACTCTAGACATCACCTCTATCTCAGATTCAGGTTTTTATATGAGAAGATGTATTTGCGGCTCTTGTGGTTAGAATAGATGTTTAACTGCTCTCCCATAAGGCAGTGTCACAACAACTTCTTCAAGAAGACAACAACCGCCAACTTGAGATCACGGGTCTCATAGTTCTTACCAAGTGGCCTAAGATGCAATGAACCATATGTAATCATTTAATATCTCTGCATTAAGGCACAGCCAAGCCTGGTCCCTGATGTGTCTCAGAAAACTATGTACTTGACACACTATTTTGGATATCTCATTATAGGGGTGCTCATAAAACTCTATATCAATAACTCAAATGCCTACTGGCACTTCTCCATCCACATAAAGGCTTTCCTCTTCCTTGTCAAGGCTTTCATTGGTTCTAGTATTAAGCAGAAGTTGGGAATGAATCTTTGGTAAAATCATGATTCCCCAAGGATGGTCTGCACCTCCGTTATGCTTAGAGTTGGTTCCAATGCTAACAATACCTCTACCTCAGATGGGTCCATATCTACCCCATATGCTGAGATGAAACATCCCTAAAAAAGGAGATCCTTAATCTAGAACTGTCACATCGATATATTCCCAAAAAAATGTTGCTCTTTGTGTACATATAGAACCATACATAGGTGTCTCGCGTGATCCTCCTCTGACACATTGTACACAAATATATCGTCGATGAAGACCACTATGAACAAGTCTATGTATGACTGGATGATATGGTTCATAAGTCCCATGATCACTATGGGGTCATTCATTACGCTGACTGGATACACCATGTACTAGTAGTGACCTTTGAGGCATCTAAAATCCATCATCCTTATATTTGTATCCCATACTCGTAACTGGTGGTCACCTGACTGATAGTCTTTCATCGAGAACCACTACACCACTTTTAGCTAATCAAATAGGTCGTCAGTCCTTGGAAATGGATACTTGTTCTTCATTGTTTCTTGATTTAGGCCCCAGTAATCCATGCACAACCTCAAACTCCCATCTTCCTTCTAGAAAAAAAATCGGGTCCACCCACGGTGAAATTCATGTTCTTACGAAGCCCTTGCTCTACAAATCCTCCAACTGCACCCTCAGCTCATGAAGCTTTGTGGGAGCCATCCGTTATTCTGGTGAAGAAATAGATGACATCCTGGGGAGTAATTGGATGTAGAAGTCGATCTCCAGGTGAGGAGGATATCCTGATTCAACGTTTGGAAATATTTCCTCATAATCCGCCACTACTACTTGGAACTGGAAGCTCACAACATTTACTACTCCAATGTTATTTCGAGCTCACTCATGAGTGATCATCTGTACATTCAAATGCAATAGACCATTCGGTGCTTCCTGGTTCTGCTTCTCACCAACAGAGGAAAACATCATCACATAGTTGTTGACACACCACACTCTTCGCCTAAAGCAGTCAATCTGGTCATGGAACGAAGATATCCAATCCATACAGATAATGATGTCGTATGTCCATGATTCTTTCACCATGAGGTCCCAGGTGAAACCCATGCCTCGATGGGTAAGAACACATAGTCTGGAAAGGTGTGTGATCGTTGAGTTTAGTCACATAGTTGTCTCTTACAATAAGGTTCTAGTCAACGGATCTACCAGATTATAAAGGATTCATACAAGACTTGTAGAGAGAAACTAATGACTAGAACATGTGTCTAAAAGAATATCATCTAAGGTAGATAAGACACAGAATATACCTGAGATCATCCCCAGTGACCCAGGGTCGTATGCCTCGACCTCATGTAGCTATCCTTACCCTTGTCCCATAGCTCTTTGAGTTTGGTAATGACCTCCTAGGGGTGGTGTTGGTGGACCTAGATCGAAGAATCTACCACCAAATTCTTCTCTTTCTTATCCTCTTCCACATCCGCCACCGAGAGGGTCTATCTTCTCCACTCTCTGCCTCTTCCTCGGTGGTCCGTCTGATGCTTCCCTGAGAGAAGCTTGATGTGTTTGATTGTCTCTAGTGATATTTCCTCTACCATCACATGAGTAGCATCACCTCTCCCTTGTCTGACTGGATCCATCTTGATTTCCCTAGACTATCAATCCACTACCTGGGGTCCTCTGGTAACATCTACCACATCTTCATTCCTATTCCTAACATCAGATCCCTACTACTGAGGTCTGTAAACTAATATATCTGCTAATGAATGTCATCGGTTGTCTATAATCCACCAAGATGATCTTGATCACCAAGGTCTGCTCGAGTAGTCAATCATAATCCAAAATACATAGAGGAACGACACAATCTATGATGGCCCATTACATCCCTCATTCAAAGGTCTGACCTCTGATGTACCAGTCCCTTACAATATCCATCGAGTACCTAGAGAAGATGGTAAACCTAGATGAATAGTCATATATGGAAAAACTGCCATTCTGGAACTAAATAATCTCATGAATTTTTTCTACCCTCAGTGTAATTGCAGAGAAATCCTCCATAATGAGTCTCTCAAACTCAGACCAGAAAAGAGTCTCCTCATCGTGAGTCTCTGTGGTCAAACTGCCCCATCATCCTGATGAACCGTGAAAAAGGCTCTCTACTAGGATCACCATTTCGTCTTCTGGTGTCCTTACTAGATGGAAAACTCTAGTCACCGCTTGAAGATAGTCCTCAACCACATGAGGGTCAAGATCCCTTCAGAACATGGGGGTATCTATATCTGGATCTCAAGGAGCGCGGTTAGCCTGCCTCCCTCAACTGTCGGTACTACAAGTTCCACATGCTGCTCCATAGGTGGTTGTATAGCGGGTGCACCACCTGGGGTTAAATCATAAGGAATTGGTCCCTATATCGAATCCTCATCACTGAGGGGGTCATCCTCGTGATATTTCCGCTAAATCCAAGAAGGTATGCATCATGGAGGAATCCTGTAAGGAAAAACGTTTTACCCTGGTTATAAGTATATCTAGATAGCTAACACAAAGGACATGGAAAAAAACCCATTGATAAATTATTTTTTACAATTCTTTTTCATTCCCACGACTATTGTTTTCCTATATCAAGTCATAGAGTAGGTGATCAGAGTCTTGGTGTATGGATATGTCAGCCACCCGCACCAACACTGGAGCCACTGGTGTGAAATCTGAGCTCAAAACACTCTAACATTGTTTCCCCCAAATCAATCTCACTTAAACTTAGTCCTAAGGTATAACCGACCACCTCTGATAGAACTCTTTCATGACCCATCCCTATGGGTCCCACTCCACGACTCGCCAAGACCTCCTCCAATAGGATATGGGTGGGTGACTAACACCGAATAGGAATATCACTATCATGGGAGGAATTTCTTATGTACCTATACACCAACACACATCTCCAAGCCTACAAATGCTAAAATGTAAAAACCACTAGGTAACCAAATTCCTGAATACAACTAAACCCAGCCAACATAGTACGATAAATAATAACATAAAAAATGTGAACTGGGTTAGAATACAAACACACAGAAAAATAAAAAGAGTCATTGAACAAAAAAGTTCAACCTTTAATCAAAAAGAGGTGCTGGGACTACTACTCATAGTTGTAGGAACACACCGACCTGTGGGGAACTCAGAATGCATTGTTCGGTCAGGGTATACCCTAAAATCCATCCAATGGCTTCTCATCTGCACAAGACACAACACGTGTGGGAAAAGCCCATGTGGGGGTGAGTATAATATTCATCAATAGAGGACCCCAAAAACCACAGTGCAATAATATATGGAAATTTATAGTTATCTCTTCATATTATATTTCTTCTGAATATATTACTAGAGAAAAACATCAATATATAATCAAAACCCAGACACTTTTTCTATTGAAAACTTACACAAAAACATACCCCTTATATGGAATCAGGTCAAATGTTCCATGAAGCACTCATGTAGAAGAACTCACTCCATGAGTCTGATAGCTCTGATAACCTCTTTTGGAGATGTATCGTTCATCGTGAAAGGTCATGAGAGAGTGATACAATCATTTTCAGATAAAAACACCTGAGTGGGGAAAGATCCCGATTCAAAAATGAAAATCACTTGCTGGACCTTGGTAAAAAACATGACTCATCCAAATTCACCTACGACATAGAGGATTGACGCTCGGTGGGGATTGTGATATCGATACCTGAATCTACCTAGAATCTGGAATGGATAGAGGTTCTCGCTCTGGGCCTCGTAGAGGAATAATTGATTCTATCACATGATGTCCTACTGAGGGGATCATACTCTTGTGGATGAAAATGATACCCGACTTTCAGTGGAATGAGTAAAATTGGACTAACCCAAACGGAACTAGTCCATGAAATGGTGGAAAAGAGGATCAATCCTTTTTCTATGATATACACATCTTGTAGAAGGGTTAGACTCCATGTCTCACAAATCTGGGTACTAACCATGTATGATGTCCGATGTTAGAGGAACATGTTGTTTCCAAATGTAAGTATGCATCATGTATAATAGACCACATGATGTTTCCTAGTAATGGAGGATCACTCCGTGTATGCAGCTATGTTCCCATACATATGTTAAACTTGTGGATGCCATCCTGTGTAACCGGTACACTGGGTAACCCATGTAGTCGGCATGGTCTTGTTGTTTGGTGTAGTACACGATCATGTACTCCACCCTATTTCTATGTATTTCTTGAGATACATGACGAGTCCCATGTAAGGTCCCACATGCCGTGTTCCTCGGAGAACACATTGAGTTTGTACCTCCTGTCACCTAGAACTCTAGTCGTCATTAGGTGTGGGCCACACGTCGTGACTCCGAGGAGGCACACCATGATATTTATCACTTATAATGTGAAAAACCTATCCACCACCACCTGTACCACAAGGAGTGATGTTTGAGATACACTACGTGTGTTATGGAAATTTCATGAATCGTGGAACTACATCGTTGCACCTTGGTAAAACTCCGGTCTTCGTTCCGAAAATCTGTCTTCCATGAAACACCAGATTCTAGATCTCCCTAACATCCTTGATTCGTCTCCTTTGTTTTAGGTCCAATGATCGGCCCTGAAAATGCATATCGTTCCTCCCATGCGAAGAATGGTCAAAGAATGATCTCTCCTGATCTGATTCAATTCAGCATCTTCCTTCTTCTTCTCACCTTCTCTTGGACGTCGTGATGTCGAATCTCTCATATATGATTGTTGTGTTGAAAAATGGATGGGAAATGATCCGAAATTCATAACACCATGAACAATGTGAAGGGAACAAGGTTAAAAGAGAGGGAAAACCCCAAACCACAAAAAGAGGAATGAACCTCCGTCGTCTTTCTTCATAGTGTGGATCTTCTCCTGGTATAATTATTATATAGATAAAATTGAAACATGGATTTTAACATCCTGGATTAATCCCCAAAATCAATCCATTGAAATCCATCCAGCAAGAATGTATGATCCACAGATCACTTTATTCGTTGGTTGATCCTTGTTCATCATTTGGTCGAAGAATGAGGAAAAAATAAATAAAAATAACAAACACCTACCTTAAATCAGTTGAATAATGATCATCGCGTCATGTTCATTGGCGAGGATCGTCGAATCCAAGATTCATTGATCGATCACATCATCGTCATCTGCCAACAGGTTCTCCTCAAAATCCCCATGAAGCTCTCTGAATTCACAGAGTTATTTGACTAACCCTATGAACATTCCATAAGAAGGTATTTAAAATGGAGGAATTAGGTCGCTATACAGAAATGAAACATTTAAAATAAATTAACTACCAATTTATTATATTTCTTTTAAAAAACATTAAAAACTAATATTTTTAGCCGACCAGTGCCGGTTGATGTCAAGCCCTGCCTAATGTAAATTCAATACTCTTTACGCAACCATACCCTCATATTTCTAATCCCGTAACCCATATAAATGTTATCCATCTTGTTTAGGAAAACTGTTCACACACTGTTTAAATGTTTAATTTATTTCAACCATTTATTCCGGGCACTTCGGGCCTCAGAATCGCACTCCGTTAAAAGGCCTAGTCTCGCAATCATTCTACATAAAATTTAAAATTAATACACGGAATATCCAAGACATTATAAGAATACAATATCTCTTGTGGGAAATTTTATGCCTTTGTATCATAGAATTCTATAGGATTCTATTTGAGGAGTAATCATTGAATTCTATATTGAAAAAATATACTATTTTATTGGGACAAATTGGGATTTGGGTAATTTGTGGAAAATATTAACATACCTGGAGAAAATATGATATGGTTAATTACATTTTGGTATAAGACATTACGAGTAGTCTATGTTATTTGGAGATAAATGTTAAGATTTATCTTGGAAGACTATGTGATCAAATCCATCGGAATTTTGATATTCAATTTTAGATAGGATAATTTTGAAGAATTTTAAGGACAATTCGTTATTGAATGATCTATGTTGAACTTTGGGTATTGTTCATTGATTTTTGAAGATTAAGAGTAGTATTTATTTTTTATAAATTATGATTTTTTGGGTGGATTATTTGATCTTTTACTAATTTTTTGGTTTTGTGTTAATTCATAAAGATAGGGGAAATATATAGTTCTTCTTTTTTATGTTATGATTTTCTCTAGATGTTAATACTAGAGGTTTAGGTGGGGCCAATTCATCTTGAATTCTCATTTTTTGGAGAAAACATAAGTTTGGGGTAGATATTTATTAAAGGGTAAATCTCAACTTGTCCTGTAAATATATTTCCATATATTCTTATTCTTTGTAGAAAATTAATTCCTCAACATTTTTAAAATGATATTAAAACTAAAAATATTTTGGATTAATTTTCCTATTTTGAAACTATGACCATTTAACCCAGCACATGTTTATGGCTTTCTGGTTGTTAACATTCCCTTGATCATGTTTTCCATTACTCTCTATTTGAACATGGCACTTAGTTTTTCTTCCAAGCATTTTTTTCTTACAAGGAATCAAAGTATGTGTTATCTCAGGTGACCTTTGTACTTAACTTTATTACAAAGTGATAGTTTTATTGACTCTTTTTCTAATATTGTATTTTCAATGAACTTACCAAGATAGATTTTAGAATTGTGAGGATAAATTTACAAAAGGGAGAGTGATGTAACATACTAAGTGTTAAAAAATATACATTATGTTCAAAATAAAACCTGATAACCTGTATCATGCTTAAATAAATATATAAATATTATTTTTTTAATGATACCATTATAACCTAGCCATTGAATCACGGTAGTGAATAGTATCAATTGAATTAAGAATATATGGTTTATACTTGTTTAAATAATTATTCACTGGTTTCCAAATTTATTAGAAATCGATAAAATAAACCAATTGAATAAAAAGGATTAATTTTTATTAAAACATATTTAAAAAGAGAATATTTGTATTTATAAAATCATATCATCATTTATGGCTATTTATATATTTAATAATATATGTAATATATTTCATGTAATGATTTAAATTCATCTTATTTGTTTTCTAGATATGATATATGGACAAATTAAATTTTTCATATTGAAGAAGTTTTTTTAAATGTTATTTTCCATCCTTTTAAAGGATAACCCTATTTAAATTTAGTTTTTGACCCCCTTATATATTCTATTTGAGAATATATATTTATTCTTTAGAAGCAGGATATAAAAATTTACATTAGATAAAATTTCTGGGATTTTTTTTGATAAAAATCATTTTTTATTGAATAGTGAAAAATAATGTATTTTAATTCAAAACTACATGGTCTTTTAATTTATTTATACATTCATATTGTCCCTTTAGTTATTTATGATGTGTAATTAGGTTATTTTTTATAGTTTAATCAAATTATTTTAATTGGAAGTAATTTCATATTTAACTTGGACATAAACACATGTCTATCGTTTGATCGTTTTTAATTTATAAAAACTATATTTTTGGTTATGAAAACAAGAATTAATTTCAAAATAATCGCTTCAGCAACTGTGCTTCTATTTTGGAAAAACGGATTCCATATTTTTAATCATAAGGTCTAATAATTGTAAATAGTTACATTTAATTATTGTAGATTATGAATTGAAACTTTGGTATTTTTATTTACCATTGTTAAAGGTAAATAAGATAAATTAGGGTAACAACCAATATAGTAATGATACTATAATTACCCTAACTCAAAAAAAATTCAATTGGATGAAAAAAATTGACTCATATCACATAATTGTCTCAATTGAATAATTTAATATACATTCTAAATGAATTTGATGTAATTATTATAAAAACAAAATAAAGTGACAACATGCCACTCTCTTATATCTTATAAGTATAATAATTTTAATTTAGATATAACCATTATTAAACATTAAACCTAAATTTTCTACATAAATCTAATGAAATTATATTTTTAATGAAAATTTATTTTGAATTTTGAACGATAAAATAATCACCATAAATATCGACACAACAATGATTTAGTAATTAATTTATTAAGAGAAATATTAAATAACAAATATTTTAAATGTTAAAAAACTATATGATATAATTTATATCATCCTGAACTTTTTTGGAAGACTATGACATGTTAGTATTGATTTAATCTATTTCATTTAATGTAATCAAGTTGTTATGAATTTTTGAAAAAGTTGAGTATTAATAGTGTCAAAATTGACATAATTCAGAACATAAAATATAAAATAGTTTACTATGTGTTTTAAAATTCTTAAAAATATAGGATTCGTTCAAATGGTTATTATAAGTAACAATATTCCATTCATGTCATTCTTTTGGAATTTTTACATGTTATAGTGATGAAATTATCCCACTACTTTTATGTAATAAAATATCATTGTAAGATTAAACAGGGTAAGAAATGTTCAAACCAAAACATTAAGGGATAAAAACAGTAAAAACACAACTAATTTTAATTTTAATATAGTGATATGACCCAAAATCATCTAATATTAGAAATAAATTATTTTGGGATCATTAAAAACCTAAAATAAATTTAAAATAAAATAATATCTTAAGACTTCCATAAAGTTCCCCTCCCCCCTCTTATAAAAGGCAACCACCTCTACCACATACCCATATCTCTAAATCCGTTGGATCTCCCAAAATCTACTCAAATAAGCTATCAATATCCCTTCATTCCTTCTATATGTCATACCTTGGGAAGAAGGCAATTCAAAAATCATTTTGGGTCAAATTAAAAGATTTTACACGATTTAGAGGTAAGGTCTTCTCTCATGCTCCTACCCATTATTTTACTTCTCCACTCCCAATGATCTCATTATTCTATGATTATATAACCAAAATATTTCCTTAATAAACTAGTATTTTTTTATGAGATTCATTATAACTACACTTACGCACCTCCATCTAATGGATATGAGTATACTGAATCTGTGTATGACAAACTATTGCCCCATGAATACATGATTGTTTAATATTCTCAAACCACCTCTCTTGGTGGAAATTATGAAGGAACTGTATTTATATATTATAAATATTATATTTATATTTCATCTATTATTCTATAATTTTTATTTAAAACATACCTTTATGCTTTCCAAATTGTGTAAATGTGATAAATTCATTTGAAGAAGTGGAGACTACCGCCCCTAAATGTGATATGACTCATTCATTCCATACATGAAACTTATACAAGATGGATTTAATGAAATTATCTATAACATATACCGTAGAAATTATAATGTTTTTATAATATACATATCTATCATTTGTTTTACATTCCTTTAATATGACATTGAAATGATTGTTGTGTCCATGCATACGTACGACCTACTATCTTCATGAATAGTGAATTTAATTTCTTACCTCCCAATATTATAGATATTATAAATATATATAAAATATATATATATATATTATATTTAAATCATGAATAATATTTTTCGGATGATGTAATTTTAACACATGGAAAATTTACAACAAAACAAGTCTGTTTTCAACTCATGTGCCAAATATTGATAAAACGACCGATATGGACATATATAATTATGTAATTATTAAAATATAGTAAAAAGTGATCTAAAAGGAATAATAAACAAGAAATTTTTTTCAAGAAATTATATATTAAAATATTTTTATTATTTATGAACATAATGAATTTACATGATGATTCGGACACAATGTGTGGGAAATCATAATTCAATATCCCTTCATTTATTTAATTATCAAAGAAAATGGTTTTGTTTTTCCAAGAATATGTGTGAATTACATTTTATTTTTTTGAACTTAATATCCACAAATATTGAGTTTATTTTTATTTATAACACATAATTATGTCATTGATTTATCATTAATCTTATGATATGATATTTGTAAGGACATCCTCTCAATCTCATTTTATTGAGTCGTAATTAATTATTTTTAACCACCTTTTTTATATAGTGTATAATTATCTACTTTGACTTGTTATTTCATTAAAAATTATTCCTTTTTTATGAATCTTATAACTTAATGGAATAATGAAATGTTTTAAACATATGCGGAGAAAAAAACTTTTCAATTGTCATCCTCATTTTTTGGTATTTGTATTCATCTACAAGCTATGGTGTTTTTAAAAGGAAAAAATATCCAATACTCAATTTTAGGGTGTTTTGGTATTGAAAATATTTTTGAAATTGTATTTACTATTATAATTTCTTGAAATGATCTCTTGTGATTTCAAATGTAATTTTTTGAGTGAAATATTGATAATTGAAATCATTTATGCTTTATGATTATATGATACATGGAAATTTAATGAATGGTTATGTGATATACCAAATATGGGTGGTTATGTGATAAACTAAATAATCTATGGCTTTGTGATAAAACATGTTCGGATGGTTCAGTTATAACCTATAATTCATTGGGTATAGAATTCATCCTTATGGCTATCCCATTTAGTGATATGTGTGGAAGTCGACTATATGGTTATTCCATTTATGTACGTTTATGTCCCATGTTACCTTATATGTTTTGTATGTATCATTCTATGCCCATTATGGTAATATTTTGGTTACAAAAAAGGATGAGAAATGATATTATATTATGTGATTTATTTTTGCTAATTCATAAAGACAAAAATTATTGATTTATGAAATAGTATTAATGGTTCTTATGTTTTCTTAAGACTAATAGTTTTTCTTATTGGGTATCAGTTGTGGGAATTTTTATGATCATCCAATTTTTTGAAATTTTTTTCATAGGACATATTGAAGAATAGAGTCTAAGATCGGATCATGGAAAATTCATGATGTTTAAACATCCAACGATACCATGATTATTTTTAATGATTTTTTATGGAAAAAACAGAAATTGAGTATAAGTGTCTACATATAATATTTATGTATATATGTGTGAGTTATGGGAAAATTCTCTAATAATCTAAACTAGAAAATATCCTCGAAGTGAATTAATGTCAATTGTTGACTTGTCTCAAGATTGGTTAATGTTTAAGGCTATGGACTTAAAAAATATATATCCTCAAATGGATATGTATATAAAAAATGTATTATAATATTAATATAATAAAATCATTGGTTGTATATAAACCACGTAATTGAAATAGTTGAAGAATATTCCATGTGTCTCACCGAAGTAAATAGTGAGAGGAAAATTCCCTACAATATTTATTGAATTTCATTCTACACATTCCAAACATTTTTATAATTAATATATTGTTATTATAAATATATTAAAGAAACATATATGTATATATAATACCATATATTATTTACTAATGTCATTTTATAACCTTTTTATTTATAATTTTTTGTTAGTATCTTTTTTTTTTGTAATTACCTCTTTATTTTCATATATGGTATGCTTTTTTTATTCTTAACTATTACATTATTATATGTAAAATTATATAAGTAATAATAATATATTTACAAGAGTAATACATTAAATATAACCTTAATACAAATCATGAATGATGGTTTTGATAAATTATGTATATTATGATATTAGATATGGTAGGTCAAACGTACATATGAGTAGTGATTATATTATTTGATGATCATTATGGAAAAGATTTAAGTAATATATTATCATTCCATATTTATAATAATATAATTATATAATATTATTTCAATTAATATACTTATACATATCATCCATATGGTTTTTAGGTGAAGAGAGAGTAACATTGACTCACGATGGTTGTATCCCAAACATACACGAGAAATGTTAACATAATTCAGTGTGTTAAATGGTATGAACTAAAATTATATAATAATTTCTAACAATGGTAAATGTGTAATTAAAATCATAATTACATCATTTTTATCACATTTATTTATCTTTACTTTTTTCCATGTTAAGGGTTATTTAAAAAAATCAACTCACTTTACAAGGTAGTAATCCACCATAGAGATGACCCACACTATCACATCTCTTATGGAATGTAATGTAATATTTATAAATATATTATATTGTTACACAATATGTATATATATGTTTAATATATCATAAATTTACTATATATTCATCATCATACAAATATATGATTGGTAGTAATAGAAAATTATTGACTTAGTTTTATTAGGTTGTGGTCTGTCAGAGACAAAAATGATTATTTTTTATCCCCATTTTATGGTAGTTGATATTGCTCTTGAATATGAATTTTATCAAAAAAATAGAATATGGATTATCTAAATGTAATTATATGTTTAATTCATAATAATAATTGAAGGATGTGGATGGATTAATAATATTATTGTTCATTTCGAATAACGGTAACTCTTCTTCATGTGTCCTCCTTAGCATCGACCCACAATCCATACTATGATGGATGCCATCCGAAAATCGGGAATCTAGAATAATAGCAAGGATTTTTTTAATTTATTTGGATTGGTATTTTCTTACAAAAAAGTGTTTTCATATGTGAAAATGATGTGAGATGGGTTGCCAATTATACGTTTGGTGAGTGGCACACTACTAATTTTTTAAATTAAAATGATTCACCCATATATTCACATACTAAAAGGATAAAAATTAATTATTATAGATCCTTAGGTAATATAGGGTCCAAATATTTCCCTAAAATATATCTTATTAATGTTTTTATTTAATTATAACTCTTAAATTTTATATTAAACCCTGATAAACAAATATTCACCTTATTCATGAAAATTTTATTTTACTTCTTTTAATATTTATTTTTTTCAAAAATTATGTTGATATTATTTGGAATAAAATATTATTATAATTTCAAATATTGAATCCTTTTATTAAATTCACCTTATAAATGTCGACATATTTAATTTTAATTTAATTTCAAAAATATGATGTGTAACGCCCCGACCCTAGTTACCCAGAGTCGGTGCATTATTACATAACATTGGCATGATCACAAAAATATCAAGTCTCGAAAGACCAATTAGTTTAGTAGTCTTGGAGACACTAGATATATTCACATGTCTTACATTACATCATAAAGTAAAAAAAAATACTATGACAACATCTTGTTATCATATCCCATCATATTATCCCAGCAGGTCATTCATAAATTACTTCTTCGCATCATTGGAAAAATAAAACATAGAAATGGTTGAGCTCATAGTATCTGTGAGGATAACAATATAGCGGAAACATTCATAAATAAGCATAAACATTTAAGGTTATGTTTACCTAAAACAAAAGCCTTTTAAACATGAACTTAAGCATAATATGGCAGAAATAAAATGAAATATTTCCATTTACTTATTCACATGGATTTTCTACTAGTCGAATAATCACATGAAATTTCAAAAACCACTTTCATAATGATGGAATTCATAATTCTAGAATATCATAACAACATAGTCAGGCCTCATGTCAAGACTACAAATAATATTTCATCAAGGCCTTGTGACAAGACACTAGTTTGTCTTATGAGACCTATCGATGTATCGAGGAGCTATAGTGGGCTCCACCCATCACATACTATGTCCAATGCATTCTTCATATGAAAATTTTGAAACATAACATATAAATTCGTATTAAAACTATCATATGTAATGTCAATACCTTTAACCACAAACCATGAATGGTATAAAAATAGCACATCCATAGTCCAAGATAACTCATTCGATACAATATGAAAGATTGTATTATATTATATTAACCTCAATCGATAATAATGAAGGATATTGACAAAGATTAAAATAATCAACAAAACTACTATAGAGAACCCCCCCCCCCCCCCCCCCCGTTTTTCTTGAAAACATTTAAAAGTCACACGAATTGTCAAGAAGACATTTTAAAAATAGATTTTGGAATCAAAGTGTGAAATACTTCTTTGAAACTTTTAAAAGGAATTTTAATTTTAAAACAGTAATGTCCATATAATTAAATCCTTAAAACCATTTTTAAATCATGGACATTAATGAGAAATATTTAGAATAATAAATCTTTAAAACATTTTAAAATGACATTTTAGTTATAGTTCCTAACCAAAAGAGAGACACTTGAATAAAAATAATTGAGGTAATAAAAACATTGTAATATCAAGAGAATAAATGGATTCATGATATACTATGTCAAAGTACATTATATACACCATATAAAAGTGATTTGGTGTATAACAATAATGGAGTCTCAATGGAATGTAAATAGAGATGAAATCTCTCATAAAGGTCATATCCTTAGGTTAAGGATAAATCAACAACATAATTATGTCTGAAAAGTATAAAAACACTCAATATTATTGGATATTCAGTGTAGAAAATTAAAGTACATTAACACATATTCTTGCAAAAACAACACCAATGAATTAGATGTTTAACTCAATAAATGGATATTGAGTTAAAATTACTCTTATCAAATTCATATCGATGACTTGAGAATTTATCAATGGAGTGATTATGTGTGTGAAAAGTTTATCCACATAAAGGGGAGTGGAAATAATGACATAAAAAAATAAATAGTGATTACTCACATAGGCTTGTACTAAAATAATCCATGAAGTATTCGTAAAGCCGAATGAGTGGAAATTGAAATTTAAAATTCCCTTATCGATTTGGTAACATTAGAAACATACACACATGAAAGAAATATCATTAAATGCTGATGTAAATATAAATAAATTAAAATATATTACACAGTTAATAAAATCATGGGCAGTACACACACCACATGCAATAAATAAGTGGTGAACAATGGAAATCTCACAGAATTAAAAGTGAGAAAAGAAACCCCTTACATTGTACTTTTCCCTTTGTCGGGGAAGTTTAGCCTCATGTATAATGGTTTAATAATTTTTATTGAATTATACAAGAATTATATACATTAATATGATATCTTATATAATATTTTAATATTTCATTGTTTTAATATCTTAGTATTATCGTCGTTTCGTGTGTTAACTTACTCATTTTCATTTATAAGTTTTGTTACATAAGTCGTGTTTGTTATGGATAGGTTGTATCTTATTAAAATACAGAATGATATAAAGTCCTTAACCATTATTGATAATCATAAAATGATAATTAGACTTGTGTGCATACGATGGGAAATGAATCTCATCGCGTTCGTGGAGATGGTAGTTCGTACGTACGCACGAGCGATAATATCATACTTTTGATTTTAAAATCATATATAATTGTATTTTATATCATATATACAGAATCATTATCATGTTATACTTATTATTTACAATAATGACACATCATTATTATACTTATCCAAATAATAATGTATCAAATAACATTTACACCACGATGTGGAGATGGTAGGTCGTACGTACGCACGTATGGTGACATGTCATTCAAAGGACGGGTAGAATACTGAATATGGTTTTATCATATTTATAATAACATCAATGTATATAAAAAATTATAGATTTATCATTTCAGAATGTAAATAACAAATAAAGAAGAAGTGGAAGTAGAAAGAAACTTGAAAGAGGGTGGTGAAATCATTACCTCTTCTTCGGGTTGTTCCTTTTGATTTGATCAAAATGTCTCCATAGGTTGGATTTCTGATCAAAATAAGGCCCCTAGGATGAATTGAGGTAAGTTAGGAGAATATTTGGGAAGGTTCTGTCCGAACCAAAAGGATTTTAAGGTGTGAAGAATTGGTTAGAAGCGGTGTCCTTTTATAAGGGGAAGGAGGGGCTCTTTAGGAAAAACTAGAATATTATTATATAATAAATTCATATTCTGTTTCTAATAGCTCCAAAGTGGATTATTAAAAGTATAAGTTAGGAATGGGTCTAAATACTTTCAATAAATAGATTTTAGATAGGTTTGGGTCACTATATTACCCTTATCTTTTAGTTTTAACTCTTAGTTAATCTGTTTGACATTTACCATGTCTCTTTGTATTTATATATTATATTGTTAATAAACAAACTATAAACTACCAAGTGAATCCCAAGTGGTTCATTAATGACATACCAATCATCATATAAGTCCATTGGCCGAATCTTAAAGGGTCTGAAACTTCAGTTTTTTTAATGCATTAATGTAATGTGGGCCTTTTAATGAGGGTTTTGAATGGTTTTAATGTGTGAAACCATTTCGTACTTCTTGAACGTGATTTGTGAAAACATGTGGTTTTCATGTGTACCTTTTGTGGTATTGTATAATGTATTTCTATAAAACATGGAGGTGGTTTAATAATTGTTTTTAGGGCTGCCAATTCAGATCTGTATTGTTATTGGCATTGTTTTGGTCATGAATTAAGGTTTTGAAATGGGTTTTTTATGCAAACCATGGTTGCACCTCTTGGGATGGTTTATGGAAATTTTAAATGATTTAATGAGTTTCAAAAAGTGTGAAATGGTTCCCTATGTGCAGTTTTGGTGATATTATATTCCTAAATTGAGTTTTTGAAACATAAAGTGGTCATTTATGTTGTAAAACATTTTGGTAATGTTTTTTAATTTGTCGAGGTGATTTATGAAATTGGGATGTGGGTGCGAAAAGTGTTTTCAGGCTGTTTTGCATGAGTGTGATGTGCAAAATGGACATTTTTTATGAAAAGGGTATTATGTAACATGTGACTGGGCTGTTATGTGATTTTTATCATCTTGGGAATGATTTTATAAAATTGTTAATGGATTTGTTGAATTTTGAAAGATGTGAAAAATCGGTTGTGTGCTATATTTCATGTGAGTATGATTTCAAAATTCATTTAAATGAAAAAGAGGATTTTTTAGACTTTTGTGGAATACATATGGGCTATTTGGTGAACTTTTGACGTTAAAATGATATTTTTATGTGAAATTTATTTGTATTGACTTGTTGAACTTGTCTTAGCATAAGGGGATAACCCGGGTATCTTGGTGGGTGGACGTGTACTATTATGCTAGTGAATCCGTGGGGCTTGGCCTCAGTTTCACTTAGCAAAATTGATTCTTACAACTATAACTAAACTATTATTATAATGATTGGGGACAACTAGGATATGGGTATGTTCCCTGATAGTGGCTCGTGCACGATAACGAATATTGTGATGGTTACTCTCGCTGAGATACGAGGTACCTGGGACCCACAACGAGCTAGTGCCTAGGGGTTATTTCCAATTGCTTGTGCTCATTAGTTAAATTGTGATTACCATTTTCACATAGAATGGTTGGCTGGAAAATTCAGTTGTGTTGACATTATTTTTTTAAAAGTTTCGATTATTAATAATAACCCACTTGATAACTATTTTTTGGTTTAATCTTTTTGAAATTGTAATAGGCATTTTCTGTTTATGAAAACCTCCAAGATTTTTTATTTGAATGATTATAACATGGAATTTATTAGTGGTGGTATCCTACTGGGCATTGGATAACACCCTAATTACAGCCTTTGGTGTAAGTAGAAATGGTTATTTTGTTGTTGCAAGTTTGGATATAGTTTTTAGTTCTAGTGGTCTGGGTTTCTAGCAGGTCCTTGGTGGTGAAGTCCTGTGGAGATAGATTGAGGGAGGTGCCCCATGCCATGAGTATTCTTCAGCAGTTTCATTTTGATTTTGTACCATTTTTATAGTCTTGATGAGTTGTTTTAAAACATGTAATTCAGTTCTGAAATTTTTAAAATATAGTTTTAGTATAAAAGTCCAGATTCATTTTATTTAGTTTGTTTGTTGTTTAATGTTTATAACTTGGGTAAATAATTCCCTAACATCATTTTATTATACCTGGGAACTTGTGCCAGCCAGTGGAGATCGGGAACACCCTTCGGGCCTTGTCATGGGCCGGGTTGAGTGCCGGTTTTTATGGCGGCAAGATTCGGTTTGTGATGAAATATTATCAAAGGAGGTTCTCTCTCTTTTGGTCACGTTATTTGGGGAACAGTCGGGATAGTCTGGAGTTAGGATTTTCAGGACTAGGAATTCTAGTTATGAGTAATGTGACTGATGACCACACCTCATGATGGGATTCATGTCACCAGGGTATTTTGGGATTTATATGAGTCCTTTGGATTTGGTGGATTAATGATGATTAAGGGAAACGAAAAGAGAGTTGGGTTACTGGTCTTAGTGAGCTCGTAGGGTTTGGAAAGTCATGTGGAACTAGCGATAGTTACATAGAACACTCTCTGTGATAGTGAATTGATTGGAATATTTCTTCTAACCATATGTCCAAGTCACCCATTGAAACTAGTTTCCTCTCGCATTGTCTTGTATTCTTTAGTTTTGAAATCTTGGATCTTTGGATTTAAAGTGACTTGGTTTTATGAAGAGTAAAGTTTTTGTGAAATTTTTTTAAAATAAAGAGGCAATGGATTGGTTTATGAAATGGTGGAACTGAGTTTTCAGAATTGTTTTGAAATGGAAAATGATGTGCTTACACCTCTTTTGAAAGCAGGAACAATATTGAAATTGGTTTGAAAAAGTGTTTCCAATAGAGTTTTATAAACAATCAATTGGTGTTCTAATGGGATGAGATGTATTGAAATTGATGTGATTATATTTAAAGTGAGTTCTTATCTAAATTTTTGTGTATTTCTGAAATGTTTTGTAATATTTGTGTTGGGATTTTGATCACGTGGTTAGCGATTTTGAGAAAAATGATGTGTTAGTTGACTGTTTTTTGTTTTGAAAATTGGAAATAATTGTTGGTTTAACCATTAGTATTTTTGTGAGAAACCATATGAATGGGGTTATATGGGATGATGGATGGTTGATGGCATAGCTACATGAGTGACGGGATGGATATGGGGAGGGTGTCCGGTGTGGCACAAAAACATGCATATGTAAGGCCCATGGGGTACCATTTGTTGATGCGCTAACCGCTGAACCATTTGTTTTCAAAGAAATATTTTTAAAGAGAAAAATGATGTCTTCTTGAATTGTTTGGGATTGTTTATATTATGTGTTTTTTTTGGAAAATTTTGATGTTGATGGATGTTTTGGGTCCAAGAACCCCTCATGTTCGAGCTGCATTTTCGGTTTGTGTTTGGTCAGTAAGCTTGGTAGAAGGACCGGTTAGTAGTATCCTCTGAGATATGTTTCGAGAAACCTTTATGGTGGTTCACTTCATGAGTTTGGATCTATTTTGTGTCACTTTTTGACCAATGTACCAGCTTGGTTGGGTATTTGGGTTATCTTGTTGGATAAGGTACGCCCCTATTAAGGGTTAGTTCACAACTGAAGTGCAACCCGGATTGTTTCTCCATTTGAGGACCCTCCAGTTGATCAATATAAGGAATGTTTTTCTTGTTATTTTTAGAATTTTTCTACAACCTTTCCATTCCAAGTTTTGTGTATCCACATATAGTGTTAGTGTTATCATGGAAGGTTATAAGAGACCTTTGCTTCTTCTGTTTCCTGATTTGCCGAAGGTGGAGGTGGTCTGGGGTTGTTAGCATGGATGAGTATCTGGATGGTGTCTAAGAGGTCCTCCTGGTCCATTTTTGTCTCTTCAAAAAAGTAGTTCACAATAAACTACTAGTGTGGGAAATCTGGTTAAGAGATGATATTGTGGCATCTTTCTAGAATTTTGTGTGCTTTGGGGATTTTGTATAAGGTCCCACTCCATGCATTGTTTATATTAGTCGCAGTGGCCATTTTCGGTGAAGCCTTGTGATTTCGTTCACCCGATTGACATTAAAGGTCAATGTAATGCAATCCTCTGAGATTCACTTTATGTTGGGAGAATGTATCCCTTAGAAATACTTCAAAATCATACATTTTAGAGGAAAGTGATTATAGGTGTTATTTACTTGAATAGTTTCTCTCTCGATGAAACAATGTATGATGTGTGTTTATTTTCTAAGCCCTTATTTCAGCGAAATATCAAGTTAGGGTAAAGTGAGTTTGAAATTTGTTATGTATTGGAAATATTATGAGGGATTTCATTATAGTTTTTGGTGGAATCCAAAGAAGAATTCTCATTCAGGTGGGTTTCAAAAGCCTAACAGCAAGGTCGAAGATGCTTCAATCATTTGATCTCCATCCAAAGGTCTCAGAGAGAAGCTGACTCATAGTGAGGGGAAATACCGGGGTTGTTTAAACCCATGTAAAGTGTCTTATCCTCAGTATGAAAGATAGTAAGAGTTTAAACCTCTAGTGTCATTATATTTTCTATGTTTTTCCCATTCAGTGGAAATTGGTTGAGGGCCTTGTACCCATTCCATCACTTAATGTAATTCCCTCCCCCATTGGTTTCCATCGAGTCATTAGAGAATGGATGGAAATTTGGATAGAGGTTCTGAGGAAATAGTTTGTGTATGATTAGTAGTGACCATGTTCCAGAAATCCATTCAAAAACAATGATCTGCACAGTTAGTGTAGAATTTCCCAAACTGTACGGAATGACCCTACCACATTCCCAAATCTTAAAAAAAATTGGTCTTTCTGTGTCGGCCCATGCTGGTCGGTTAAGATGGTTGGTTATTATGGTGGGGAGATCCACTATAATTTTCATGTACATTCCTTTGTATACTGTGAATAGAATTATACCCTTTGTACTAGGGAGTTCGTTGAGGACCCCTGTTAGTGTCTTGATTCTGTCTCGGAAAATAATATAGGTTTCCACTTATAGTGGGGTGCCTATTTGTGTCCCCTCATACCAATAGATATATTTTATCCATGGTGTTGGGTTTTTGGTAGGTAGTATAATTCGGAACTATATAGATACCAACATCTTCCTTGAGTAAATTCCAGGATTGGAGAGCTCCCAGTGGTTTAGTTAATGTATGGTAAGTGTAACCTTGTTCAAAGTTTTTGTTCGTTTGGGAGAAATGATTGAGTCTTGTTCGGATAGTGTTTGAGGAGTTTCATTTTGCGATAAATTATGAATTTGATTGATAATTTCAGGAAAGTGGTGTAATTTTGGGTTGTGAGATTAATCATTTCTTAATTGATCCCTGGAGGTGTTTTTTCCCTTGGGGGCGATGCTTGGCAAAGAAGTGCATCATGGTTTATCGGTTGGGTTTGGATTTGGTATTTTTCCAGGTTGTTGCTTTCCAGGGACGAAAAGTTTTCATGGTGGGGGTAATTTTCATAGAAATGACTTATTTTAATGTTAAATATAATTAAATTTCTATTTATGCTTTGTTTTTTGGGGTTTCTCTAGCTTTTATGTTGGAATGGGTGAGTTTTCATGAATTGGGCCAAACCGTGAGCCCAATTCCAGATTTAAAAATAAATTTTGTTTCATTTATAACTATTTAATTTTATAATATTTTTCACCCATTCCAATTCCTAAATGGTTTCCCATGACATATTAACACCAAAATTGTAGTTTGGACCCCTTAGGAATCCATAACAATGGGGTATTTGGGTTTTTATTTAAGAATTGGGCCAACCCGAAAGCCCATTTTCCAGTTTTAAATTGTATTTTTAATTTTTTTAATATCTTACTCATTATAATGAATATTTCAATGATTATACCTTCCTTTATACCCTAAGAATTCCAGGCGCGGTCCCATTGCATTTCCCCCCTTCTGGAGCTCTTTGAAATCACGAATTAGGGCAGAACTTCATAGGGTGTCTCAAATCGGCCAGACTTTAAGATGTAACATCATCCCTTCTTCACTCCCTCAATTATTACTATATTCCCTCAATTGGAGTTCCCAAATGACCTCTTAAATATTGTTCGAAAAACCCCTAAATTGTTTTCTATTTTCAAATTCAGCTACTGGTTTATGTGAGTCGTTTTCTATAAGGTCCTTTAAGGAAGTTGGTCTTCATTATTCTTCATTCAATTTACATAGGGTTAAATTCAATGTTATTAGGGATTTGTACCTTATCCATAAGTTTCCTAACGTCCAGAAGTTATGGTTCAATCCTAGGGTTTGATATCTTGTCTTTTGTGTGAAATCTTCTTGTTTTAGGTTGGATTTCACTTCCTTGAGGTGTGGTGCTGGTGCAGTTTATGTTTCGCACCATGTTTTGAGTATTTCAACATAGAAGGTAGGTGATTCCATGTATAAACATTTTATGATGAGTTATATTTATTGGATTATTAATTTATTATGTTTAAAATATGTTTTGTGTGGTGTGAAAACTATTTTTTTTGATGGACTTGGTTATGTGTTTAATTTTGTAGTTTCATTTTTTCATGGAATTGGGTGTTTTTCATGTGTGGCTATTGGGGAAATGTTTGGGTGTATTTTATAACAAATGAAAGTTATTTATTTGTGTGGAAAGGGGAAGAAAATTCACTTTTGTTAATTAATTAATGTCATGTGGGCCTTTTAATGGGGTTTTTGAATGGTTTTAATATGTGAAACCATGTTTTACTTCTTGAACGTGATTTGTGAAAACATGTGTTTTTCATGTGTACCTTTTGTGGTATTGTTTGGGGTATTTGTATAAACATGGGGTGGTTTAATAAATGTTTTTAGGGTTGAAAATTCTTCTTTTATTGTTATTGGCATTGTTTTGGTCTTGAATTAGGGTTTTGAAAAGGGTTTTGTATGAAAACCATGGTTCCACCTCTTGTGTTGGTTTTATGAAAATTGTAAATGATTTAATGGGTTACACAACATATGAAATGGTTGCTTATGTACTATTTTGGTGATAGTATTTTCCTAAAATGAGTTTTTGAAACATAAAGTGGCCATTTATGTTGTAAAACTTTTTGGTAATGTTTTCTAATTTGCTAAGGTGATCTATGAAATTGGGATGTGGGTGCGAAACATGTTTTCGGGCTATTTTGCGTGAGTGTGATGTGAAAAATGGAAATTGATTATGAAAAGGGTATTTTGTAACATGTGAGTGGGTTGTTATGTGATGTTTAGCATATTGGGAATTATTTTATAAAATTTTTAATGGATTTGTTGAATTGTGAATGATTTGAAAAATCGGTTGTGGGAAATTTTTTGTGTGAGTATGATTTCAAAATTCATTTAAATGAAAAAGTGGATTTTTTAGAATTGTGTGGAATACATGTGGGATGTTTGGTGAACTTGTGATGTTAAAATGATATTTATATATGCAAAGTATATTTATTGACATGTTTAAATTGTCTGAGAATTAGGGGAAAACCCGATTATCTAGGTGGTTGGACGTGTACTAGTATGCTAGTGAATCGGTGGGGTTTGGCCTCAGTTTCACTTAGAAAGATTGATGCTTACAACACTAACTAATCTATGAAGATAATGATTGGGGACCACTAGGTTATTGGTATGTTCCCTACTAGTGGCTCGTGCACAAGAACAAATATTGTGATGGTTACTCTCACCGAGATATGAGGTACCAGGGACCCACAAAGAGCACGTACCTAGGGGTTATTTCTTATTGCTTGTTCTCATTAGTTAGATTGTGATTACCATAGACATACAGAATGGTTGGCTGGAAAATTCAGTAGTGTTGACATTATTTTTTTAAAATTGTTGATTCTTAATGATAACCAACATCAAAACTATTTAAATTTTTTCTCTAATATTTTAGAAATTGTAACTAGCATTTTCTTTTTATGAAAACCTGCAAGATTTTTGTATTTGAATGTTTATCACATGGAATTTCTTAGTGGTGGTATCCTTCTGGGAATTGTCTCACACACTACTTACACTCTTGGGTGTAAGTAGACTTGGTTATTTTTTGTTGTAGGTTTAGATACAGTTTTTAGTTCTAGAGGTTCGGGTTTCTTGCAGGTCCTTGGTGGTGAACTCCTATGGAGATGGCTTGATGGATGCACCCCATGCCATGAGGGTTCTTGGGATTATTCATTTTGAATTTTTACCTTTTTTATAGTGTTCATGAGTTGGTTTAAAACATGTAATTCAGTTATGAATTTTTTAAAAGATGGTTTTAGTTGAAAAATACAGATTCATTTTATTGAGTTTGTTAGTTGTTTAATGTTTATAAACTCAGGTAAATCATTCCCAAACAGTATTTTATGATACCCGGGCACTTGTTCAAGCCCGTGGGGATCAGGAACACCCTTCGGGCCTTGTTGTGGGCTGGGTCGGGTGCCAGTTTTGATGGCGACCAGAATCAGTTCGTGAAAAATTATCTCGTAATAATTTGACTAAAAAATAATAACATATGAATACATTTTATAAAAATAATGTTTCCTTTAAATTATTAAATTAATCAATAAATTATTACGAGATATGTATGTCCTACAAAAACACCATCACTCAATTAAAAAATCTTAAAATATTTAATTACTTCTACTATGATATATATATATATTACATTATAATATGGATATGTATTATCTATACATTCATTGGTGAGTGTACTATTCAGTTTTCGCATTTTATATTTATAATGGTCCCATTACTATTCCAAACATCAAGTTACTGTTCCATTGGTAGAGGTTCTATAACATATAGAAATAATTTTAATTTCTTTTTTAATCATTTATATAATTTCTATTATGATCTCTTATTATTTATATTGATTTATTCCCTAGTAATAATTTTATTAATGGAATTTCCATTCGTAGAATTCAGGGTCATTATATTATTCCACCCTTGTGAAATTTTTCCCTCTATATTAGTTTTTATATACTATAGTGTAAAATTGTGAGGGTCCTTCCCTTTACCATCTTCTATAGTTCCCATGTTGCTTCTTCATAATTATGGTACTTCTGCAGAACATTTACAAAGTGAGTAGTCTTATTAGATATAAATTTATCTCCATGGCCAAATATCTTCACTGGATTCTCCTCGTAAAAGTGATCATTGTCCATTTGTACAACCATTGAATTCAGTACATTTGATGAATCTCGTATGTACTTCCTCTAGATGGATAGATAGAAGACATTGTTTACATGAGATGTGGTTGGTGGAAGGGGTAATTCATTGGACACAGCTCCAATATAATCATGAATCTCTAACGAGTCGATGTATTTGGAACACAACTTTACATTTTTACAAAATCACATGATCCTCTTCCATGGAGATATGAAAAGGAATACCTTGTCTCCAATATCCAATTCAAGGTGACATCAATGATTTTTTGAATATATATTTTTTCTTCATTTGTAATCCATGATGAGTTCATGAATGTTTTTCACCTTCTCCATCGTTTCTTCAACCATTTAATGACCTAGAGGCTTATGTTCTCAAACTACATCCATGCATAAAAATGTTGTACATTTTTTGAAATGCAGGTCTACATATGGAGTAATTCAAAAACTCAAGTAAAAATTCTTGTTATATTAAACATGAAATAAGTTAGACATTGGTATCATCCACCTCTTAATTTTATAGAGATTTCCCTCAACATGTCTTTTACTGTATGAATTTTCAACTAACATTGGCCATCCGTTTGAGGAAGATAGGACATAATGAAGTTTATCTATGTTCATAGAGCAATTTAGATACTTTTTAAAAACATTGAGGTTAATCCTGGATATCAATCAGATAAAATTGATAGTGGTAATAAAAATATCCTTGCCACTTCCTTGAAGTACATATATGGTTATTTATCTTCTCGAAAGTCTTCTTTAATTGTGATAATGTGAGATGTATTTATAAGATGATCCACAACAACCCATATGGAATTGTTTCCTGTAAATGTCTTGGGAATTCATGTGAAAAATTAAAATTTATTGTTCTCCCATTTCCATGTTGGTATGTATAATGGTTGAATCAAACCATTTTAGTTTTTTCTTTCAGGCATAACATTTTTACATAAAGTTAGTCTACTTTTTCATTTTGTCCCACAAATAGTTTTTTTGGAGATCATGATAAAAACATGAGCTCTAGGGGTGAATGGAGAAGTTTTTTTATGTGTTTCATTTAGACCTCCTTCTTAATTCCTGGATCATGTGGTTCAAATAATTGTGACCCAAATATCATGACTCCTTCTAGATCCATTTTGACCTCTGAGGATTTTCTTTTTCTCATGGATTACAGCTTCTTCGGAATTCTAATATCATTCCATTGATCATCTATTATTTTCTCCATATGGGATTGTTTATGAATAAATTGAGAAAGGTTTATTATGTTCCTTTTGTAACGTCCCCCATGTCTATCATATGAAAATAGTGAAGATTGGATCCTTATAAATTATCATCATTGATACAGATGTAGGATTCTTTCTACTTAGAACATCCACCATCTTCTTTTATTTACAAGGAAAATATTAGATGGAGAATTAAAAATCATTTATACGCTCAGACCATCTTCACTAGAGAAAATTAATCTCCTTCTGTGTGAGTATATATTTGAGACTCTTATGATTAGTGTATTTCTCACACTTCTCCACATAGATATTATGCCACCAGATTTTCAATCTGAAGATCACAACTTCCTGCTCTAGATCATGAATTTGATAGAATTTCTCATTAATTTACATCACTGAGGAATTATATTTCACTTTATCTATATTAATCACTAAAAATCAATCCATTTTTATAGTCATCTCTATACACCACAATGAGTTCTCCACTTTTGGGGAGTGTGGGTAATGGTGTTGTAATAAGCCTCTGTTTGAGCTCCTAAAATCAATCCTCAAATTTTTATGAAGAGAAAAACCTCAATCCCTTCCATGTCATCTTGGTAATTTGGTTTGATTATAATGGGAAGTTCATCTAAAATCATCATTAATACCTAGATAGCCCAAGGAAAATTTGGATCCTCATTACATATATTGAACTGGGCCACTCTTTGATTGAATTTATCTTTGAAGGGTTCACAGATATTCCTTTTTGTTTATAACAATCCAAAATAATGATTCATCCACCATCCAAGACTCATATTTATTGTACATTCCAAATTGTTTCTCCCTTAATAGAGTCTTTAAAAAAACAATAAAATTCATCACATATTTCTCTATTCACTTGGATTATATCAAAATATCATCAATAAAGACAACCACAAAGTGTTTTAGGTAATATCTAAACACTATATCGATTAACTCCAGGAAAACTCATGGATAATTTTTGAGGCGGAATGGCATCAGTTTGAACTCCTAGAGTTCATGCCTCAATCTAACTGTAGTCTTGGGAATATCTTCCATACTCATCTTTAATTGATGATATTCCATCTGGAGGTCCACCTTTAATAAATAATTGGTCCCACCAATATGATCAGATAAGTCATCTATCAATGGATAGTGATCCTTGTTCATTATCATTATTTTATTAATTTCATGATAATCTATGTATAGTCCATTGATCTATCCTCCTTCTGGGAAAGGGGGAGTGATACACACAATGGTGAGGAACAAGGGAATATACAACCCCTTTCCATCTTTTCTGGTAAATTATTCTTCATTTATTATAGATAAATGATGTTTATTTAGCATAGTTTTTTAGATATACGTAGAAATCGAAGAATATGTTCAATTAATAGGCCAAACATTTGATCAAATAGAAGTCTAAGAAATTCATTAGGGAATACATTAGTGTAATCCCTTAATATCAGCATGACTTTGAGGATGATTCTCTCATTTTTATCAATAATTTGAGCTTGAGATTCTTTCCCATAAGGTTGTAATGTCCAAACATGAGGCAATTATTCTAAAATTGATTCAACCTCCCCATTAGAGTTATACATAATTATAGGATGCCTTGGTATTTGAATAGTGGTCTCTATTTCCTGACAGTTGATGTAGGATTTGTATAAATATACCAAATCCATGCCAAATAAAGAATCAAACTTCACAAATGGGAGTATGAGAATATTTTATACAAGGGTTTATCTATAAAAATAAACCTCTATAGTGTTATAATTTTTAGATTAAAAATTTTAATATTTTATGTTCTCGTAGATAACTCAACCACCAAATTTTCATGGGGTGATTGAATAGTTCTACTAATCTTGAATGAAATGAAAGAATGAATATAAATATAATCAAATAGTATTATCACTATTCATAAATCGATAACCTATATACCAATCACCACGTCATTTTTAGGCTCCACCCTAGTATTATTCAAAGCATATTCCCTAATTTATTTACATTGAGGTAGTTATTGATTTCCTTCGAAAACACTAGGATAAAGAAATTGCTTTTAAAAACTCCAATGTAACATTTAGTAGAAACACCAAAATATAGGATCAGTGTTGATATTAATCTTCCTTTTTTCATCCACATAAGTTTAATTCATCATATTCAATATTAAGTTATTAACCACAGTCCCCATTCTTCAACATTTGAATCTTTTTATGGTTCCCTTTAAAGAATTCATAGGATTCATTTTCCAAACATTTTTAGACAAGGGATCTTATATATGGAACCGGCCTTAAAACGTTAATTGGTAATTTAATTTTAGAAAATAACATACATTTTTACACATTAATTATATTTTATGATTTATATCTTTAATTAATAAAGATATCTTACATACATAACATACCACATTCATAAAATGAGGATATTATTAAAAGCATTATCCATTTCATTCAAAATATAAAACAGTTAATCATAAAACCGTCTTTCATTGACAAAACTACGTATAAAACATCATGACTCCCTTATTTCTCTTAACCATTCTTTTATCTGTTTGATAAAATTTTAAAAACATGGGATGAGTATAAAACTCATAAAGGAATATAAAGAAATAAATACTTAGTCATGTGATAACATAAAGATCCATAAACCCATAATCCTAAAAAAAATAATTTTCATATGAACATCAAGTAGTTTCATTGAAACATGTATACCATATCACTCATATATTTACCCTTACACATGTAATAACCTTTTTTTCAACTTCCATCTCCAGAGTACCCAATGCTTTAGAGATCTATAATGGGGATCAGCTTTAATATATAGAGATATAATGGGATCAAGAAAACATATCTTGAGCTATTATGGGCTCAACCCAACATATCATAAGCAATAAAGTGCTTAATCCAAAAAAATAATGTCCATGGAACATATCATGTTAATAAATTATCTTATAATTATAAGAAACAACTCATATCATAGACAAAAAATCCATCCATTTTATATTTATTTAAGAGAGTTTTAAACGAATTTATAAAAGGAAATCCACTTATAATATAAATAGAGTGAGAATTAATTGAATGGAATGGATTTTTTATTCACAATAAATAACACAGTCCAGCATAATATAAAACAAAATTCATCAATCCAATAATATTAACACAACATAATGAATAATGAAGATGGTTAAACTAAGGAATGGAAATGGGTTTATGATTTCCCTTACTATAGGTTATTCTTACATAAAATGTTGTTAAACCTTTTGTATAATTGTTAAAATATAGATATTAATATCAAAATTAAACATATTAATTTTATGAAACATTATATGATCATTTTACATCATAATTTGATACATTTATTAGTTATACATTGTTATTTACATCGCTTCAGGTGCGTTTCTACATGGTTTTCTAGATCAGTTCATGATGTATATTCTTGTCAATTGTAAGTTGAAATATAGAATCTAATACACTGGTATTTACATGATTCTAGAACAACAAGTTATTCCTTTTATAATTTTGAATTCTGACATGAGGATGATTCATAAGATCAATCCAAATTGATATTTTTAAGTCATTTAGGTGATTCATTGATCGTAAAGAACTCTTTTTGTATTATTATGTAATCACATGTCTAAAAATGATTCATGAACATTATATAAGATATGATACAAAAATTATAATCTAGTTTAACCATAAAAATTGTTTCAAGACCACTATTTAGAAAGAATATTAAATTGAAATCACTTCATCCTTGATGTTTGTCAATCGACACATCACGGATGGTGTTTTAATTTCTTGAATAAGTGTGGGAGGAGAAGAAAATTAATGTTGAATCATCCATTTACAAGATAAACTCCAAAATATGTATGGTATTGTATAATTCATTCCTATAGGATATGGGGTGGTGAGGAAAGAAGAAGAAAATATTGGTACTTGAAACAAACAAAAATATAATAAATCCATATGAAAATTATGTAGCCTAACGGCTATGCCACATGGTTTTAGAAAACATGAAAAATATTGAGAAAATTTTTCACCAATACATGAATGAATTGTAATAAATTTTATAGATATAATAAAATGGATATAATATCAGGGTATGTAATCATTAATGTTATATCACATTGAAGTGATCAAGAATGAAAAAAGAAAGAAGTCGACAATTATCTTACCTTGTAGGGTAATTCTTATGAATTTACAGTTGGGACCTAGGGGGCTTGAGGAAACTAGGGGAGGACTAAAATTGAGGTTATAAGACCAAAGAATCTTTGAGGATGAATTTTGAATGAAATTCATGATGTAATGGGTTGGTAATTAAAGAGAATGTGAGGGAATTTTTTATTAATTTCCAAGGGACACCACATTTATGGAATATGAAAAACCATGGGTTTTCCATGGTGTTATCCCATTGCATTAAAATATTGTGACAAATCATATCTTATTTTATTGTACACAAGTGGAAAATAATTATTAAATCATTATTACATCGCAAATGATGTAATTAAATTTACCAAAACTAAAAATGTATTTTTAATATTCGCAGAAAATTCAACTATTTCATAAAAATATCGAAAATTTACCCTAACAATTTTATATGAATGTTTTTTTAAATTCATAACATAGAGGATGAAAATTTATTTTTAAAGGATACTTATAAATATATACATAAAATATTTTTTCATGCATTTCACTACATTTTTAAAACCTTCAGTTATTACATTATCCACACCTTCTGTAGATTTCATCCACGCAATATTATTTACTCATTAAACAATTGATGGTACCTTTCCCTCATAAAATTCTAGGAATCCCATGTTTCTTCTTCAACGATGTCATTTCCCCATAAATCCTTTACCTAGTGAATTAGATTACTCAGCAATACGTGTTCCCTTTCATCAAGAATCTGAAGTGGTTTCTCTTCCTATGAAAGGTTATATTTTAGATGAACTAATTATGAGCTCCTGAAATGAGTTGAATCTAGAACATACTTTCTCAACATTGAACCATGAAAAATATTATGTACACGAGAAAAACTCAGAGGAAAAGCTACTTGGTTTACAACTCTTCCTATATTATCCAATATTTTGAAAGGACTGATGAACAACGGACTTAGCATTACATTCCTACAAAAACAATTATTACATTTCCAAAAATATATTTTTAGTAAAACATGGTCACCTTCCCCGAAATAGATGTATTTCTTCTATTATATTCACATATTTTATGTCTGTTCTGAGTTATCCTCGTGTGCCTCTAGATGATCATTACTTTCCCTTACACATCCTCTACATACTTTGTTCCCATCAACTTCCGTTCATAGACATCATCCCAAAAATATGGAGATCAAAACTTCTTCCCATACAATGCCTCAAAAGGTGACATCTATATAATGTAATGAAAACTATTTTTATATGAAAACTCAACAAATGAAATATTATGGTCCCAACTTCCCTAGTAGTCCATTGAACAAACTCAAAAAATATCCTCAAAAGTAGGAATCATTCATTCTGACAGTGTAAGATCGAAATAATGATGTATATCCTCAATTACAATATGGTTCTGAATGGTAGGTTTAAAAAAATTCATTTTTATCCTTAAGGATGACTATGTTTAACAAATATAAACAAGTTAAATTCACATTACATCATTTATATCTAAAGACATGCTAAGTTCCAGAAATATGGTTCCATAAATGAAACTTATGGAATGTTTAGAAGATTAAGATTCTACCTTAAATCATATTAAATCATACTTATCATAGTATAAAAAAGTAAACGAAACTATAAGATTGTTATACCTTCTTCCTTTATCAATATGAAGCATAAATAAACTTGAAACAAAAAAAGTAACAACTATGAAATCATTTAACCCAAAGAGATGGGTATACAACATCCTAGGTTAAAGGTCCCTTTATTTATACATTCACGAAATTATGTCATTCCCACACCAGGGTAAGGCCTCGATAGGAATATCAAAGTCTCTCTTACATTCCCTGCAAGACTTCGATCATTAAGGTAGTCAGCACCTCTATCTTCCTATCCATGGAAGTCCTCGAACATTAATGTAGTTGGTACCTCTTCCTTCATACCCACAGATGCCCTAGATTGATCACAACAATAATCAGAGTCCGACGAAGCATTCTGAACATGATGATCTATACGCACAAAGCATGAGAGTCTCTCTCTATAAATCACTTCCACAACATGTATTCTCTATAGTGATCAATAGATTTTGATCTCATTCAAATGACAACCTAATTATAGTCACTTCTCCAACTGTTGACTCCCTCCTCCCACGGGCATATTTTTCCTTGAATCTTAGAGGGACTTGTAAAAAAGTGACTTAACCAATATTCGGTATGAAACAGATTGTACAGAATCATTTCATAACTATAACAACTATAGAAAAAATAATGTTACTTAACAAAAAATATTTTTTGGATTCTAAGGAAATATAATTTTCAGAGTCTATCCAAATAAACATTGGGCTACTATAATATATTCATATTCATATTATGTTTTCCAATGAATTCAGTATCTGAATTCTGAGGATTTCAGAGTCTAAATTATGAGGAATTCTGAGTATGAATTCTAAGGAATCCGGAGTATAAATTTCAGAGAATTCAGAGTCTGAATTTCAGAGAATTCCGAATATGAATTTTAGAGAATACGATGTATGAATTTCAGATAATTTTGAATCAGAATTTCATAGAAACCAGATTATATTCTCTAAACCTAAAAACATAAAACACCATATCTTCGTATTTATTGGATTTTTCCATTTCATATGTGAAACCAATTTTTAAACATAGAAAAAAAATTGATATAGAGAGAAATAATTGAACAATGAAAACATAGTAATGGATAAAATTTCATTATAGAAGGAAAATTTTCCATATTAACATAATTATAAGCAAAATAATTTAACTTAAGATAGATTGTTTGTGATTTACAAAACATAGAGGAATAGTAAATTCATGAAAAACCCTATTGACTAGAAAATATCCCCCTTTTTGGAAAACATAATCATCCTTATGAAAAAACAATATAATAACGTAGAATTTCCATTTTGAAAATAAAAATAAAACAAAGCTACCATTACTTATTAAACATGGTGAATATGAATAACTCCTCATTAGGTTTTGAAATCCCTATGGATCATAATCCTGACTTCCGTAAAGAGATTTTTCATAAAATTACATTAGGAAATATTCTTTCAGTAAACTCTTCCTTAGATTGACTCCTCTTACATAGGGAATTTTTTTCTTTACATAGTATACTTTTTATCATTCCATTCTCCCATTTTGTGATTTTCAAATTGTAATAAAGGGAATGAAAAAAATTGTACCAGAAATATTTGTACTATGCAATAAAATTTATGAAGGAAAACCAAAAATTCAATATGATGGAAAGAATTTATACATAGTAGAAAATACGAAAAATGATCAGATTGGGGAAAAATTATCCTTTATTCTCCTTTAGTATTAACATCTTCACAATGATTTTCAAATTCTTAATTTCCTTTTGGTCCTCTTTGAAATGATTATGTTGTAGATCCAGATCTTCATTTGTCTTATTTGAGGATTTGATCTTTTATTCCCGAGCCTTAAGAATTTCGTCTTGGTATTCCAAAGCTCTTCATGCTTACTAAACTTTTCTTCATACAAAATTCTATGATCTCTTTTCCTTTTCTAATTCCAATAAATTGAGTTATGCTTTCCATTCTTATTTTTGACTTCCTACTTCCGGGTTGTTTGTTCAATAAATTGCTTCTCCTCAACACTTTTAGTAAGATATTTTAACTTTTCATCTTTTATGTCAAAATCATCAGTGAAACATTCTGGAAAGTCATCAAGGATTCACATCTATTAGATTGTTTTCTGTGACCACATTTTTATTTACTTTTATGATCTTTTATGAGCTTTGTAGTCTATTTAGAATGATTTTATGTTGGCCTAAATCCTAAAAATCTAATCCATAGTCATGGATACAAAATAAAATTTCTGATTAAACGAGTGTTGTAGCCTCTGGCACCATGAGGCTGTAATGGGTAACGAGGGAAATGTATCTACCAACTACTTCAACTATTATTCCAAAAAATAATGTCCATGAGAAGAAGATTTGGAATAAGACTATTTGGTTGGTGAGGATTCTTTTTCTATCTCTTTAGCTTATCTATTCAATGAACCTCCATAATTTTTAATTGACACTATAGATTTCCAAGTTGTATCAATCAATAACTACTTTCCCTTATAATAATTTGGAATGCTCTCTATTGCTCATGGAGATTCATTTTCACTATATGATAGTTGTACTATCTTATCATCCTCAACATTTTCATTTTTAGCTTCTGCCACTAGATCCTCTTGATAAATAAAGTCATTGTTTCTGATTTCACCAACAGATGGTTTATTCACTTGTTCTTTCTCCTTATCCACTTTTCCTTATGAATGAATTTTAGTTTATTTAACTTCAAAAGTGAAAATTGACAATTTTTCTAAAGGAATATCCATCTCATGATATAACTTGACATTCCTTATCATGTCATCAGTATAATAACTTCCTTCCTCTTCTTCTTCTTTCATTTATTCTTCTTCCACTTATACTTCTCCTTGTTGTTCAAGAATCAAAATCTTCTATCCCTGAGTAACATAAAGTGATTCTTGAAAAACCATTTCAGTACCTAGTGTTGTTTAGATGTTTTCTCAGCAGCCTTGAGAATAGATTGAACGATCTCAGCCTCTGACATCTCCTTTCTCTATATCATTTCATTCTCTTGCTTCTAAAAATACTTAGTATCCTTCAACATTAATTCTTTTTTCCTCATCTAGTTCCAAGAAAAAATAGTTCTCCCCTTCCTTCTTAATCTTTTGTTCTTCTCTACATTTGGAAACCACTACATCTAGATAAGTCTTTTTTTTTCATTGATGTTGGAGGTGCGACTTCAGTTTCCTGATTAGCATGAGTTTTTTCTTTCTTTTCTAGTTCCCTTACCTTTCTCTTCTTTCCACCATTCTTTGAAGTCTCAAACACTTCCAATTTCTTTGACAAGGCATCAATTTCATCTTCAGTCAAATCATAGAATTCTCCTGATTCAATAGATAAACCAACCATCATTATTCTTAAGGTATCATCAATCAACAAAAAAACCTAGAAATACATTAGCATAGCAATAAAATGGATTTTGAATGATTATAAAAAAATAACTTTAATCTTGGGGAGAATAACCAGATACATGACTATTTGTGATTTTTGTGTCCCATTCATGATATTCATGATTATATGTAAGACATAGTTCACCATATTTTTCTTTCTGAGATTCACCATAATGTCCAAAGCATAAATATCAATCTTCTTTTGGGAATCCTTATCACAATTCCTCGGAATGAGAAATCCATGAACCCATAACTCAAGAATAATGGGATTTGTAGAGAGATCGAAATTCATAAGATTACTCTCTTTTGATAGACCAAGGCATTCTATGGATTTATCCTTATCAAAATATCATGAAACATATGTTAGCCCATGGGTGCAGAATTCTACTTCTCCCTCACATGGAATTACATTCAAGTTGGTAGCCTTACTAAAGGTAATGGAATTTGTTCTTCCATATCTCTTAAACAAAAACTTGTATCTCCCTCCTTCATTGAAGAAACATACTAACTAATAAAATTATTCTAGTAATTCCGGATAAAAAATCATGTGCCTTCAGTTCGGATACACATAATCTCTCCAAGCCATTCAACATGATATTTTTTGAAATAATAGAGTCATACATAGCCGAAAAATTAAGATATACTAACCTTTCACTTAATATCTACCATTCTGAGATTTCCTTCATAGATGAAATTTATTTTTGAGGAGATGCTTCCAACGACTTTCGGAATTTGGATAATTAAGAAAATCGGAATGACACTTATGTATAGGATTAGAGATTCACAATGCTATGTCTTTGAAAAATGATGTGGGACAACCATCAGGGGACTTAATATAGGCGTTTGAGGTGATGGTTCATCTTCCAAAAGGGATACAATGGTGGAAACACACATGATCATATCTGACAGTTGAGGTGATAGACGAATATGGAATTTGGTAGCTTCCCATCATTTGAGGCTTTTATGATATAAATATAGATTTAATGAAAAGTGAATCCAAAAATTTTTCTTCAACAACATTAGAATACCAACATGTTAAAAGATGATTATGAATATTTATGAAAAGAAATATACCTTCCGTAATGAGAGAAAAAATTATCAGTAATGAGGAAAACTCTTCATAAAGAACATTAGATTTAAAATAGTTTTCTTCATTAAGGAGAATTTTGGAAATTTTCATTTTTTTAAACATGAAAAAAAAATTAACTGCTGGAAAACATGATAAAAATTTTTTATTATGGAAAACAAATGTGAATTTTAAAAATTTTTATTACGAAACAATTTTTCTTAACAATAAAATGTACTTCCCCTATTAAAATATGTTTCTTGATATAAGGTGATAGGTTTGAATAGAATGTTAATATGGAATATTACCTTACTAGTAATAATCCTAACTTTTTTTTAATGAATTCAAATCTATCATAGGGTATATATTTTGTGAAAATATTAGAATGTTGATCTTGGATTACTGTAAATCAAAAAATTTGTCTCTTTTTTGTGTGTGATCTCTAATAAAGTGATTCCTAATATCTATATGTTTCTCAAGAGAGTGATGTGTGGGGTTTTTAATTAGGGAAATAGCACTAGTGTTATCACACAATATATTTGTTTTGGTAAAACTCATGTCATAATTTCTAAGTGTGTGTTGCATCCACAACACTTTGGCCTAGAAACATCCCACTGCTATATATTCAGCTTCAGCACTAGAAAGTGAAACCGAGTTTTTCTTTTTTCATGACCATGAAAATAATGAATCTCCTATGAAATGACAAGTCTCAGATTTACATTTCATCTCCATTCTACATCCACGAAATTCAAAATGGGAAGAACCTTTTAAAACAAAATCAGTTCCAGATGTATTAAAATAGTCCTAAATTTATGGCTCTCTTTAAATAGAGAAAAATTATTTTCACTACTTTTAAATGAGATTCCTTAGGATTTGATTGATATGTCATGACCCGTCCCCCGGGACCTGTGCTGTGACTACCCCAATCCCATCTTCCATAGGCCAGGGGCTGGCGACTAGCACCGAAATCCATATTCCCTAAAAGTGGGAAGGCATTGCCTTTCTAACTTGTAAACACACACAACAAAGCACACAACAAGATACGAAAACAAGTAAACTGTTTAGTAAAAATTGGGTGTACAATAAGTCAAAATGGATCAGAATACATGAACAACTGGAATGTACAAGGAAAACTGGAAAGTACAAGTAAATTGTACCGTTCTGGTGAACACCCACCAAGTATCCTATCTGAAGGGTAGGTACATCTCTCAAATGGTTGTCTCTGTGGTACACCTCATATAAGGTCCACCTCCGAGCTACCCCCAGCCCTAGTACCTTCATAATCATTCAGCCTTGTTTATTTTCTGCACTAATCACAACAAGGTGCGTGCATAGCCTGTGCCAGGGTGAGTATAACGATACTCCGTAGGGACCCTGAGACCTGAAAAAGGTCTCACAATATCCAAAATTTATAAACCACAAAGCATGAAAACAATATACAACAATAATTATGAATATTCCTATATATATAGCTATGTCATCAAGTATACCCATATCAATCATGAAAAAACACAAGGCCCAACTCAAAATCCTAATGCTCAACTATTCTAAAAACTAAAGAATACCGCGAAGTTAACACCATGGAGGTAAGTACCACAAAGGCATGCCACAAAGAAGAATTCCAAAAAGGTATCACCATGAAGGTAAGAACTCATCTCATCCCATGAATAACTTATGTACAAATATATAGATGATAATATGTAACTAACGAATAATCATGCTCTATTAAAAGGAAGTCCCGCATAAGATCCTTGTACATCATCAAACCCACAAAGGATTTTAGTACAACAAACCCACACAGGATCCTAGAAAATCATCATACCCACACGCGATCCTAGTACAACAGACCCACACCAGATCCTAATACATAATCAGACCCACACTAGATCTTAGTATAGAAGAACCAAAAAGGAACCAAGAGTATTCCCACATGGATTCCTAGAGAAGATCCATGAGGGATCCTAAAATACTGACCCACGAAGGATCCCTTTCTCATGTTACAAGCAGCTACTGGGTTCCCGCACTAATCTCTCTTGATTTTGGGAGTTTCTGCTCCTCAAGCCACATGTCAATACTCCAACTGCCATGAATTCCAACAAAGAAGTATCCCAAAGGACTTCCATGTAATAGGGGTCTCAATGTAACATGTCGTGCATCAATCGGATGCCCAGACTATAAATTATTAGCCTTTTAGTCCCTAGGGATCGGTTGGATTCGTGATCGATCCAACATGACTGTACTCAAACTTTATCCAAATCTCAAGTGGGGTATACCAAAAGGACCATCCCACTCCTAGGTTTCATGTGTCCTAGAAGGTTCGTCAAACATACATCTGGTGCCAATATTATGGACAAATGAGCAAATATGGGTCGAAGTTGGTCCGGGTATGGTCCTACCCGATCAGACCGACCCGAGCAGGTTCAGGTCGACCCGGCCCACTAGGTATGGCCTATCCCCCAGTAGGCAGCCTAGCCCTACCACATGTGGGGGGTAGTCAGGCGCCCCCTGCTCCTACTCACCGAATGGCTGAATCAATTCTATCACTAGGCAGCACACTGTACCCACCGTAGGTCCCGCTCGGTCCAGCGCGGCCAGCCAAAACGGTCGGCCCATGGTCCTCGCTATGGCGCGTCATGAACCGCCCCTCTGTAGAACAAATCAATGGTGCTTGAACTCCGGGAAGTGCGGACGCACTCCACTTCACCCACGCCCACCAACCCCCATGTCATGCGGTCGGCCTCTGATGGTCATTGCACTAGCTCCGCCATGTATGATGGGCCAAATCCCTTCTCTAGCAGTGCAGTTGCGCCACTACCATCTTCGCGGTCTGTCATGGTGTCTTCCATCATTCATGATCCCCACTGTTTTCATATACTGTTCTCATCCAATGCGATGACCATAACAAGAACCACAATGATTTTTGCAGAGGGTTCGGGCCATTTTCGTTTGGTTCGTGACCTCCACATTATGGTGGTAGAAAGAAATTCAAAAATTTCTTGAATAATTAATAATTTTCATGAATGGGAAATGGGGAAATTTAGAAGAACAATCCCTATCGTGAAGGATCCATTGGTGATGGATGGGGAGGTAAGAATGGACTTTGGTTCTTTGTCATCCAAGATGTCTGCGTTCGTTGCCTCCACAAGGTGCTTCTAATCGAGGCATGAGGTCAGTTCCTTATTCATCATGGGAGATATAACTACTGAATCATCTTAATTTTTTAAAAGGCAGACCATCATAGTACCCTAGTACATCATTAGACCCACACAATATCTTAGTACAGCAGACCAACATAGGATCACAGTAAATCATTAGACCCACATAGGATCCTTGTACGAAAAACCCACACAGGATCCCAGTACATCAATATACCCACACAAGAACCTAGTACAATTGACCCACACAGGATCCAAGAGTAGTCTCACATTGATTCCTAAAGAGTATCCTTGTGGGATCCTAAAATACAGACCCACGAAGGATAACATTATTATGTTACAACCAGCTAATGGGTCCCCACAATAAGCACACATGATTTCAGAAGGTTCCACTCCTCAAAACACAGGTCGATACTCTAACATCCATGAAGTCCCATGAAGAATCTCTCAATGGACATCCATGTAATAGGGGTCTCAACTTCATGGGCAGTGCGTCAATCGTATTCATGTTCTGTAAGTTACTAGCTCTTAGTCACGAGGGCCCATTTGGCATCATTCTTGATCCAACCCAACTATAACCCATATTTATCCAAATCACATGTGAAGTATAAAAAAAGTACAGTCTTGCTCCAAATTTTTCGATGCTATAGAATGTTTGTCAAATGGATGCATGGTGCAAAAGTTATGGCCAAAATAGAAAATATGGGTCGAAGTTGGTCCGGGTCCGGTCTGACTCGGTAGGCCCACGGTGCCCGGCCCGGCTTGGACTACTCGGTTTAGGTGACCCAGCCTAGCCGCATGTGGGGGGAGTCGTGCACCCCCCACTCTTACACACCGAATGGAGGCCCGGTACGTCGTGTGCTACCCCTCCACAGAACAAATCCATGGCCCTTACTCGCCGAGCGGCATAGATGCTCGTTGGGCGGAAATGACACCTCCCCCCCCCCATTGTGCGACCGACCTCCGTCAGATTCCGCCCTTGCTCTGCTACAATTGAGGGGCCACGACCCATCTCTAGTGGCGCAGTTGCACCGCTGCTATCTTCGCAGCCTACTGTGGTGTCAGCCTCCATTACCAAGGCCCACTGGTGTCAGATACCATTCTCCTCTATCGTGATGAACATAATAAAAACCACAATGATTTTTACAAAGGGTTCAACCAATGTTCATTTGACCTGTACCCTCCGCATTAGGGTGGTAGCAAGAAGTTCAATTATTTTTTGAATCATGAATATTTTTTAAGAATGGGAAAGACAGAAATTAAAAACAACAACTCCTACATTGAAGGTTCCGTAAGGGATTGATGAGGTGGGAAGAACATACATCAGTTCGTTTTTTTCAAAGATGTCTGTGTTCGTTGCCTCCGCAAGGTTCTCCCGATCGGGGCTCGAGGTCAGTTCCTTGTTCATCATTGGAGATGGATCGTTCTTCGTTGGAGATCATTTCCTCCATGTTCTGCCAATCCTCTACCTTATCCAACATTCCCCCCCCCATGGAAAAATAATGAGCCAATAAAATATGTTTTTATCAATTTAATTTATGTTGTCATCGTTAAACAATTGGTGATGTATAATTAAATGGGAGAATAATTAATGAGGATACGAGAGGTTTATCCCCCCCCCCATTAAGAGGGGTTCGGGTCGTCCCCACCACCATGGATATGAATTGGGGGTTTTTCTAGCTCAGGTGGTCCCCACCCCCGAGCATTCAATTTGTAGGATAAAAATAAAATAAAAAATTATTTTATTTTAATTTCCATGAAAATGCACAAAAACTAACCTTCGCCCTCATCCAACTGTAGTCAAGGTGAAATTCCCCTTAAGAGAAAACTGGAGCTGTGTGTTCTACAGTGCCCTATGATTTTAATTCCGAGAACGTGGTCAAAAGTTACAAAAACATCTTCGTACATTTACTGAACAAACCTAAAAAAGTCTAGAAATTTGTTCTGGGCACACCGGGCCTCGAAGTCACATGCCGTCAGTTTTCGAGGACTCATAAAATTCACATATAATTAAAAAAATACACGGAATTTATGGGACATTAAATTCTCCCCACCTCAAGGCTTTGCATCCCCAAAATCCTAATCACAATAACTAGGAAAATAAGTGGGGGTACTGAGCACAAAAATGTGCCTCCCGCTCCCATGTGCTCTCTAGGAGGTTCTCGTCCTACCAGCGATTGCACACCAGAGGTATCGACTACCAATGAAGGACCTTCACCTATAGATCCTCAATCATTACTGGAACCTCTGTAAAAGTTTCCCCATCATCAATGTCCAGCTCACTGTGGTCAATGACATGAGATGGGTCGTGCATGTATATCCTCAACTGGGATACGTGGAAAACGTCATGCACCCGGTGAAACTGAGGTGGAAGTGTTAACCGGTATTCCACCTCGCCAAATCTGATGAGGACCTTGAAGAGTCCGATGAACATCGGAGACAACATTCCACCACGGAGAAATATCTGTAAACCTCTTCTAGGTGAGACCCGTAGAAAGGCATGGTCACCATCCCCGATCTCCAGAGGTCTTCGTCTCCTATAGGCATAAGTATTCTGCCTACACTGTGAAGCCTTCATTTACTCCTAGATGAGCAGCACCTTCTTTGTGGTATCACATACCATATCTAATCCCATGAGTGCTGACTCCCCTGGTTCAGCCCAGCATAAAGGCGATCTGCAAGGTTGGTTGTACAATGCCTCTAATGGTGACATCCTAATGGCGGAGTGATAGCTTTTTTTGTATGAAAACTCCACCAAAGTAAATAAATCCTCCCATATACTACCGAGGTTGTGGGTGCAAGCATGCGGCATTTCCTCGAGGTTATTAATGGTCCACTCAGTCTAGTCATCCATCCAAGGAAGGAAGGCGGTGCTCAAACGACGATGCATCCTAAAATACTCATGTAACCTCTTCCGTTCCCGAGATGTGAAACATGAATTATGATCAAAGACAATCGCCTAGGGTACCCCATGTACCCGTACAATATTTTTCACATAGAGGCATCCCAATTTCTATACTGATATTTTCTCTTTGATCGGTACGAGGTGGGCTGACATGGTGAGTCGGTTGATGATCACCTATATAGAATCATGAAACCAGTATGTACATGGAATTCCTTTCACGAAGTCCATGGATATCCCTTCCCACATCCACTCTGTGACCTCTAAAGGATGAAATAATCCTGCTGGTACCTTATTCTCCACCTTCGATTACTGGAAAATGAGTCATCAAGAGACAAACTCCACTACTTCTTTCTTCAATCCCTTCCACCAGTACGTAACATCTCAGATCCAAAACTAGCACATTGAGAGAATACCATAATGCTGGTGCTCTGTAAGGGTTTCAAGAACAATATACAATTGATAGGCATGTTTCTCATAAGTAGCCGAGTAGATCAGAATGTTGTTGATGAAGACTATACAATGGAATCACGGTATGGCTGAAATATCCTATTCAGGAGTCCCATGAACACTCATGGAGAATTTTTCATGCTGAACCGTATGACTAAAAACTCATAATGGTCGTACGGACATCTAAAAGTGATCTTCTACACATTCTAGCCTCCTACTCTAAGCTGGTCAAAGCCTAATCTTAGGAATATCTTTGAGAACCATCGTGCTCCCTTTAGCTTATCATGGTGTTTTTCAATCCATTGGAGTGGGTACCTATTTTTCATAGTCACCAGTTTCAGGAGCCGATAGTTAACAGAAAGCCTCAAGCACCCATCCCCCTTGTTGGTAAACAAAATCGAAGCTGCCTAAAGAGAAACACTTGTTTGAATGAACCACATCCCCTATAAGTCTTCTAACTATACCCGCAGCTCACGAAGCTCTGTGGGAGCCCTCTGATACGCTGGTTTTGATATTGGTGCCATCCTTGGGTATAAGCCAATGTAAAATTCCACCTATCTGCAAGGAGTTAGACCCAGAACATCATCAGCAAAGACATCAGTGTACTTTTCCACCACTACAGGATAGATCGTACTCTCCACATCGGCCACTACGAGGGTAAGGCTATCCAACAGATGAGTGATCGACTTCACTCTCCTCCAGGTATGACCATCCAGTGCATCAAAGGCTCCGTTCTTGCTGGTGAATGTAGACCTAGTCCCATCCGTGTGGACACAATGCACTTTGCACGTAATATAGTCAATATGAGCATGGATTGTAGAAAACCAGTCCATACCAAGGATGAGGTCTTGAGGCCTCGACGCCGCTACTAGGAGATCCAAGCCAAAGCTCTTGCCTTCTAGAGTAAGATCAAACTACCATAAATAGTTCGATATCATAAAATCTGCTCCCATATGAGTCTCTAGCAGCAAGGATCTAGCCAACGGCTCCATTAGAATCTTCAAGCTCCAAATGAGGGAAGTAGAAATAAAAGAATGTTTGGCACATGTGTTTATAAGTACTGTAGAAAAGGTGGAGTAGACACAGATCATATCTCATATCATCTCGAGAGATCCATGATCATAGGCCTCAGCTGCATTGAGCTGAGCTCGCCCTATCCACCTGCTCCTAATGGTCAGGGTGGACCTCCTGGTGGTTGTGGCAATAACATATCGAATCTCCGCCCACCACCAGCTGCACAGCCAGCTCCTCTGCCATGTCTGCCTGCTATCTATAGACCTCCATGGTCAAACATTTGTCTCCACCTGGGTGGTCTTTTGACAGTCTTTTTATCATCCGTATGGCAGCTTGGGATGTCTCGAGCCCTGTGACCCTACCCGCCGCATGTGTAACACTGATTGTTCCTCACATGACACGCTCTCTCTCTAGTTCCCCACACAACTAACCCCGAATCTTGCGGTCATCATCTTATAGGTCTTGTCCTATTGGACCTCTATAACATCTATCTGCTGCCAGATGTAGAAGACTCCACTACGTGACAATTGGTGGAGGGTCTCGCTGATGGTGGCTGCTCAACAAGAAAACTTTCTACTAATTTGGCTCACTCTAACACCCCCGCATACATCGGGATGTTGTGTGAGATCATCAAAGCCATGATCTCTTTCCTGAGTCCCTACATGAAGGTTTAGTTCCTGATGAAAGGGTCATGTACTATATCACTGGAGTAGCATGAGTGGTTGGTGAACCTCGCTGAGTACTGAGTCACAATCATGCTGCCCTACCGCAGATGAAGAAGCTCCCAAATTCGCACTGCGTGAAGGTTCACTAGGACAAACTCTGCCCGATACAGGCTCTCGAAGTATTCCAAGAGAAGTGTCACTTCATCGTGAACCGGGAGCATCATTTTCCACAATATACCTACTGTTTTCTATAGAAAACTAGCGGCAAGTATCACCATGAGATCGGCTGCTGTCCCAACCAGTCGGAAGACTCTCACTATGGCCTCCAACCAATCCTCAGCCGCCTATGGGTTCGTCTCACCCCTGTACCTAACTGGCCTCTATCACTCGAACTCCTGCAACATGCCCAAGAGGCATGAACTCTCTACTACTAGGGTTGGAGGCATCAGTGGACCAATGAGTAATGGTACCGTTGGTGCCTCCGCTAGTGCCTATACTAGAAGTGGGCCCTACACTGAAGCCTTGTCACTCGGTGGGCTATCCTCATGTAAATTACCAAGAACCCTGGCTGGCTGTCTGCGTAAAGGAATTTTGAAAAGAAATAGGTGCTCCATGGTCAATAAGTTATACCTGGTGAGATGACTCAAATAGTTCACAAAGAAAACATTTCAAAACACACATGCAATCAGTGTGTTTGTACACTAAGTCAGAAATCAGATGTTATGTTCCTAGTGTATGGATACATCAGCAGCAGCACCAACACAAGTTTCATTAACCTGATAACCACACTCAATAAAACTAAAACTATTTCCATTAAAAATATAAAATTCCATTATTCTATGGTAGGACCAACTATCTCTGATACCAAATTGTCACGACCCATCCACCGGGGCCCGTGTTGTGACTAACCAAAGCCCGACTTCCATTGTCCAGTGGCTAGTGACTAGCACCAAATGGCGTATTCCCTAAAAAAGGGAAGGCATTTCCTTTATAACCTATAATGACATAAAACCAAGCACACAGAAAGATATGAACACAATTATACTATACTGTAAAAAGAGGGTGTAATATAAGTGAAAAGGGGCCAGAATACAAGCCCAAATGGAAAGTACAAGGAAAACTAGAATATACAAGTAAACTGGATAGCTCCGGTGATCACCCACCAAGGATCATACATTAAGGGAAGGTACAGCTCTCAAACAGTTGTCCCTATGGTATGCCTCATCTGAGGTTCACCTCCGAGCTATATCCAGTGCTAGTACCTTCGTCCTCAGTCAGCATGTTCCGTCTTCTATACTAATCACAACAAGGTGCGGGCATAGCTCGTGCATGGGTGATTATAACAATACTCAGTAGAGACCATGAGACCCTAAAATGTCTCATTATATCCACCAAGGATAAACAAAAAATCATGAAAACAACTGAAAACCATTCTTAGGTATATGCCGATACATATTTCTAAGTTATCAATTATACCCATCTCAATCATGAGGAATCACAAGGTCCAAATCAAAAGCTCAAATCTCAACAATTCCACAAAGGATATAATACCATGAAGGTAACACAACTGAGGTTAGTACGAAAAATGTATGCCATAGAGAAGAATACCACAATGGTATCACCATGAAGGTAAGTATCAACTCATACCAGATATTACTGAAGTACAGAATTATAGATGATTAGATATAACTGGTGAATCATCTTGCTCTGTTACGAGGTAGACCCATATAGTATCCTAGCATATTATCATACCCACACATGATCCTAGTACAGCAGACCCACATAGGATCCCAGTACATCATCAGACCCACAAGGATCCTAGTATAGCAGACCCTCATAGGATCCTAGTACAACAAACCCAAAAAATATCAAAGAGTAGTCCCACATTGATTTATAGAGAGGATATATGTGTGATCCTAAAATACAGACCCACGATGGATCACATTCTAATGTTACAACTAGATAATGTGTCCCCGTAATATCCTGGCTTGATTTCGGAAGGTTTTGCTCCTCATGCCCCAGGTCGATACTCCATCTTCAATTAAGTCCCATGAAGAATATTTCAAAGGACTGAGACATAATAGGGGTCTCGACGTAATAGACGGTGCATCAATTAGATGCCCAATCTATAAGGTATTATACTTATAGTCATGAGGGACCAATTGGATTCATGTTTGATCCATCTGGACTTTACCCCAACATTATCCAAATCTCATGTGAGGTATACCAAAAGGATTGTCTCGCCTCAAGGTTTCTGGAACCGTAGACTGTTCGACAAATGGATGCTCGATGCCAAAGTTATGGAGAAAAGGTCAAATATGGGTCGATGTTGGTTGGGGTCTGGTCCCACCCAGTCGGCCTGCTCAGTCCGGCCCAGCCTAGATGGCTCGGCCTGGGTGACCCGGCCTGGTCTCATGCGGGGGGAGTCGGAGGCCCCCCACTATTACTAAACGAATGGATGCCCAGTGTGTTGTGTGCCAACACTCCATGGCACAAAGTTGTGTCCCTTTCTCGTTGGGTGGCACGGACGACCCCCCCCCCCCCACGCCTCGTCGTTCGGCCAGGCTCCACTAGCTTCCGTTGTTGCTCTGCCACTGCTGAAGGGCCACAACCCATCTCCTGTGGTGCGATTTCACCGTCGCCATCTTCGAGACCGACTGTGATGTTGACCAGCATTCCCGAGGCCCACTGGTGTCAGATACCATTCTCCTCCACCGTGAATAATAAAATAATAACCACAAAGATTTTTGCAGAGGGTTCATGCCATGTTCGTCTAACCAGTGCCCTCCTTGTTAGGGTGGTAGCAAGCAGTTCAAATATTTCTGGAATCACAAATAATTGTCATGAATGGGAAAGGTGGAAATTCAAAATAACAATCCCTACCTCAAAGGTTCCGTAAGATATTGATGAGGTGGTAAGAACAGATGTCGGTTCGATGTAATCAAATATGTCAGCATTCATTGCCTCTGCATGGTGATTCCTATTGTGGCTCGAGGTGGGTTCCTCATTCTTCGTTGGAGATGATGCATTCATAGTTGGATATGAGTTCCTCCATGTCCTCCCATGCCTCTAACTTTCCCAACGATTTCTCCCCACAAGAAAAATGAGGAACCAATAAAATATGTTTTTATCAATTTAATTTAATTTAGCATCATTAAAAAATTGGCGAGGCGTAATTTAATGAGATATTAATTAATGGGGAGTCGAGAGGACTCCCCCCCCCATTAAGAGGGGTTCTGGTGGTCCCCACCACCATGGATTTGAATTGGGGGTTTCTCTCACTCGGGTGGTCCCCACAACCGACCATTCAGTTGGGAGGATAAAAATAAAATAAAATTTTATTTTATTTTTATTTCCACGACAATGTAAAAAAACTAACTTTCACCCTCGACCTATTGAGGTCGAGGTGATGGTCTCCTTAAGCAAATTTCAGTGGTGTGAGTTCAATAGAGCCCTCAGATTTCAATTCCGAGCACCGATTCAAAAGTTACAAAAACCCGCACATATGTTTACTAAACGTACATAAAAAAAGTCCAGAAATTCATTCTGGGCACACCAAGTCTCAGAAACATGTTCCATCAATTTTCATGGACTCGTACAATTCCCATATAATTAAAAAAATACATGGAATTTCCAGGTCTTTACATGATATCTTGAACATAAGCATACTGAAATCATTAATTCTGGATGACTGGCTTTCAAGTATAGTAAACTACATATCATACCCATATATGATTTTTGGTCCACTGGTTTCCCAGCATCCTCAAGAACAAATGAATTTGAGGTATCAATGTGAGTACTCATACACTTAGTGTTGTCATATCCATACATTTCAGAAGATATTTAATATAATTATATTGATATATATAAGTTCCTTCTGTTTTTTCATAAATTTGAAAACTTAAGAAAAATTTTAACTCACCCCTCATAGTCATTTCAAACTCAAGATTCATTAGATATGAAAACGAATATGTTAGTGATTTCTGATTTGAACCAAATATAATGTCATCAAAATAAATTTGAACTATAAAAACATTTTTCTTATCTTTCTTTATAAAAATGATTGGATCGGCATTTCCCTTAACATATTTTTTTTGTAACAAAAATAATATAATTCTATCATATCAGGCTCATGGGGCCTTCTTAAGTCCATATAATGCTTTGGTAGGTTTTAAAACATGTTCATGATTTATTGTGTCTTCAAAACCAGGAGGTTGTTCAATAAAAATTTCATCCCGAACATATCCACTAAGGAAAGCACATTTTACATCCATTTGAAAATTTATAAAATTCAGGAATGCTGCAAAGGAATGTAATATGTAAATAGATTCATGTCTAAATACTAGAGCATAGGTTTCATCATAGTCTATTCCTTCTTTTATATTATAGCATTTTGAAACCAATCTAGATTTATTTCATACAATGATTCCATTTTCATCACACTTATTTCTAAAGAACCATTTTACTCCAATAACATAAGTTTAAATAGGTCTTTCAACCAAGGCCTAGACATTATTCCTTTCTAATTTATCTAGCTAATCTCAAATTGGCATTAATCTAATCATCTTCACCTAAAGCTTTATAAGTGTATTTTTGTTCTAATTGAGAAAAGTTTTATAGATTTTCTACTTCATTTCCTAAAGAACTTCTAGTTCTTACTAGTTTACTTACATCACCAATGATACTATAACTAAAAGGATTCATAAGAAACAACTAATTTGGGGTTTGTAAAATCCATTCATCAAAATATAGTACATAATCATCTCGGTTAAATAATTCAGAAAAATTTTCTTGAGCATTTCACTTATCAGAAGAATATTCTACCCAAGGTTGATAATTAATTTTTAAAAATACATCTAAGGATGTAGGTAGAGGTTGTTTGAAAAAAAAGAATCAGTTTCATCATATTTAACATGTATTATTTCTTCAACATTACTCGTATTTTTATTAAAAACCCTATAAGCCTTAGAATTTTTGGAGTATCCTATGAAAATTACTTAATCAGATTTGGGTGAAAATTTATATAAATTATTTTTAGAATTTTGAATGAGTACATTGAAAACAAATACATTGAAGTAGGGTAATCTAGGTTTTCTACCATTCTATAACTTATAAGGGGTATTATTATGAAAAGGACTAATTAAAACATGATTTATAGTATAACATGAAATACTACCAGCTTCAGCCCAATATTGTTTGGCTATCAAATATTCACTCAACAAGGTTCTTGTTATCTCATGAAGAATTCTATCTCATCTTTCAACAAAACCATTTTATTGAGGAGTTCTTGGTGTTGATAAGTTATATGTAATTCCTTTTTACTACAAAAAAACTCAAAAGAAGAATTTTGAAATTCTCCACCATGATCACTATGAACAGTTATTAGTGTATGGTTATTCTCAATTTTAATGTGGTCTCTAAAAATTTTGAAATAAAAAAAACATTATATCTCTTTAATAGAAATTAAACCCACTGAAATCGACTGTAATCAGAAAATAAGACAAAAACCTAATATTTGACTCCATTTCCTATAGTTCTTGTTGGTCCAAAAATGTCCATGTGCACTAACTGTAATGCATAAGTAGTTGAGACTTCACTGATTGATTTAAAACATTATTTATGTATTATTATATAATGACAAGGGTCAAAAAAAATTTATGAATAAAATATAATCTCTGGTAAATCCATAACTATTCTTTTCCTTGAGAGTTTACATAGGATCCTAAGGTTACATTCTCCAAACATTATATGCCATAACCAAGATTGATCTTTCATTTCACTTAGTCAAGGCATGTCTTGGATCCTATGGTATTCTATGTTTAGTTTTTATTCATTCTCTTTCCTATGGGAAGAAAAAATATACTCATCCATGGAATTTTGTACTAAGCATTTATCATTCCTAAAATTCACAAGGTAACATTCATCACATAGTTGGAGTATTCTAGTGTGGTTTTTCTTAAGACCCTTGACAAATAAACATTGGAAATAAATTTTTTTCCAAGAAGAAAAATGTTACCTATATCAAAAATTTCTCCCTTATCATTATCTATGAAAAATTCATTTCCTCCCTTCCTCTTGATAATATTTTCAAAGATGTTTTTGTTACTAGTACTATGCTGGGAACATGCTTTATCCATGTACCATGTATTATTGTTTCTACAATTATTATTTTCCTAAAAAAAAGAGTTTTAGTCTTTTGGAAACCAAACAGTCTTGGATCTAGAAATTTCCGTAAGTAAAATTATATATATCCACATTTTCATAGAAAAATAAACTTTATGAAATCATACAGATTGAGTTTTTTTAAAGAAATATTTTTCACTCAATGTCCACCACACGTACATTTATTGCAGAATGGAGCACATTGAGGAATAATATAGTTATTAATGAAAACTAGTATAGAATGGGTTTAACCAAATCCAGAACAATTCCTATGAGGATGAATTTGGGAATACATATTTTCAATATTTTCCTTACCAAAAGTAATGTTTGACAAACACATATTCAAGGAAAATATTTCTGACATTAGTTTTATAACCACGTTTTTATCCTCAAAAACATTAGTTTTAGAACAAGAGCTAGTCTCTGAAATATTTTTTTAGAAATTACTTTTTCAATATCCCTATAAAGGTTATCCTTATTAGAATTAACTTCAATATGGTTTTTAAAAATACATTCAATCGGTAATCCGGCTAGTAGACCATGATTATTCTGACCAGAAAATTCATACACTAAAGATTCATTAGATGAGTCTCCACCACTAGAACTATAGGTGTCATTGGCTTTCAAATCATTTTTGTCTTTAGTCTTGTATTACTTCTTTCTATTCCTCTCAGAATGATTTTCCTTTGGATAATTTTTCTAAAGCATAGGAAATTCTGGCTTTATATGCCATTCAATTTTTTCATTCATGACAAGTGAATTCAAATTATTTCTTGTCATTTCTTTATTTCTTCTTATATCTATACTGGAAGAATTTATTTCCAAAAATATTCATAATCCTTCATGCAATATTTTCTTTTTCATTCCCACTATGTTCACTTTCACTAGATTCAGATAAAAAATATACTTTCTTAGAAATGGATCTTGTAACCATTTAAGGAGACTTGTCTTTATTATTATTAAAGCCTACACATCCATTTCCTTTTTTCTTCTTTATCATATCATCAAATCCTTTCATTCATGTCTCGTGTAGAAGAAAACTTCCAAAAAGTTCATCAACAGTAATTTTGGACACGTTCCTAATCTCATAAATAATTGTTCTCTTAGATTCCCACTCATTGGGCATGATATCTAATATCTGGTCCACAAGAGCTTCATAGTCAAGAACTTTTTTCATCCATAGATTGAATACAATTAAAATAATCATAAACATTTGTTTCCCCTTGAATAGTGATTCTCTTTAGGGAAATAGAAATTCATGATATTCAGCTCTAATCATAATTCTTCTAGTTTCTATAATATTGGATGTATAAAAATGAGTAACCTCTAATTTCCTCCATAGAATGTTAGCAGCTTCGCAAGAATAAATATGACTATATGTATTTCTTGTCATGGAACACAAAAATGTATTTCCTACTTTGTAGTTTAGTTGATATTCTATCTTTTCTTTATTTGTGAAGGTTTGGACTTCCTTGTCTAGAATCTAATAATTTCCAATAAGTATAATAATGTTGTCTACTCCAGTATTAAAAAAACATTATATGAACTCTCTAATATTTGTAATAATTCCAATAAAATATAATTTGTCATGTTGGGTTTAGATTTTCAATCAAACCAATATTCATTCACGCCATAAAAAAATATTTCCATAAAAAACATGTTAATAGTAAAAGTTAGTAAACAAGGATAAACAAATAACAAACAAGGAAAATATTTAGAACAATGAAAACATGAGAAAGTAAACTTATATGTGAATATATGTATTTTAGAGACCTACTTTGATACAAATTGTAAGATCAAAATAATGATGTAGATTCTCAATTAAAAAAGGGTGTGAATTTTATGTTTAAAAACATTCATTTTTAACCTTAAGTAAAAATATGTTTAACAAAGATAAATAAGGTAAATTCACAAGACCTATTTTGGTTCTACAAACTGGCAGGGTTCCGGAATTATGGCACCACAAATGAAACCTAAAGAAATTTTACAAGAAAGAGATTCCATGTTGAAGAGTATAGAGTCATACTTATTATAGAATACAAATGCACAAGAATGTATAAGATAGTTATACTTTATTCCTTTGTCAAAATGCAATGAATACAAACATTAAACAAAAAAAATTAACAATTATGAAATCATTTAACCCAAAAATAATGGTATCCAACAACCTTGGATAAAGGTCCCATGATTTATACATTCAAGAAATTCTGTCTTACAAACACTAGGGTAATCCATTGATAGGAATATCAGAATCTGTCTTTTTATCCCCACAAGCCCTTGATCATTAAGGTAGATGACACCTCTGTCTTCCTATCCATGGAATTCCTCAAACATTATGGTTGTTGGTACCTCAATCTTCTTATCCACAGAAGCCATCGATTGATTATAGCAAAAATCAGAGTCATACAAATCAATCAAAACAAGTTATTTAGTACGTAAAAAGCACGAGAGTCTATATCCATAGAAATCACTACAACATCATATAGTCTATAGCATCCTCAAAATATTTCGAGCTCGTTAAAATGAGCTCATATTTATAGGCACTTCACCAACGGTCGGATCCCTCCTCCAATGTCCATTTTTCCGTGAATCTGGAAGGGACCTATACATGTGTCAATCAATAAATAATTTGTCATAAATAGACTGAAAACATTATTTAATAACTATAACATGTGTAAGAAAAATAAGGTTTCTTAACCAAAAATATTTTTTAGAGTCAAAGGAAAAATAAAGTCCTGATTCTAACACAATAAACATTAGGAGACTATAATACATGAAAATTCAGCTTCTGTTTTCCAAAGAATTGGGAATCTGAATTCTGAGGAATTCGTAATCCAAATTCTGAGGAATTCAAAGTTTGAATTTCAGAGAATTTATAGTCGGAATTTCAAAAAATTCAAAGTCTGAATTTTAGAGAATTGGGTGTCTAAATTTCATAAAATTGGAAGTCTATATTTCAAGGAATTCAGAGAAATAATTTGGAAACTAGAAACTAAAAACTATATATCTGGGTACATAATGAATTCCAAGGTTTTAGATGTGAAACAAATTTTAATAGTTAAAAATAAAATCATATTATGATAGAATATAAAATGAACAATGAAAACGTTGGTAAGGTTAAAATTTCCTTGGAGAAGGATAATTTTCATTATTATGATAATACATAGGGAAAATAATTTGTCTTACTATTGAGTGTTTGTGATTTTCAAAACATAGATGAATGTAAATGTCGTAATGAATATTTATTGACTCAACAGATGGCACATCTAACTGAGGATGAAAAGCTACAATGAAATTTAATTTTCTTCCTAATGACTTATGAAGAACCTTCAAAAAATTAGAAGTGAACCAGGGATCCTGATATAGTAAAATGGAAATAAGAACACCATATATCCTGACAATATATTTGAGGTATAGTCTAGAAAGTTGATCCAAAGACATTGTATCCCATATAGAATGGAAATGATCATATATTGTTATCTGGTCAACAATAACACAAATCACATTATAACCTCGAGATGTCATAGGTAGTCCCAACCCAAATTCCATAGACATATTCTCCAATTTCAACTCTTTTATTGGATAATGTAGAAGAATCCCCTTCAGTAACTTCCTCTCAACATTAACTTATTGAAATATCAAACATTTCACTTCACTTTTATTGATATCCCTTTTCATTCCATCCCATGAGTAATACACTTGAATTTCTCTATATATCTTTGTACTTCCAAGATGAATTGAAAATAGAGAACTATGTGCTTCACACACAAAAAAATCTTTCTTCAACATGGAATCACATGTCTCACACAACCATTTTCCAAATCATAAAACCCAATCATTATCAAGGTTAAATTATGGTAACTTTTTAGTTTTACCCAACTATCCTTTTTTTGGTAGCTCATGATCTTCCTTCTGTGCTTGCATAATTCTCTCTGATAACGATGAATTTACTATACCCTAATATAAAACAGATTTATTCCCTACACAGAAAACATTAATTCAAATATTAATCAAATCATTAATCTTGGAATCATGTTTGAAACGTAACATGGTTAATGATGCATGATGTTTCTGACTCGGGTAATTTTCCACATTTTTTTCATTTCTAGGATGGTAATTGATCATGAAATCATTATCCTTTTTTAGTTCAATCCATATTTTTTGCCTCATGTTTGATTCCATTGGTGTTATTATATACATCAGAACATTATAGTCAGTATATATTTGATATTTGGCTCTATATAAATGGTGAAAAAAAAAATTCAAATAAAAAACCACAACACCAAATTCAAAATCAACTGTGGGATAATTTAACTAATAAGGTTATAGTTTCCTTGATGAATAAGATATTATTTGATCATTCCTCCTCAGAATACAATCAATTCCCTAAAATGAAGCATCACTAGGGATGAAAAACTCACCATTTTCAGAAGGCAAGGCCAAAAATGGAGCATTCACCAATCAATTCATCAGTTATGGAAACAAAAATCACATTCTTCTGCCCAAAAAAATTAAATCCTTTTTTGTTAACTTATTTAGTGGTATAGGTGACCATGAAATGTTTTTAACAAACCATTACTAATACCCTAATAATCCTATAAAACACAAAATCTCGGTAAAATTGTTAGGTTATAGCCATTCATCATAGACTTTTTTTGTAGGATAAACTATTATTCCATCCTTTTTTACAATGTTCCAAATAAATGAAATCAGTTAAAGACAAATATCATTCATCCGGAATTTTAGATATGGGTTCTTTTATGAATTAAAAAACAACCCTTAGATGTCTTTTTTTATTCTATTTTCTTCTAGAATGTACTATAATGTCATTAATAAAAACAACCAAACTCTTTTAAAAAAACTCACGAAATATTAAGTTCATAAGATCCATGAATACTGTAGGTGAATTAGTTTACTCAAAATCCATTACTACAAATTCATTATGACAATATCTAGTATAGAATAGAGTCTTTCGGATGTCTTCATCCTTAACTTTCAACTAACTGAACACTAAGCTCAGGTCAACCTTAGAAAAATTATATTCTCCATATATCTGATAAAAAAACATCGATATGAGGATAATGAAACTTGTTTTTAACATTAATGTTATTCAAGGATCCATAATCAATGAAAATTCTCATTATAACATCATTCTTCTTAAAAAAATACAAGATCACCCCATTGAGAATTATTAGGTTGGAAGAAGTCTTCATCTAATAATTCCCACAACTTCTTTTTTAATTCTAGAACTTCCATTTGGGCCATTCGATTAGGGGGTTTAAAAATTGGCTTAGCATTATGAACTAACTCAGTAGTAAACTCAACCTCTACATTAGAAATAACACAAGGAAAATCATCAGGAAAAGCATCCAGATTTTCTTTTACTCTGGGTATATCATGAATTTCGATAGTTCCATTATCTTCAAAAATATGTGCAAGATAACATTAATTTCCATACTTTAGCATTTTAATGTCTTGCTAATATGTTATCAATGGGATGAGTTCATTCAGGTACAAAAATAGAAATTCCTTTTGAAAACAACATATTTTTCTCTCAAATCTATCATAGATTGATAAAAAGAAAGCTAGTCCATACTTTGGATAACATCATAATCCACTAGTGGAAAAACAAAATGGTTCACGGGGTAAACTCGTTCAATATAAAAGGATAGGTAATTCCTATAATTTCTTTTTTCCAAAATATTTCCTCTAAGTGTTTTTAACAAGATATGTGGTTTTATTCATGATATTAAATTCCTAATATTTTACAAAATTTCTCAGAAATGAATGAATATGTAGACCCTGAATCAAACTACCCATTTTCAAAATCTATAAAAATAATAAATCTTCCTGAAACCACATCATTTTATGGATAAACAATTGATGAAGATATTGCAAAAGACTTCATCAATCCCTTCTGTTTCCTATCTTTTTTATTCCCTCTTTGTGTGATTAGCTTCGGAAAAACATTCACAAAATGACCCAATTACTTATAGTTAAATCATATCCCCATCATATTCTCATTAAATTTTGGATCATTTTCCTATCACTCATAGGACACATTTCAAAACATTCCACATTGGTAGTATTTCATAGAATTTACAAGACATTCACCTGGATTACATTTACACACTTTTCACAATAAGGGAAATTGATTTTCTTACCTCTGGATTCCATTAAAGATTTCATAACCAAAGTATTCCAGCCTGACCACTTCTTATTCATGTCATAAAAATGGAACATACATGTTAGAAAAAAAATCTCCACTTTTTCAACACAACAAACCGGTTTCTCATATCTTTTAAACTCTCGTGACGCCAATGCTCTTCAAGAAAATGGTTTCAAACCAGAGAAAATATATTAATTTTACAATTAAATATATGATTAAAATATGGTATGTACCTTTCTAGTACTTCAATATTGTCTTTATATGTTTCCATCAAAACATAATCATTCTACTTTGGATCCATGAATTTCTTCTCCATTCTGAGTAAACTTGTTTTGGGAAATATTGTTCCAGAAAAAAACTCTTAAAATAATCCCATTCCAGACTGTCAAGATCATCTCTTTTTCTTGTTTTCTTAACTAAAGACCACAATTTATTAGATTCATCTTCCAAAAAACAAAAGTATTGTATTCACTTTTGTCATTTTTAACATCTCAGGACATCAAATATCTTTTATAGAGCATTGGTCCATCATTCATCTATCATTGGATCGGTGGTTCCACTAAATGCTAGATTATGTTAGCACATAAAATGATTCATAAAAGACATGTTTCTTCCTGGTTGATCATGTTATTATTTATAATTTATATGTCCCCCATTTATTTCATGAGTCAACTGGTCCATTGTTGTCAGAAACTCCCCGATTTTGATTCCCACCATTTTGGGCTGTAGATTCGTACCACCATCAGCCTCTTGGTGCCTTCATACTTCGGATCCCTATTTTATCTGTGTAAAACCATTATTAATAGACATAACATATATAAAGCAAAATTTTAATACTTAAAATATATAACATTTCATATTACCATAGAGTAAAAATCATTTATCGTACTCTTTTAACATCATCGTAAAGCCTAAAGTATTCAAAAGAATCCTTTGATACAAACTATAAAGACCCAACCTTAAAAAGTTCCATAATCATGATTATTAAATAATATCATACATTATAACACATTGAGGATATTTCTCGGTTTGTATTTTCGAATTATTATAATATCATACATAAAAAACATACCACATTTATACAAAAGGATATTATTTTAAACAGTATCAATTTTTTCAAAATATAAAACATTAAAAAATAAAACATGATTTCAATGAAAACCATCCATTTCAAACATCATGACTCCCTTATTTATCTTAAAAATCCTTATATCCAAAGAAAAAACAGTATAAATACATGGGAACAGTATAAAACTCTCTAACTAATATAAATAATGAAATTATTTGTCAAGTGATAACACAAAAATAATAAAACCCAAAATCATAAAAAAAATCATATGCATAAGAACATCAGGTAGTTTCCATGGGAATAATTTACCATATCACTCTTATATTCACCCTTACACTTTGAATAACCATTTTTTCAACATTTATCTCAAGAGTACCCAATGCATTGGAGAGGTATGATTAGGAACACCTGCCATATCTTGAGCTATAATGGGATCAACCCAATATATCTTGAGCTATAATGGGATTAACACAACCTGTCATGAGATATAAAGATATAAAACCAACATAAATAAATTACAAGTGATATATAACAGTAATTAATTATCTTGATATATGGAAAAACCACTCATTTCATACAAATAAAAATCAATCCATTATAGATTTATTAAAAAGAGTTTTAAACAAATATTTAAAGGAAAGTCCATTAAAATATAAATGGAGTGAGAACTAGTAGAATGGAATAGATATGTTCATACAATATAAGTACACATAGTGAAACATAATATAAAAAAAATTCATCACACCAATAATCTTAATACCACATTATGAATAATGAAGAAGTTTAACCCAAATAATTGAGATTGGGTTATGAATTCCCTTACCTCCAATTCTTGTTACATAAAATGTATTTAAACCTCATGTATAATGATTAAAAGGGTGTTATTAATATATTAATGAAACATATTAATGTTTATAACACCATATATGATCATTTTACAACATTATATGAAAATTTATTAGTAATTCTTTGTTATTTGCATTGCTTCGGGTGTGTTGTTTACATGGTTTCCATGATCATTTCATGATGGATATTCTTGTCGATTGGAAGTGGAAATCCATAATGCGAATGGATTTATATTTACATCCTTAAATAACCATTAATTATATCTTTTATCAATTTTAATTTTTACATGATGATGATTCCTATGTTAAAGCCTTATTGATATTTTTAAGTCATTATGGTGACTTATCGATGGAAAAGAACACGTTTTGTTTTAAAAAATATTTACATGTGTAAAAAATGATTACTGAAAATTATATAACATATAATAAATAAATTATAATCTGGTTCAATCATAAAAATGGTTTCATGACCAGTCTAGAAGAAATTAAATGAAATTAAAATCACCTAGTCCATTATTTTGGAAAATTGACAAATCACTGATGGTGTTTAAATTTCAAGATTAAGTGGGATATGAGAAGAAGTATGTGGTTGAATCATCAGTAAACAAGATGAAATATGTAATATTTAAGATATTATATCATTAATGCCTCTTGTATTATTGTATGGGAGTAAAGAATATGAAAATAAAGGAACTCGAAATAAATGAAATGTTGAGAAAACACTTACGAAAATTTGGTAGCCTAATAACTATGAAACATGGTTTTCGAAAAAAAAACGAGATGGGATAGGGATGACCAATCCATAAATGAATCATGATGAAGTATATATATAGAATAAATTGAAAATATGAACATGGTATGGAAACATGAATGTTGTATCACATAAAAAAGTATTTGAATGGAAAAATATAATTTGAGAATTCTCTTTCCATGTAGAGTAACTCCTATGAAATAAAGGTTGGGACCATGGGGACTTTAGGACACTTTGGGAGGAAAAATAGGGAGGTAACAAGACCAGATAATTTTTGACAAGGAATTTTTAATGAATGGAATGAAGTAATGGGATGGTATTTATAGAAAATTTGAGGGGATATTTTATTAATTTCTATGGGATATCTCATTAGTGGTATTTGAAAATACATGAACATTCCCAGGGTATTTTTCCATGTAATTATCCACTTGGGAAACCAAATTTCTTATTGGACTGTACAAAAGTCATATAGAATTATTACATCATTATTATATCTTTAATGATGTAATTAAACACACAATAACTAAAACTATATTTTAACTATTGATTGAAAAATCAACTATTTTAGAAAACTCCTAAAATTCACCCATATAATTTATTTGACATGTATAATTACAAAACAATCTCCATTTTTAAAAAATAATATTCTAATTATTATTAATATATTTTTTAATTAGAATCATAATTTATTTAAAAATAATTATATTAAATATATTACGATTTTTTAACTCCATGAAAAATTAATCGACTTCTCATTATCATAAAACCTCAAGAAAATAAAATAATAATAAAATTTACTATTCAATAGGGTCATATTACTATCCATATTACTCTTCATAAGGGTATGACACTATTCACCAAAAAATAAAAGATGGTTCCATTAGACTCCACAAAACCTACCGATGACAAATATTGTTGACTGTTTTTTGAAATTCAAAAAATAAAAGCTACAAACTTATGTTTAAAGGATAGTCATAAATATCTACTTATAAAATATGTGCATTTCAATATATTTTTAAAACCATGGTGTTTTACATCATAGGATTACATTTTATCATGGGATTTAATTTCTAGTCCACACATATTAGAATCCATTTTCATCTTTTTGTCATCGGGCCCGCGAGACCACTGATAGACATCGATCACTATTTCAAATATGAAGGAACGCAGTCAATCTCCTCCTAAAAATTTCAATCATGAATTGTCAATTCATTTTGTGGACTCAAATATAGTATTCTTAGTGAAGTGATACACCATTCATTAGGTGTTCATTACAAAGCCATAGGTCTATCTTGCAATAAAAGTAATGTGTTACTCATACACACAAATGAACTCATCTTCCTCCTACATAATTCTTAAGAACCTTATTTCCATATTTAGAAGGAAGGTTCATGGAAAATATTTATGGAGAAATATTTTCATGAAATCGTTTCATTCCATGGAAATGATTTAATAAATAGACATTATATTCTTGATTAATGTCTTCCACTAATCATCTATCCCCTAAAAATGAAAGTAGGACAACACAAAATTCATTTCATCTGGGCACTAGAGGACATAAAATATTGTCTAAATTTTGTAAATCATTTTTCAGGAATAGAGGCGATCACAAAATCCACTAATTATGAGATTCCTATATTCATGATTTATTCAATGGAAAAATGAAATTTCATGGGATATGGAGGGTTTCCACATGATTTCTGTCATAATTCATAGCATGATCTAGTTGGGAAAGTACTACCCAGATGTTTTTAGAACTCTTTCCCATTATATTTGGCATACCATTAGGCTGATATTCACATTTCCTATTGTATTTATTATGGGAAAAAGTTAGTATATTTACATCTGTTAACTAACAAAAATAAAGTTCAGTTATTTGGATTGAATACATAAATAATAAGAATATTAAAGGGAAACATTGAACATATAATGTTAAAAATTGAAATGAAGAGTATATCAAAACTTTTGATTCCCAAGATTCATATAATTTCTCAAATTTTTCCACGTTTTATTTTTAAATATAATATTGAATTAATTTTATACTAGGTACTGAGATGAATTGATATTCCAGATCCCGATCATCCTAGAAAAACATTATGAAATAAATTAAATATATCAAAAATTACTCACAAGAGTATTTGAAAAAAATTGTAATAACATCTAAATGGTGCCAATATATGTAATATGTGGCAACAATTTCCATCAGAGAAGTATGTTTACCCTAGGAATGACCTAGCTCTGGCCAGTGAGTGTCAAATATGAAAATTATTTTTTAGCCAATTGATAAATAAAAAAAGTAAAAAATTATTTTGTTTTGTTTTTCATTGATACAAATAAATTTTTTTGTATTAAATATTCCATATAGGTGAGGATACATGGTTAGAATCACAACAATGTAGTTCCCTAGAAGCTTTTGACAGAACATGAATAATTCTCTTGATGGCAAAAAATGATGGGGCATGGATTTGAGATCGACGACCCTAGTTTTGACAAATCACAAATGTCAATAAATCTAATTAAGCTAATGATCCATTTAATAGGTATGGATTTTTTATTTGATATTATTCATTTCTCAATAATAGATTCAGTCATGAATACAAATTATACTATTGAGTCAATAATGTTTCCTTATGACTTTTCCATTCTTTTATGTTTTGAAAATCAAAAACACTATATCTCAAGGAAAATTTTATATTCTTGATGATTTGTCTTAATAAGGAAATTTTTTTCCTTCCCGAAGGAAATATTCTTACTAACATTGATTTAATTGTTCATGATTTAGTTTCACCAAATATTACTCTTTTTATTTCTATGTTTAATATTTGGTCTCATTTCTAGAATCTTGAAATCATATAAATAATTAGATATGAAGTATTATATTTTCCGGATCTAAATGCAGATACCGAATTCCCTAAAATTCAGATTCGGAATTCATTGAAATGTAGACATTGAATTTTCTGAATACAGGTTATGAATTTCATGAAATTCAGACTCTGAATTCCATTTAATTCAAATTAAGAATTTCTTAGAATTCTGACTCCAAATTTCTTTGAATTCAGAGACCAAATTCCTTATAATTCAGACTCCGAATTCCATAAAATTCAGACTACATAATCTACAGAATTCTAATTCTGAATTCCGTAAAAAAATATGAAAATATCCTTGAAATATAGACTCTGAATGTTTATTTACATAGAATCTAAACATAATTTAACCATAGACTCCAGAAAAAAGATTTGGTAGAGAAACCATATTTACATACAATTGTTATAGTTATGAAAATATTTCGTGCATTCTGTTTCGTACTAACCATTGTTTGAGAGACAAGTGTACATGTCCCTCATGGATTTTGGGAAAAATATGACCATTGAAGAAGGGAGTCGACTGTTAGATATGTGCCTATAAATAGGATCTTCGTTGAATGAGTTCATGATACTGTTCTACAACTCTAGAGATTACATGTTGTTGAAGTGATTTATATGGGGAGAGAATCAAATGCTTTGTGTATATAGAAAATCTTGTTCAGATTACTTTGTGTGACTCCGAATATTGCTCTGTATAATCAAGGGAATCCAGGGATAGGAAAACTGAGGTGCCGACAGCATTAAAGCTCGTGGTCTTCCTTGATAAGGAAGACATAGGTTCCACATAACATGATGTTCGAGGTCTTGTGGGGATATCAAAATAGACTCTAATATTGCTATCAATGTCTTATCCTATTGTGGGTGATACATACATTCTTGAATGTATAAATCTATATAACTTTATCCAAGGTTGTTGGAAACCCTACTTTTGGGTTAAAAGATTTCATACTAGTTACTTCTGTTATTTCATGTTTGTTTTCCACCATATTTTTATTATAAAGGAATTTTTAACTATCTTATACATTCATGTACTTGTACTTTTATTTGTAAGATTTTATATGCTTTAATTTAGAATCAATGCCCTTGAAAACTATTCTTACATTTCATTTCGAGAACAATATATCCGGAATCTAGAAGGTTTGTAAACTAAGCAGACTTCTGAATATAACTTGTTTAAATTTTTTAAACAAATATATTTTTATATCAACAATAAAAGATCCAAATAATTTTTAAATGATATGATTTACCCCCCCCCCCCCCCCCCGCCGCCTATATATTGAGCATCCATATAAGTTATATAGATCCTAGAACTGGAAACCGAGGAGGTCTATGAAATACATATATTCATATATAAGTTTTCTTTCTCAGTTTTCATTGTTCTATATTTTTAGAGATTAGGATTAGCATACTTGTTCACAAACATTTACTAATAACAAGTTTCTGTGGATGGATATTTTCTTTTAGATGGCAGAAATAAATGTTGTTTTGATTGACATTTTAATCCAACAAGACCAACAATATTTTATGGGAATGATTATGAATATTGGAAAAATTGTATGAATATAATTGTTATTAATACTGGAGTGGAAAACTTTTCTATGATTACTGGATATTATAGTATTTTTGATATAGAAGTCAAAACTTTTACTAATCATGAAAATTCAAAATGTCAACTAAAGTACAAGGTATACATTACATTGTTGTGTTCCATGTCCATGAATATATATAGTCAGATTTCTTCATGCGAAGCAGCAAATTGTATTTGGATGAAATTTGAGGTTAATCGTTTTCGTTCTTCCATGGTTATATAAACTAAAAGACATATTCTTAGAGAAGAAAATCCTGGATTTCAATTCCATTATGGAGAACCAGTGTCCAAGGTACAAGAATCATTTATGACTATTGTTAATAGTTTACAATCCATGGGTGAAAAAGGATTAGATGATGAGGCACTTGTGTACAAAATGATAGGCATCATGTCTAATGAGAGGGAATCTAAGGGAAAAACTATTCATGAGAATAGGAAAGTATCTCAGATTACACTTGATGACCATTTTTGAAATCTTCTTTAGCATGAGAAAATAATGAAAAGAGATTATGGTTTGAACAAAAATAGGAATGGAAATGAATGTGTATCCTTCACTTCTACAAAATCTGAGACTCCTTAAAGGTTTTCTAGATCCAAGTCGAAGATGGTTACTGTTTTATCTGAATCAATAGAATGTGAACATTCTGAAAATGGACTAGCTAATATTGCTTGAAAGATGAACAAGATAGTTTAGAAGAATGACTTTCAATATAGATATAATAAGAAAGAGATAAAGGAAAAGAAATAATATGATGTCACTTTTTTATAAATGCAAAAAGAAGTGCATATTAGGCTAGATTTTCATATACTTAAGAGAAAGGATAGAAAAGAAAATCATTCTCAGAGGAATAGAATGAAGTACTACAAATCTAATGCTAAGAATTTTTTTAAAGCTAATGACACCTGGAGTGCTAGTGGTGGAGACTCTTTTGATGAATCTTTAGAGTATGAATCTTCGGGTTAGAAGAATCATGGTTTACTTGCCTTGTTACCTATTGAGAATAATTGTTTAATGGACAAGGTACACAATGCTGAATCCATAACCAATTTATCTTTGAATTATAATTATAGTGATAATAAATGTTATAATTATTAGGATGAAGAATATTATTCTAAAGAAGATAATACTTTACCTACTTTTGAAGAAGTTTCTAGGATTTCTAATCTCCATGAGAATGAAAATTCAAATTTCAAGAAAACTCATGATAAAGAAAATTCAATAATTTTTATTTTTACATAATAAGTATCAGTTCTTTATAATGATCTTGATAAGAAAATTTATGTTTTTGAAATTATTTCAAAAACCCTTTGGGAAGTTAATTACAAGGAGGATAAACATTATAAGGATCTAGAAAAAGTAATTTCTAAGAAAAATGTTTTAGAGGCTAACTATAGGGCTAAAACTAATGTTTTTTAGGTAAAAAAATAGTTATTAGACTGAAGTCAGAAATATTTTCCTTATGGAATTTTTTTTTAAACATTACCATGCGCAAGGAAAACATTGACCAGATGTATTCCTAAATTAAACCTATAAGGAATAATTCTGGATATGGTTATAGTCATTCAAAACATGTTTTAAGTAATAATTATTTTGTTCCTCAATGTGCTCCATTCGACCCTAAGTGTTAGTGTGGTGGGCATTGGAAAAACGTTTTTCCTTAAAAAAAACCATGGTCTTTAGGTTTTTATAAGTCCTATTTTTCATGTAAAATGTCGATTCATAAGATATTTCTTTTTGATGATTCTAGATCCAAGAAATTTTTCTTTTCGAAAGTTTAACAGTATTATTTTTAGGAAAATAAAGATAGGGCCAACATCAATACATGGTACATTGATAGTGGATGTTCCCAACACATGAATGGAAACATAAAAAGAATTCAAAATATTACCAAGATTAATTGAGGAAAATTAAGTTTCAGAGATAATGCTATGAGAGAAATTATTGGTATAGGTAATATTGTATTTCTTGGAAAAACATTGATTTCAAATGTTTTATTTGTAAAGGATATTAATCACAACCTTATTAGCATATGTCAATTATGTGATTAAGGTTACCATGTAATCTTTAGGAATGATAAGTGTTTATTACACTATTCCAAGTAAGAGTTTATTATTTCTGCCCCTAGGAAAGAGAATGTATACACATTAAACATAGATGATCTTAGGAGCCATGATCTACCTTGTCTTAGTGCAATTGAAGATCATTCTTGGTTATGGAATAGAAGGACAGGACACTGTAACCTTATGAACCTATGCAAAATCTCTATGAAAATACTCGTTAAGGATTTACTAGAGCATATATTTGATTCATTAAAATTTTATGATCCTTGTCAATATGGAAAGAATTATAAAACGCGTTTTAAATTAGTCGGTGAAGTCTCAACCACTGATGAATTACTGTTGGTGCATCGATCATTTGGTCCAACATAAACTGGAAACATTAGTGGAAAATATTATGTATTTTTCCTAGATGATGATTACAATATATTTACATGGTTCAATTTTCTAGCAAAGAAATATAATTCTTTTACCTATTTCACGATTTCTAGATCCCATGTTAAAAATGAGAAAATACATCCATTGATAACTATTCGTATTGATCATGGAGGGGAATTTAAAGATTCTGATTTTGAAACTTTTTTTAGTATAACTGGAATTACACATAACCACTCTCTACCAAGAACTCCTCAAAAAAATGGTGTTGCTGAAAGGAGAAACTGAATTCTTTAAGAGATAATAAGAACCATGTTGATTGAATATTCAGTAGCCAAACATTTTTATGCTGAAGTTGTAACTACTTCTTGTTATAATATAAATGATTTTTTTGATTAGACATTTTCTTAATAATACTCTTTATGAGTTATAGAATGGTAGAAAACCTAGACAATCCTACTTCATGGTTTTTGGTGTCAAAGTATTCATTCTGAATACTAATGATAATTTACATAAATTCGCACCCAAATATGATGAAGGAATCTTCTTAGGCTACTCCACAACTTCTAAAGGATGTAAATTTTTTAATAAAAATAGTTGTACTGTTGAAGAAATAGTACAAGTTAAATATGATGAAACCAATCCCTTAGTTTCTAAACGTCCTAAACCTACATCTACGGATGTGTTTTCAAAAAACTAACTATCAACCCTTGATAGAAGATCCTTCTGATAAGGAAAATTTTCAAGAAGATATTTCTAAAGCATTTACCCCAGGATATTTCCTACCATATATTAATGATCAGGTTTTAAAAACCCAAATAAGTTGTTTCATAAGAATCATCCTAGTTAATGTATCATTGTGGAAGTAAATAAAGCTATAGGGACTACAAGTTACTTAATAAATGAATTAAAACATCCATCATTTCATTCCAAATTAGAAACAAAAAACACTAATGAATGATTACTTGAAGATAATTGGATAAAGGATATGCAAAATGAACAAAATGAATTTGAATGGAAAAATGTTTGAACCTTGATTGAAATACCTAAGGAATCTTCTGTTGTTGGAGTAAAATGGTTTTTCATAAACAAGTGTGATGAAAATGGAATCATAGTAAGAAATAAAGCTAGATTGGTTTCGAAATTATATAATCATCAATAAGGAATATACTATGAAGAAACATATGCTCTAGTAGCTAGACATGAATCTATTCGTATTCTATTGGCAATTGCAGCAATCTTTAACTTCAATATTTTTCAAATGGATGTTAAATGTGCTTTCCATAATGGTTATGTTCAAGGGGAGGCTTTTATTGAACAACCATCTCATTTTTAAGATACAAAACATCCAAAATATGTTTTAAAACTTACAAAAGATTTATATGAACTTAAACAAGCTCCTAGAGCATGGAATGATAGACTTATAGAGTTTTTGCTTCAAAATAATTATGTTATGGGAAATTTTGATCCAAAACATTTTATAATGATATATAAGAAAAATGTTTTGATTGTTCAGATTTATGTTGATGACATCATATTCGGTTCAACTCAGAAATCATTAACTGATTTCATTGTGGATCTAACGAAATCTGAGTTTGAAATGAGTATGATGGGGGAGTTAACATTTTCCTTGGTTTTCAAATTTCTCAAAAACACAAAGGGATCTATATATATCAGCATAATTATATTAAATATCTTCTTAAAAAGTATGGAAATAACAACACTAAGATTATAATTACTCCTATTCGTACCTCAAATTCACTTGATCTTGATTAAGTTGGGAGACCAGTAGATCAAACATCATTTAGATGTATGAAAGGAAGTCTTCGTTGCTTGATATCTAGTCTTCAATACTTAATGTCTTCAGTATTCTTATGTGAAATTTATAAATGTAATCCTAAAAAATATCATTTAAAGTAATTGAAAAGTTTTTTTCACTACTTAATGTGAACCATAGATTTAGGACGCTTTTTTACTTTCGGACATGGTTTTGTTTTAAGAATTTTTTCGGATGCTGAGGTTGGTGGATGTTGAATGCATAGGAAAAGTACATCTAGAACATGTCATTTATTTGGAGATTCATTAGATTATTTTTCATGAAAAAAGAAACAATCGGTAGAGCATTCCACTACTGAAGTAAATATATAGCAGCCGGAAGTTTTTGAGCTCAAGTACTTTGGATACAACACACACTAACAGAATATGGTCTGATTTATACCAAAACAAAAATATTTGGTTAAAATTCTAGTTCCATTTACTTATGTAAAAACCATACACATCACTCTCGTACAAAACAAATCAATACTAGGAATCACTTTCATAGCGATCACGCATAAAAAAGAGATATTATTCTTCAATTTATCAGAACACTAGATTAACTTCCTGTCATTTTCAAAAATATTTACCCTCTGATAAATTTGAATATATTAAATAGAATTTAGGAATGTTAACTGTAAATTAATCTTCTACATTATCTTATTATTAAAACCTATATCCTTACTGTATGAAACTCCTTTTCATAGGGGGTACAATTTCATATTAGTCAAAATTAATTTTCCATAATCATGTTTTTTTTGTAGTAAAATATTTCATAGTCTTAAATATTTATAATAAAAAATTTTGGAATCTAATGTTATTCTTGATAAATTTTTCCTCATTATGAATAATTTCCCAGAATTCCCAAAGGTATGTTTGCTATTCCATAATTTTTGTAAACATCTTTTACTTGTTGGTATTTTCATTTAAAAAAATCAGATTAATTTCATTTTCCTAAATCTGTATGTTTTTCATAAAAAACAACAAAAGATTAGAACCAATAAAATTTCTTCTTCAATTATCATCTCAACCTTAATATTGGATTGGAAGTTTTATAGCCAATGTATCAACCATGGATGTTGAACTGAAACCTTAATCACCTGTACAAAGCCCCCTTGAAGGTTGTCCCACGTCGGTTTTTCAAGATCTTGCATGTTGAATCTCAACCACTTTATTTTAAGGCCATTCTAAATCCTCAATGTTTCCCCAGTTCTGAATGTCTTCTGAGCCTCTAATAAAAATGAAATGTCAAATGTTAAGGAAATCAACAAGTGGTAGATATACAAAGAAATGTTGGCCAATCCAATGTTTTATGATATGTATGAATCTATTATACCTATGAATTCCAAGATAAATGGTTTGGAGAGTGTTTCTACATAAAAACAAAGAGCACTGGATCTGGTGTATCTAGAGTTGATGGTAGAGTTTAATGAAATAGTTAGTTTTTTTCAATAAATGAGGGAAAGATAAAATTTCATTCAACTGTTATGAAAAGACCTACTCTGTTTCATACAACAAGGGAGTGATTCAGATTGGTATTCCTTACGAAGGAGAAGCATAGTTTGGTACTCACAAAACACCTGATGAATCTGGATATTTTAATAAGGAGAGGGTAATACGGTGTCTTGGCTTGAAAGGAGTGAAGACTCCAAAGATCATTCATCTCTCTATGAATTTACAGATTAATAAATTATGGGGTCATGGATTTATAATTCCAATAATAGGTGATAACGATACTCTGAATAATAGTGATATCAATATATTATAATATTTGATGAACCAAATAATTATAAACATGGTAAAATAATATCATGGTAATGATTGAGAATATTATGAATGTGGATATGAAATCTCAAATTATTTGTTTCCTGCTATTCACTCAATGATTATTGTTCTATTTTTAGAATCGTTCAAAATCCCATGATGTTCCCAGGCGATAAATTACAAAGTGATTTTACAGAGTGATGACACCTTAAAGAGAATGAAAATTGGATTTTCCAATGAATCTAGACAATTATATAATATTTTTTAATATGAAATAGAGGGTATTTCAAAGAATCTAGGAGTTGATGAAATCTCTATGAATGGTGGAAGTAAGAGAAAGTCTAAGGAGATGGAAGAGAAATCAAAAACTCATGTGGCCAACAAAACTCCTACCGCTCCTCCAATTCCAAAGAAGAAAAAATATTATCCTGATGAAGTAGTGGATAAGTGGAGAGAAGATAAGAAGAACTGAAAGGAAGGGGAGCCAATTTTTGGCTTGGACCCTATAAAGGAAAAATCATTGAGGGAAAAGGCTGCTAAGAATCTTGTGAAGTAATAAAAAGAATAGAAGCAAAAGAAGAAGTTATCTAAAACTGTGATTATACAATCAATTCTCAAAGATGCTGTGTAATCATTTAAGAAAATTCTAGTAAGAGAATCCTTTTTGATAGAACCATTTCTAGAGACTCTGGGAAAGAATGTGGTGCTTTCAGAATTGCATCACGAAGAAGAAATTTATCAGGAACAGGAAGAGGAAATAGAAGAAAAAAAATTGGATGAAGAAGAAGGAAAGGAAACTTAGTATATTATAAATATTGTTGAAGATTGTCATGAGAATGAATGTCCATCTGTAAAATTATCGATCAGTAGTTCTCAAGCCGAATCCTCAAAATTTCTACACCAGGATAAGATTAGAAGGTAAAAGAATAAGTTAATAAACTAGTACATTATGAAAGTAATAATAATGATTTTATTCATCTCGAAGATTTAGTGGTTTATACAGAGAAATCAGAAGCTGAGGAAGATAATATTATTCAACTCTCTTATAGTGAGCATGAATCTTATAAAGAACAAGACATCATTCTGATACATGATTAGGTAAAGAAGGTGGTTTTAGATCAAACTTGTAAATCTGTGATGAAGAATAAATATGTTAGTGCTTCATCAAAGAGGAATGATGAGCATATAAAAAAGAAACCTCAACAACCAAAAATTTGGATTCAGAATCATCTTCCCATTAACATGATTTTATTGTTAAGTCAATAAAGAAGCTGGTTGGTACCATTCCATTATTCCCAAGCATAGATTCAGGATACCAGATGATTTAGCAAAAAATAAATTAGAAATCAAATTCAGTTTCCATTGTGATGGACCAATGGGTTGCACTAGAGGATGATTTCAAGACCTTATTCATTGGTTTTTAGGATCATAAAAGATCATGAAAGTAGATGAAAGGATGGTCAAAGAATATAATTGATGAAATGAGAATCTTTTATGATTTCCATGATAATTTCAAGGATGCATTCGATACTGAAGATGGGAGATTTGGAGATCATATAAATAATTTTGAATAAAATTTCATTCTTGAAGAGACTACTCGGAATCACGAAGTTAAGGATTTGAATGGAAATCTTAATTATATGGCCAGGAATTGGATGAAGGAAAGTGATTTTAGAATGGAGATAGAAGAGAGAATTATTAAGCAAGAAGAACTATTGAAATATCAGGCAGACATTCTTAAGGTCCTTGAAGAGAAAATTCAAGCCTTAGAGAAGAAAAGTGATAGCTAGAATCAGTTTCTTAAGTGAGCGGAAGTGGATCATAATGAGCTCAATAAGATAAAAACCACTGTGAAGAAAATAATGTATAAGGATAAAGAAGGATAAATTCTATCCATTCCGATATTTTGTTTAATTTTCTTCATTGTACAAATACTTTTAGTCTTACTGAAATTTTTTTTGTTCTCCATATTTTTGGTTGTTTAATACTAATGTTTTTTACCAATGATTTCATTCCCTCTATAACTTTTTGAAAATCACAAAGGGGTAGAAAGGATTGTTAAAAATAATTCAATGTAAAGAAGATATTTCTCTATGTAAGGGGGAGTTCATCTAGAGGAATGTTCTTATTAATGATGTTTTTCGAATGCAATAAAATGAATAATTTCATTCAGGAAATCATGAATATGATCCTTAGTGATTTCAATTCCTATATAGGAGTTTGTTGTATTCACTATGATCCATATGAAATGGGATATATGCTTGAATTTTCAAATCCATAGAATTTCTAAGTCCTTGGATTATTTTTATTAAGGTTGTATGTGCATTACAAAAGGGGGGTGATTATAGAGTCAATAAGGTTTCTTTATGAAATTTCCATTACTTTTTATTTTAAAATCACAAACACTCAATCTCAAGGAAAATTATATTTTCCTGATGATTTATCTTAATTACGAATTTTTTTCCTTCCCCAAGGAAATTTTCCCCCTATCATTATTTTCATTGTTCATATTTTAGTTTCACTAAAACTATCTATTTTTATTTATAAGTGTAAAATTATTTATAATTTCTATAACATCGAAAAACTATAAATACATTGCTATAAATTATTTTGTTATCATTTTCTAAATTCACATTCCAAAATCTATTAAATTCAAATTCTGAAATCTCTAAAATTCAGACATTGAATTATATGAACTTCATTTGAGAATTCTTTGAAATTCAGACTCTATATTACATATAATTCTATACCAAATTCCATAGAATTCGGGCTCCGAATTCCATTGAATTTGGACTCCGAATTCAATATAATTCGCTCTCTGAATTCCTTATAATTCGCACCCCAAATACCTCAGAATTCAAACTCTGAATTCCTTATAATTCCAAATCCTAATTCCTCAGAATTCCGAATCAAAATTCCCTATAATTCAACTATGAATTCCTTATAATTTGGACTCTAGTGTCTATAGAATTCAGATTCCGAATTCCTTGAAAATAGATTCCGAATAAACATGCAATATAGACTCTGAATGTTTATTTTCTTATACTCTAAAAATTATTTTTCCTTAGACTCTAAAAAATTTATTTGGTTGAGGAACCATATTTACTAACCCTAGTTATTGTTATGAAATGACGTTGGACATTCTATTTCTAACTAACCGTAGTTTTAGTGACATTTGTATAGGTCCCTCTAAGAATTAATGAAAAATATGACCGTTGAAGGAGGGAGCAGACTGTTGGAGATATACCTGTAAATAGGAGCTCATTTGATCGAGATCAAGACACTGTTCTACAGCCCAAGATATTACATGATATTGAAGTGATTTCTAGAGATAGATATGGTCATTCTTTGTGCATACTGAACATATTGTTCAACGTTGTTCATGCTACTCTGATTGTTTCATTGTATAATCAATGGATACCGGGGATTGGAAGATAGAGGTGCTGACTACCTTAATGTTTGAGGACTTCCTTTATAAGGAATACATAGGTTTCATCTACCATGATGTTCGGGGGCTTGTGGGGTTATCAAGATAGACTCCGATATTTCAATCGGGGGCTGACACTGGTGTGAGTAAGACAGATATTCCTAAAAGTAAAAATCATGGGACTTGTATCCAAGGTTGTTAGATACCCTACTCTTTGGGATAAAAGATTTCATACATATTACTTCTATTGTTTCATGTTTGTTTTTTCTATATTTGGATTAATATGGAATGTATAACTATTTTATATGTTCTTGTACTTGTACTCTTATTAGTATGATTCTATACACTTTAAGGTAGAATCTATTCCCTTTAAAACATTTCTTATGTTTCATTTCCATAACGATTTTTCCGGAATCTAGAAATATTGTCAATCTAAGTGGTCTTGTAAATTTACCTTGTTTAACTTTTTTAATTATGGAATATTTTATATCAACATTAAAAGTTTCAAAGGAAGTTTTAATGGATACAACTCCCCCCCCTTGTATATTGAGAATCTACATTCATTATTTCAATTCTACACATTCAACGAACAGGTTGATCCACAGTTTGATAATTCTTCTATGAAGGGATTATTCAAGGGATTGTTGTCAAATTCAAATTGTTGAGAACTGATTTGGTTTTTCTTAATCACTCATGTAGAATGGATTTAGTATAGAATGGAAAATGGATGAGTTTTGTTCCTTGGTTTATCATTTTGAATTTCTACCCCATTATTCTATTCATTCAATGTATTCATTTTTGTTTATGATAAAATGATATTTTCACCTTCATTTCATGGTGAAAGCATCTGAGATTGAATATCCAGCCTCAGTATGACTCAACTGAGGTGCAATAGTGGTTGAGGTAGTAGATTGAATAAAGGTTTTTCTAATTGATCATTCTTATTTTTAAATGAATAAAATTGAAGAACTTGTTTTTCGAGATGATATAAGACCTAAATCGTACATATTCATTGATAGCACAACCAGATGACATCAGAACATATGTTTCCTAGCCTGGTGTGGCTGGAAATGGTCACTGAATCAATGGAGGTGATGACTGAATCATGTACAATGGATTATAGAAAATTTTGAGTAACACGGCATGTACTACAAAATAAATTACATGTGGGTCCCCCTGAGTAAAGGATTGGTTTTCAGGAAGTAGTGGATTTTCACATGGTATGTGACCCCTATTACATGGAATGTGGGACCTTCCCCGATACACTAAATGTTTCTTAGGAGATACATGGACACGGGGTGGAGAACATGTTCTAACTACATAGAATGTATTCCACCACACAACATAGATGAAATTGGTCACATGAATTATTCTATGTACTAGTACATAAACAAGCTTGAATGAGTTGAATCCATGTAATTTCACATGGACTGCATACATGGAGATGACCTGAGATAGTTGCATGTGCTGTGTGAACCTTTCTACATGTCATTTATAACTCTTATAGAAATCATGTTCTTTTGACACGGGTAGTACCCTGGGTCAAGGGACATAGTGTGTGTAACTATATTACCTATCATGTATCCCTTTCTAAATTTATATGATTCTATGTCCACAATATCATAAACATGTTTTGTTAGGGTTGGTTCTGTTGATCATTTTCATTGACAGTTTGTGGGAATCATTTCCTACTCATAGGATTATGATCCCTTTAGTAGGACATATATGATAGAGTTTTTGGAATCCCCCAAGTTGCTCAGATTGGATACTTTATTCCTTATTCATGCCCAAGGATGAGTCTTTGGTATTAACGTGGACAATTCACCAAACATTGATCTTCAACACCGTGGGTTATTCTAGAAGGATTTTTTGGTATCACCCCATGGCCCTAGTTGTAATCCTTATCTGATGTATCATATCTCTGTTCAATTAATTCAGGATATCTCTCTGTCATGTCATTTCCCGACGTGTATTACTTCTTGGATTGATGTCATCGGTGCTATCAGACACCAGATTATGTACTCCCGGATGAGTGCTTTGTGGAGTCATCATGCTGAATCGCTAGTGGTGGTATGTTGTAGTTGTTACTTACCTCGAGATGACATGTCTTTGTTTTTGGGTGTCCTGCTAAGTATTTTCGTTTTTTTATTTCATTTTAGTTTTTTGGTTTCCTACTATGTATTTTTATACTCACCCATGCATGGATTTTCCGGTACATGTCCTATCTTGTGTAGATGAGTGACGGCTTTATGACGTCCATGGTGGACTAAGATGGGGTAGAGAATTGTGAGTTTAGGATGGCCATGGAGTTCCTATGACTTCATGAAGTTGTCCCATTACCTTTTTTTTACATGTTGGGATTTTTACATTATAGAAAATTTATTTTTATGGTCTTGTGTTCTAGCCTATTTTAAATTACAGCAATTTAATTTTCGGTCATACTCTCATTGTTATAGTGGTATGCATGCATTTGGATTCATAATGTATTTTAATTTTCATCATTTTTAGGATTGGAGATGTGTGTGTGCATACAAATTCATAGGCTATGCCTACCATAGTTGTGATATGCCTACTCAGTGCTTATCACCACCCCTGTCTTATTGGAGTGGGCATGGGGAGTCACGGAAAGGCCCCCCCATGGATAGGTCATGGAATACTGGTATTATAGTTGGTTTATTCTCCCTTTGGACCATAATTCCATGATATTGGTTTGTGCAAACAATGATAAATGTTTTGAGTACAAATTTCAAGCTAGGGACTCCATTGATGGTGGGTGGACAACTTATCTATATACTAGGAATGACATAACCATCATTTCAACTCAGTACATGAGAACCCTGGTTGTAGGGAAAATAATGACACATGCATGATAGAGGAATTGATTTTGGTTTTTATGTACTCCTTGAGTGGACTATCCAAATATAATAATTGAATATGGAATATGTTGTTTCACTACAATATGAATTGGCAATGCACACCATCTAGGATTCAGCAGCTCGATCATGAGGATGAACCCTTAGTGATTATGATTAATTATAGGGAATGGTTTCCAAAATCATACCTCTAGGTGGTGAACTAGTTATACAGCCACCTATGGAACAACTTGTGGTACCTATAGTACCAGTAGATGAGAAGAGTAGGCTTTGAATGATTCATGAGTTTGAAGATAGAGACCCCTCATGTTTGGATTTGAACATGACCCTCAAGCATTTGAAAAATGGATTGAGTGGTGAACTAAGGTTTCCATCTAGTTGGTACACCAACCGATTAGATGGTGATCCAAATGGAAAGCCTTCTACATGGCTCAATAGAAAGACTATGGAGTTTGGCTACCCATAAACACAAAAATGAGACTCTTGAATGGAAATAGTTTGTGGACCACTTTAGAGAGGATTTATCACAAGTTATGCTATGAAATTTGTGTATATTACAGATTTTTTAAATCCCAGTGGACATTGTGAATGTGGTTGATTATTCATTGAGGTACGCCATCCATTCCCATTACTCAATTGATAATATCATGGATCACTACATCAAGTATTAATCCATTGGTAAAGGAATGTGTATTGACATCCATGAAACTATTATCCCTCTGAACAATATTAATATTGATGGTTTTATTCAGTGGAATTTGGTGGTGGGAGAGTCATGGATGAGTAGAGACATACGGTGGCGGTTAGTAGTGGATTGGAAGGTGCAGAGACCATAGAAGCAGGGAGTTAATTTCAGTCTCGGTGATTGGGATGTGGGAGAAAATTCAGGAGGAGGTCCCATGATAGAGGATCTGCAGTTCAGTGTATACATGGTGGATCCAGACAGCATTGGGAGAGGTGGTGCAACTCATGTCATGGAAGGGGACATCTCTTTCTTGATTTTACGAACTATCTTTTTGTTCATAGGGACACCATGGATGGACCACTATGTAAGTAGCATAGGAATGAATATTTAGGTTCTCGAGGTGGAAGAAAAGTAATATGAGATGGGATTGAATCAGTAGTTTGTCGAAATTTTTAAATGTTACTACCACCACACTTAGGTGGTCTGCACCAGGTTCAAGAAGCTAGATGATAGGGGAAGAACAGCTGCATGTTCTTGATGAATATTACCCATGATCTATAGATATGATTTGAGGTATGATATTTTTCACATCTAATCTACCTTCCATACTAATAAACACATATTCTAGTATTTCAATTATCTCCAAACATATTTTTATAGAAAAAGTGATTCAGGTTGAACCATAGACTCGAACCTTGAACATAAAGACACCTGCTTGAGGAAAATCTTTGATCACACATCTATTCCAATAGCATGACCATACTATTAGAGGTGAGATGTTCAGTTGGAACTTTATGGTGGTAGCTCCGAACCCTTATGACATAATTCTAGGTATGGATTCCTTATCATTGGTCCATTGTCATATTGACTATTTTATGTAAAGTTTGTGATGTGTCTATAGTGACGGAATGTGTTTTTTCATTGTTATAAAAAGGGAAATCCAAGTAGAATAGGATGGAATCATTCATAAGAGGCTTCATCTAATTACTCAAGAGTTGTATAGCCTAACCCTCAGGGAAGAAAACATAAGGATTTTTTATTCTATTGATTAGTGGAAGAGTATGAGGACCTCTTTCCCCAAAACAAATATTGTGTTTACCTCCCCATAATGTGATATACTTATGCATTTTCATACACCCTTGGATGGAACCAATATCTACACCCACATATCAGATGGATCATGAAGTGCTTTTCAAGCTGAGTGTGATGTAGTAGGACTAGTAAGGGAAGGGATTTGTGGGACATAGTGTTTACCACTAGGTGGCCCCAATGTTTTCTTCAAAAAACGAAGATGGGATCTTTACATTTTTTTATTATCTTTACATGAAATTATATACTAGGAAGAACAAGTACAAACATCTAAGGATTGATGTCCTCTTCGATCAGTTCTGAGATACTTGATGATTCTTGAAGGTTGGCCTTCAATTAGGATATCACTAGTTGTGATAATGGAATGAAGATATATAGATGATTTATTTCTGATTTTTCTATAGTCACTATGATTACATGGTGATTCCATTTCACATAATGAACACCAAATCAGTGTTCATGGGACACATGAGCTGGATCTTTAAGCTATACATAGAACAGTTTGTAGTAGTCTTCAACGAAAACATCATTGTGTACTCGACGTCTAAGTAGAAGAACCTAAGAATCTATGTATGGTTTTTGGAAATAATCCAAGATATCGATATTAATGGGAAACTCTCAAAGTTCTAGTTTTGGATTCAGGTGGTCCACATTTGGGGAAATTTTACCTCAGTGGATGTTGTGGTAGTGGAACCAACCATGGTGGATCCAGTGTTATCATGAGAGCCACCATGTAGCATAAAAGAGGTTGAGAGATTCATTATAATAGAAGTATATTTCCAGAGATTTGTACCTGATTCTCCAGGATGTCAGCACCTGTGAAAACTTTCTCCAGAAAGGGGCATCATTTTGTGTGGATAGAGAAGTTCCAACAGGATTTTTTGTAGATGAGGCAATCATTGATGAGCACCCAGATCTTGAGATTACAAGAGGAGGGTGTCAAGTATGTAATGTTCTATGATGCATTAGGAACAAGTATTTCCTGTGTCCTAATGCAGATTCATGAATTGATTACCTACGGTTCATGCTAGATAAGACCACATGAGCAGAAATACATGACCAACAATTTGGAGTTGGTAGAAAAAGTATTTTCATTGAAGATTTGGTGAAACTATATGATGTATAAGAAGTGTATCATCTACTATAATCACTAGAGTATTTGGTTTATCTTCTCTTAGAAGGATCTGAACTAGAGATTATGGCAATGTCTAGAGTTCCTCTATGACAATTACTATGAAATTATCTATACTCCTAGGAATGGGAATGTGGTGGAGGATCATCTCATCATGGGATCTTTTTCAGAATTTTGGAATGAGGAATTGGAAAGTTTCAATAATTACATCTATCCAATCTGGATTGTGACATAGAATCATACCTCTAGTTGATAGTTTTCACCCCTCCACTCTTATAGAGAGTTATGGAGGCACATAATTGGTATAATGACTACAAGTCCCAACATGTTTAGATATATTAAGGACACGCTATTGATGAATATTTGAAATTTGGGTAGAACGTCATTCATTTATGAGGATGCAGGGTAACACCTGTGGTGTTGTGGGAGGAGGATCTTAAGGAGTTTCATATATCCCCTTTGGTGGTACATCCTGTTACAGAGAATATTTACTATGACCATTGATGTCAGTCCTAATGGCCGTGATTGAAGAATAGAGTGGTGGAGTATGACTCTTGGTTCAGTACAATTCAGCAAGTTAAGGTCGAGCACTGGGTTCCAGCTAGTTTGGCTCATCACCTAGAGGTGGAAGAGTGAAAGTGGGATTGGATATACAAACAATTCATGATTGGTTTATAACAGATGTGTAGGGTACATGATTCTATCTAGGTGATCATTGAATAACTCACCAAGTCATCCTACATCCAAGCCATTCCAGAGTATATTTCAGTAGAGTGCTTGGGGAACCTCTATGTGTAGGATGTAGTCTAGCTTAATGGATTTATTTTGATGATGGTTTTTGATTGTGATGATCCTTTTACTTCCTTATTGTTGAAAGGATTGCAAGAGTCATGTGGGACTCAGTTACAATTGAGCACAACGTTTCACACCCCGATAGAAGGTCAGACCAAGTGTATCATTCTTGTTCCATAGGATATGCAACAAGACCCCATGTTGGACATTGGTCATAGTTGGGAGGATCCCTTTACAATGGTGGATTTTACATAAAATAAAATATACCACCCATCTGTTGTTATAGAACCATTAGATTTTTTGTATGGGAAACAAGACAGGTCACCACTTTACTAGACTCACATATGATAGTCAGCACTCATGGGCCCATAGATGGTGTGAGCTTCTTCAGACAAGGTAATGATCATCTAAATGTGAATGAAGACTACCCCTAGGCAGCTGATGTCATATTTTAAAAGGATATGGAGGCCTTTGGAGTTCATGGAATGAGATAATATATATTTAGGTTCTCACCATTACATGGGTTGTAGAGATTTGGCAAGGTGGAATGATATCTATATGATTCATTATCTCTTTTAGGGTACTTTATATTGTTTTCATGGTTGTGTAAAACATATCTATTCCCCCATATTTTCACTGGATACATGACGTCTTCCACTTGTCGCAGCTGAGGAGGTACATGCATGATCTATCACACATCATTGACAGGGTTGAGCATTGCATCGAGGATAGAGTGACTTTTTCTGAGTACCCAATGGTGATTGAGGATTGGTAGGATAGGTTCCTTCATTGTAATATGATTTACAAGGTGTGTGTTTGGTGGAAGCAGCTTAAATTTATGATTATAACATTGGGGTCACAGGCTCATATTCGTGCCCAGTACTAGCATCTTTTTAGTAGAATTTTGTTTTTTTATGGATGTGAAGCCCTATGGTGGGGAGAATGTGATTTATTTTATTTTTTTTATTATTTTGAAATATTATATTGAATCAACTTCATATTAGGAACTAAGATGGTGTGTGATTATGAGGCTCATTGTGATTAGAGTAGTGGCATTACCCTAGTTGTGACCTATCTTCATCCGGAACAAGTCAACTATTAAATGATGTTTTTAGTGTTTTAATAAATAGAATAAAATAGTAATTTATTTTGATATGTTATTCATTAATGTGGAAACGAATTTTCATTTCGTTTTTAAACTAATCTTTTGAGGCAGGGAGCCGGGGTTAGACTCATATCCCAAGAACTCCTAGGAGGCTCTAGAGAGAACATAGAGAACTCTCTGGATGGTCAATGATGATTATGCCTAGATCGTAGATCGATATATGTTGTTTTCACATACCACTAATGGAAATCAATCCATGATATTGAAAACCCAATTCCCAAGTAGGGCTTTATTATTTCATAATAATATTTTCATGTTATTAGATTCAAAGTTGGATGTTGATCAATCAACAAATAAGTTGACATGTGGTCCGATCATTCATGCAGGATGGCCATATACAAGGGATTATTTTCAGGTTTTGATTATTGATAGATAATTGTTTCTTTATTGAAAATTATTATGGAATGGATTGAGGTCGAATGTAACAACGATCAAGGTTTATTAATTGGGTTGTATATTGTGCATTTCTCCCCCAATATTCATCACTTTATTCATGTTATTCGTGGTTTATGAACAAATGAAAATTACACCTTCATTTTCAGTGCAACAATCCATGATTGGAGATCCAGCATCAGTACAACTTGAAGATTGTGTGATTGTTGTTGTTGGAGAATATCAAACAACAGTGGGTGCTGATATCTCAATATTCATCAGAAACAATAATGAAGATCATCTTGTTTGTTGGGCTGATAGAAGACCTGAATCATTCTGATTCATTAACAACATGACCATAAGACCTCATATCAAGAGTTTCTCAACCATTAACATCCATAATGGTTAGTTCGAGTGGTTATGTAGATGACCAGAGAAAAATCTTAGGTTTCGGGAAATTTTAAAAATAACACAGTGTGTATTCTACAACACACATTTTGTGGGCCCCTGCATGGTGGATATTGTTTGAAGAACCATTAAAGTGTTAAATAGCATGGGACACTGATCACATGTAATATGGGACCATCATTAGGAATCATGGTGTATCTCAAGAGATACATTCTCACAAGGTGGAGTACACGATCTCAGTACAAGGAATGTACTCCACCACATAGCTTGGCCAAAACCGATCACACAGAATACCCCATGTACTGGTACACAAACCGGCGTACATGGGTTGAAGATGTCTACATGCACATGAAAAACATACATGGAGCAGACTCTAGATATTAGTAAATGGCATGGGAACATTTATACAAGTCATATATACCTTTTCCACCCAACAAGTTCTATTGACATGGGTTGTAGTACATGATAAGTACACGGGGTCAAGGGAAATTGTGTGTTACTCTACTAAATTCCATTTATCCATTTATACTTGTTGTTTCTAACACTTTCACCAGGGTGCCCACAAATTCCCCTAGAGGGTGTGCGGCTGTTGCCCAGCATTCTCTCTTTCCAGTGGTGGGTGGAATCCATTCCTTGTTCAGGGATGTTTTCTCCATGATCGAAACAAGATGATGGGATGTCGGTTCTTCCTACCATGGATTCCTCCTTGGAGCTCATCACCTAGTCTGGGTCACACATATAGATTAAGTCTTCGTTCGTGAATGTTGTTCTCGGAGCCATGTATTCATGGACACCGGTTAATTACACTAATTCCATCAGGACATTCCATGGGGTCTTGACATGGTAGCAACATTCAGTCAGAGTAGATGACAACTTCAGGCATGTCGGAGAATATATGGGTGCGTGTACTGAGAAGAACATGTATTCTTCCTCATAAGAGGTTGTCTCAAGAGTGCAGAACCTGAGGAATCCCATATCAACTGTGGGGTATCATTTTCCAGAGGCATGTCTCTGAGGTTTTCATCATCTTCCCATGTTTAACACGAGGTCCATCATGAGTTTAGTGTCTTGAGGAGATGGTTACACTGAAGTCGTGTCTTCCAAGGTTTTCCTTAGGCATCTCATGTTTATCACGCGGTAGGACGCGAGTTTAACATCTTGCAGAGACAGAATGAGAGCGATCAAAACATCCCATAGAGACGGATCATATTGGTATATCCCAAGGATGGAACACCTAGAATATGGATTGATCAAAACTCCCAATGAGGATGGATATGAGGTGGTGCATCCCATGGAGAGGAGATGTCACACCGTAATTGCTAATCTGAACATTAATGAGGGAAGATCAGGGAGAGTGTGCCCAAGAATGTGGGACACCAAGTTTTAACATTGGCAGAGATTTAACCTCAGGGAGGTTTACTATGTACCCTATGTAGAAGACCGGGATCAAAACCCACGTAGTTTGAAGGGGTGATGAATCTGGGTGTACACAAAGGACAATGACCCAGAGACATGCTGGGGCTTACGCGTGAATTGCGGCCTAGTATTACTAGGAGCAACGAGGAGGTGGAGTACATGATCCTACAGGGTTGTGGTGGCCTGGGTGAGAATCAGGATGGATGATGGAGAGTTAAATGAAGTGAAGGTGGAATGAGATGGAACTGATGTGAAGGTAATGGTAGTGTTGGCCTTGATCCACGATGAGACTTCCTATGTATCCATGTGGCAGAGACTCAATGTCTACGTAGTTCGGTGGGATGATGGGACACCTAAGGAAGAGGCCCTAGAGAATGGACGCATGGATGGGATCTGGAGAAAATAGAACCTTTATATTGGGTCATGACCTTCCTGAAACACATAGGTACAGGTAGAGACCAGGATGAGACATCTATGATGGGATGTAACCTCAGGAAGGCTTCCTACATTTCCCTGTGGTATGAAATCAATGTCCACATAGTTCAGAAGGAATGGGTTCCAATGTAAAGGGGTTTAGAGCGACAAATGGGTCGTGCGCTTGAGCATTAGGGAGGCTTCCTATGTTCCTTGCCTTGGAAAAGATCAAAATACTTATAGTTAAGAATGGTTGTGGGGATTACACTCTAGGATGCCCAGTGTGTTGGTGAACTAACATGGAGGGGGTCGGAGCAACCAATATGTGGTGGGCTTGAGCATCAGGGAGGCTTCCTATGCACCTTAACATAGCATGGATCAAAGACCTCATAGTTTAGTTGGGTCGGTGAACCTATGAGAAGGAGGTCCTGGGGTCCAATGGTTGTTGGGCCTGGACCTCGTGGAGGATTCCTACATACCATACCTTAGCAAGGATCAAAGACAACATAGATCAAGTGGGTGGGAACAAACATGAAGGTGGATATGGGGTCCAACGGTTTTTGGGAATGAATCCTATGGAGGTTTCCTATGTACCCTACCTTGGAACGGATCAATGTCCACATAGTTCAAGTTGTGGTATTTTGGGATTACACTCTGAGGTGGCACAAGGTGTTGGTAAACCAATGTGAAGGGGGGTCAGAGTGACCAATGGGATGTTGTTCATGAGCCTCGTGGATGATTAATATGTACCCTTCCTTTGCAATGATAAAAGACCACGTAGTTCAGATGGTGTGGGGATTACACTCTAGGTTTCCCAGGGGGTTGGTGAACCGACGTGAAGGGGGTCGGAACCAAAGGGTGGTGGGATTGAACCTCATGCAGGCTTCCAATGTACCATGCCTTAGTAATGATCAAAAACCATATAGATCAGGTGGTGGTGTGGGTATTACAATCTAGGATGATCAGGGTGTTGGTGAACCAACATAAAGGGGGTCGGAACCAAATGGTTGTGGGAATGAACCTCATGGAGGCTTCCTACGTACCCTGCCTTAGAAAGGATCAAAGACCACATATTTCATGTGGTGGTGTGGGGCTTACACTCTAGGCAGCTCGGGGTGTTGGTGAACCGATGTGAAGGGGGTCAGAACCAAAGGGTGGTGGGCTTGAACTGCATGGAGGATTCCTATGTACCCTGCCATAGCAAGGATCAAAGACCATGTAGTTCAGGTGGTGGTGAGGGGCATACACTCTAGGATGCACGGTTGTATTTCCTGGTCGATGCTTTCTCTAAGCCCACATGAATCATGCTCGATATGATAATCACGAGTTATCAAGGACATGACGATCACGACACAAAGGTGCATCCTTGAAGGTTGGTGAATGGGGCTTCTGCTAGGAAGCTGCCCTGGTGCTGCTAAGGAGTGGAAATGGTGGATGGGGCTTAAGCAAGGAAGCTTCTCGTGTCTTGCTATAGAGCAGAAATGGTGGATGGGGCTTACGCAAGGATGCTACCCGGGAGCTGCTGTAGAGCGGCAATGTTGGATGGGGATTACGCAAGGATGTTGCCCAGGTGTCGCTATGGAGAAGCAATGGTGGATGGGTCTTACGCGAGAAAGCTGTCTGGGTGCCGCTATGGAGCAGTAATGGTGAATGGGGCTTATGAAAGGATGATTCCCATGTATCACTATGGTGCGGAAAAGGTGGATGTGGCTTACGTAAGGATGATTCCTATGATGTCTTCCTCATGTCTGTCCATGAGGGCATCCATACAAATCGGTGGGTTGATGTATTGACCTATGCACTGGCGCACAAGAGGGAAAATTCCATGGGCCTTGGAATCAGTCCGAACAAAGGGATATAAAATGTGTGAATCACATGCTTGAAATTCGGAATGAAATGATGGTGGCGTGGTGATAACAGATAACTGTGGACTGTGTTTGAAACACAACATCCATATCATGTTATCATGAAATTCGGACAAACAAATTAGGGTCGACTGCTTACCATGTTCAAAACACAGTAGTTGACTCGATGTGTTATCTGAAGTCTTATGGTGAATTGTCCCATGATGGTAGGTGAGATGATGCGGAATGGGACCAATCCATTAGGGGGTCCCTTTAGACATGGAAGAGAATGAAGATCTAAATGAAGGACATGCAAACCGTGAGGTGGAGTGATGGAATGTTCTAACTGATTCAATCACTCATGAAATTACACCCCTGTAATCATGGCATTAGGCATCTTATTCTTAGAGTGTATGTAATCTCATGTTTGTAGAAAGAGGCATCCTATTATTGGAAAATATGTTACACTATAGTTTAGAGTCATGTAGATAGGACTATTGGAATTTCATGCTTGGAGAATAAGGCATCTCTTGTTTAGAGTAATAGGCATTCTATGTTTGGAACATAGGGTGTACTACAGTTTATAGTCTTGAAGAGAGTATTGTCGGCATCTTATTCTTGGATCATAAGGCATATCTTATTTGATGAAAGAGGCATACTATGTTTGGAACATAGGGATTACTATAGTTTAAATTCACGTAGATAGGACGGTCGGCATCTCACACTTGGATCAAAAGGCATCTCTTGTTTAGAGGAAGAGGCGTCCTATGTATGGAACCTAGGGAGTACTACAGTTTATAGTCATGTAGAAAGGATTGTTGGCATCTCATTATTGGATCATGAGGCATCTCTTTTTTAGAGCAAGATGCATCCCATGTTTGGAACATAGGGTTTAATACAGTTTATATTTCAATAGAGAGGACTATTGGCATCTTATGCTTGGAGCCTAAGGCATCTATTATTTTCAGAAAGAGGGATCATGTGTTTTTCATATAGGGATCACTATAGTTTAAATTCATATAGATAGGACTATTGGCATCATACGCTATGAACATAATGCATCTCTTATTTGAATCAAGAAGAGACCAATTATTGAATGACAGAAAATGCTATATATTAAAGACATGTAGATAGGACTATTAAAAATGAGGAATGTAGAGACGGATGGTGTTGGGACTTTTGCAAGGGAGGCCCTTTCTAGTTTACCCTAGAATAGAAGACATGTTATAATGTTTGGAGGAGTTTCCTGGGGAATGGTTCAACTCAAGGTACTTGGGGAATTTATGATTGGAATCTCAACTCACGACATAGGAAAAGAACAAAGAGGAATATGTCGACTCAAGGTGTTTCATGGTGTGTGTAGGAGTATCTCAAATCATGGTATTCCATTGGTGTAAGGTAGGTGCGCTTAAGGGAGCAATGGAAAATACCATTATCCCGGCCTGAAAAGTTCATCGTGTGACTCTCCATTTTTCATGGGGGTCAGTGAAGGTAGCGAAGGAACCAGCCCAAAGGGATGCGACCGTTGCCCGACACCGACCCCAAGCGGGTGTGCGGGGGTGCAGGCCCCACGGTACGGACTGGATGGCGCGAAGGTAGGACCATCGCAAATTATAGGTCTTCATGAAGTAGCTTCATAGAGAAAAGGGGCTCATGGAGCATGGGGTCTCACAGAGCATGGCATCGCGGAGCATGGACTTGCGGTGCATTGCCTCGTGGTGCAGCATCGCAAAAGAAGCTGCTCGCGGAGCAGCATCGTGAAGTAATCTGCTCGCAGAGTTGGTTTGTGAAGGAATGTAGAGCTCTGCGAACCGGGAGATTAGTTTCCCAAGGGTCAGAGTGGTTTTTTGGTGAATGGGGGTGACCTAAGTATTTATAGGAGAGTGACCCCGCATTGTGGAGCTCGCTCAACACCATGATAGAGCTTGCTCTGGGGTGGATTGCATACGTCAAAGTTGCTCATGGAGCATTACTGCCTCCTTGATTCGTGAAGGCACGCGATCGTCAGATGAATTCACTGAGCATTACCACCTCCTTGCTTCACGGTGGGTTCTCGAAAATCAAAGGGATTCACTGAGCATCCCAACTCATTACTCCACAGCGGCGCTCTGCAATCGTGGAGGGGTCTTTGCAAACAGGCTTCACGAAACAGTTTTCCAGCCCAACGTCAAATGTCCATAACTCCTAATATGTAACATTATTTGGGACCTACAACCTACCAAATAGAATCTTGTGAAAAAGGATATGATCTTGGATCATGTAAGGAATCATTTGGAAAATTTTGGGGACACATTTTTTGGTTCCAACACTTGTCTTATAATATTTTTTCACCATATATTAGACACTTTTTATTAGGTTTTGTTCCCATAATAATTTTCCCTAAAGGATGGTGTTTTTAGTTTCATATTCCTAGATGTACCATCCCTACAAATAGAGTTCTATGAAAGAGTTGTTGGAATCCCCTGATAGGCCCCGAGTGGATCGTCTATTCCTTCATTGTTCCCTAGGAAGAGTTTTCAGTACTGATATGGAAACATCACTAAGAATATATCCAATACTTATTAGGTTAATCCATATAGAACTTTTGGTATCACTCCATGGACCTAGCAGTGATCCTCATTTTATGAATCATATATCTCTTCATATCATGCATCATATCTCTCACTCATGACGGTACTAAAGAAAAATAATTCTCTGATGGACATTATCGGTGCTATCAAACATAGGATTGCATACTCCCAGAGGTGTTCTTTTTGGAACCATCTCATTGAATCCCTAGTTTTGGTATATGGTAGTAATGAATTACCTCTAGACTATGTTTCTCAGTTTGAGTATATCTGGATATTATTGTTATATGTGTTTTATAATAATACTGTATATGGATGATTGTATTATACATTGTGTATTTATTTGTGGTCTTACAGTGTCCTAATGATTATTGTTATACTTACCCCTAGATGGTCTCTGACCAGACTTGTCATGTCTTGTGCATATGATCAACCTTTTGACACAGTTTAGGGCTGATGGGGACCAGACAGAGCATTGTGTGTTGAGGCAGATCGAATTGATCTTATGGATTGTGAAGTAGTCTTAGTTCATATTCTTATTACAAGTAGTACTTTATAGTTTATAAAATCATTCTTTTTATGGGCTTTAATTATGGATTGATTTACATTACTGCACTTTACATTCCTATTGTACTCTAGTTGGGATAGTGGTATACATGAATTCCATTTTTGTGGTTATTACATTTCATCATTTGTGTGATTGCATATTTGTTCATTCAAACAGTTACATAGTGAATTCTGAAAATGTTAGTGATATTCCCACTTTTTTCGAATCATTAGCCCCTGGCCTATTGGAGGTGGGCATGCGGAATCATTGAACGATCCCCAATTAGATGGGTCGTGAAAGATTCTATTTGTGTAATCGATGATCTATTTCCTAACTTATGTTATTATGGTATAGTTTTCCTTACTAGTGGTTAATAATGAACAAATGAATTTACCAAACCATATCCCCTATAATTTTCAGACCAAGTGTTCAATAAAGAACATTTTCATGTGCTAGGATACCCCATGTCATGCATAGAACAACTTTTGATAGAGATATATTTACTAGGTACATCTATTCCAGAATGCCATCCAATTATAGTATCCACATAGGGATGTAATTTCTTGATAAACCAATTACTCTATACTAACCAATACATAGTGGTGTTTTGTAAATTTAAGTCTTATAAATGTGGTTCTACCTATCATTGTCTATTCCTAATCACCAAAAAAATCTTCACCTCCCTCTGATACCAACTATAGTGATCCTATCATTTTTCACATATTATGGAATTATTTTAAATATAAATAACTGACAAATTAGATGTTAAGGATAATAATATCTAGTGTATTTGGAACACTATGAACATTCAAGTGAAAATTTTTGATAAAATATAACATTTATCATACTCTATGATCTCACAACGTACTTTGATCCCTTACATCTTCATATGATGGGCAAGGGATAAGAATTAAAAATGGACGAACTGAAAAGATCAGTAAAGGAATAATAATAACAATAAGCAATATTAAATGGGTTAGAAGGAATAAAAATATGACTTAAAAGTAAGATATATACATAATGAAGCATAAAATATGTAATCATGGTATCATTGGAGATGTGGAAACATTATACAACACAACATAAGAATTTTTAATTGATCATTTCACATGAAGGAGAATGATTCAATGTAAACCACCATGACTATTGCACATAGAGCATGAGTCAATATTAACCACCAAGACTGTTGCACGTGATTTATGTAAAAACTAAACATCACCCAATTCATTAAAAATCTATCTGGGGGAACCCATCATATCATGTTCATGAATATGTGTGACACATGAAAAACATACGGTTTACCTATGGAAAGAAATGGGTATCATAATAATGTCATAAAGAATAATAAATTGGAATATCATAAATGTTTCCTTGGATGATGGGAATTAAATCATACATGGACATTCATAAAGGAAAATAGGCATATATCAATATATGTGATGTTAGAGTTAAGTGATAACATATAAAAAAGAGTATTTATGAAACATTATAATTAATAGATTTTAGTGTGGTATAATGGGAATATTAAAGAGCATTTAATTTCGAAAAGGGAATAATATTGTATATAAATACATAAGTGAAACAAGAGGATTTCATAATCAAATGGTTTAATTTAGAGAAATAATGTTGTATTAATTTAGATTACTAAGTGCACATGATATTGGTTAATAATTTTCCATGTTCCCTTAAATTAGTCTTTCATGTCGGGATGAATTGAGTAAGTAACCTCTTAAAACATATATATCCCCAAAAAATAAGGATGAACAGATATAGATAAATGATTTTGTAAAATTTAGACAACATTTAGATGATTTTCAAGAAAAATAAATATAATTTCATTTTGGTAAAAAGAGAGAATGAGTAACCTGAAGGAATAATAAGGGTTTAGGTAGAACCCCTTACCTTATATTAAAAGGTGTTCTTCATTTGATCTTAATGTTAGGAATAACAAAATTTAATCAATTAGTAACTTAATTCAGAACCATTTAAAATTGTTTTATAATTATTTAAATTTAATTATTTTCCTTGATAGACCTTTGGATTATTTTTGGGAATAAATTTCATCATTTGGGAGTGTTGGATTCCTTGGTTTTTCTAATCGGTTTACTAATATATATGTACAGATAATCATTATAGTTGATAATAGTTGTCCATAATTGAGGAAATATATTATTGATGATCATCCAAATGGTTAAATGATCATATAACTCATTTAGTTATTTTTGGTGAGGTTGATTTCTTATATATGATGTGAGTGACAATAATTTGGGTGATTTTGGGTGGTTTCACTAAGAATAAAATTGTTTTTTTGTATTATTAATGATCAGGTATGTATAACTGTTGTTTAAAATTAATAAAGTTATGTTACACATATTATAATATAGTTCAATGATAAAATGGGTTTCATGACAATCCTTGAAAAGTATAGTGGGAAATTTGAACTTATTCATTCATGAATGCGATAATATAACACATCACAAAATATTTTTACATTTTTAGTATAAAAGGAGGGTGAGTGAGAGATGATGAATAATTATTCAAGTATCATAATAACATTCCAGTTTATGTATAAGGTATTATTATGATGTGGGTGTTTAAATATTATAATGGTATCATATATGATATTACATGTATATACATGAGTCGTTATTAAATTTGTAATAAATTTAAATTTATTATATAGTATGCTAGATCACATTTGAATAAATAAAAAACTTGATGTAAGGGGTTTTAATCACATGTTTACATATTTGAGACAGATTTCATATTAACCATGCTTTTATTTTCTATGTTGTAAATAATTACCATTAATTTATTTTATGATAATCCTCATAAAAATTATGAGTATATAAATATCCCTCATGGGTTCTACCTTTCTTATGTTTTTAATTTGAATGTTACCAATGTGGAAACTGATATATGTTTTTATCCTATTTTAATTAGGATTATATAAGATTGAATATCAATTGTAGAAATTAGTTGATACTTATTATCTAAGCATCATTAATTTTATTTTTATATTAATTTTTTTATGGAATGTTTTTTATATTCATTTCCCTCATTTTTATTACTCAACAGATCAGAATATGTTTTTTACGAGGACTGCCTTTATATCTACCTTCAATCAAAATCCAATTTTCATCCAAATCCTTGTTTTGTAAAACTAATTCCAAACATGTTTTTAATATAATATTATTTTTTATATATTTAAATCCATGAAAATCAGTATAAAAGAATATTTGGAATGAATATTCTCTTAATATTTTGAAGAGGGTGATATTTACTTTTTTCAACAAATGTGAATGGAATGTTTTCTTTTAACTTATATATCATGAATATAATTGAATTCCACTACTAAATCTCAATAAATTTAAACTTAATTTTAAAATTTTATATTATTCTTTTGAAATGATATTTTTTCCAAAAATATTTGAAAAATATGTATATTTTTAAAAAATATTTTCAATGGGAAATGTGGTTTTTTTACAAGAATGGTATTAGCGACCTTCAAATGTAATGTTCCAATGTGATATCATCCTTATATGATAATTTTTATTTATAGGTTATATGATGCAAATGATACATTACCTATTATTTCCAAATATTGGTTGTTATTATTATGATGTGATTTTAATAAAACCCATTATTTTAATGGGTTAAAATTTGATGCATTTATTCTTTTAGGAAAACCTATTTTCATTTGTTGATATATGATTTGATGATATAATGACTTTTTTATTATGTTGTGGTTGAAAAATGAATAAATTTACTTGTGTGATGATTAGTTTCATTATTAATCATGTACATGTGGTTTCATAATCAACTATGAATGGGTGGTTTCATAATAAACTAAAGAAGGGTTGTTCCGTTATAATTAGAAGAGGTGTGATCCCATTATATTTCTCTAATGAATTTGGGAATTTGTTATATTTCTTTAGAAAACAATTTGATTCAGGTTGATGAGCTTGATATATAACAATATTAAGGTGGTGATTCCTATTCGGTTATGATATGAATGTCTCGTTAGTTAATCATTAATTTTGAAATGGTTTAAATACTCATGATAGTGACACACATTTAGGATAAGAGATTATATTTAATGATTGATTTATTATTATTTTTAACTTTTATGATCCATGTCTTATGAAATGGTAATGATTAATTCTATTCCACTCATACACTTATTCTTATCTTATTATTATATATGATTATATATTGATATCTCTCTTGTTTTCCATTACAATGAATTCAAGAGGACACTCTTATGGTTCCATCCAATCTGGTTATGATGAAATAATTATAGAAGGGTATATTTATAAAGGTTAATAAATGGGGATTTCTTTTTGGGTGATGTTTAAAATCATTCGTAAAATATTATGATTTAATATCTAATCTAAAATGAAACTAATCCATTACGACCTTAAAGAGTGTATTTGAAAAATATATTGAATATTCATCTAAAATGATGTAATATTTATGTCTAAAAGGCCTACATTTCTATAGTTTATATCATAATAATGGTTAATTAATAATTTGGAGATTATGATTATAAATAATTAGTAAATAATTATGGGATAATTTGTATCATATAATAAAATCCATGCAATATTTTGTACGGATTATATGTTGTTATTTTTTAAGATCATATATCAAAGTCTGGATTCTATAATTAGATGTGTTTAATAACCCGGACTTTCGTTTCAGGTATGTTCTTCCTTTTTTTGGAGTTTTTAAGAAAAATGATCTTTCTGGAAATTTACAAAGTACACGCCGTGTACTTTATGAGTAAACGTCGTGTACTCTTCTCCGGCTCGAAGCCATGTGTCGGCCATGCCCAGGCCACATACATGGTGTGTAGGGATGACATGGAGGCCAATTTTGGAAGATTATAGAAAAACCCAGTACATGCCATGTACTTTATAAATACACTTCGTGTACTTTTTATTTATTAAACGGACTGGGGTCGCACCTGACGCACCGAAACACCTCCTTCTAAGTCTTGTTCTTCCGAGAGCGACCCGTACTGCCGAATCTTCAACGAGCTCCCGTCTCCTCGCTCGTTCCCCGATTCGGGCACGGTCAATTGCGTTGGAATCGCAGCGGTAAGATCTTCCTTCTCCTTGAGCTTCGTTTTCTGATTCCTCTTCGTTTCCGAGTTATCGTGGGTTGAGTGTTTTGTGTGTTTTCTTATATCTACGACATTATAATGGAAATCAATCGTTGTGGTTCACGTATATAGATCTCCTAGGATCGAGGTAGGTGGTCTGTTCCTATCTGTTGAAAGTCGATGTGTATTTAGTGCAAATTCCACAAATTCCCTTGGGGGAGGGGGGAATTGTGGGTTTCCTATTTTTCCCCTACTGTTTGACTGCTTTGCTTGACTGCTGTAGTAGAGGATTATGCTTGTAAGTAGAGAAATTTATTTTGTGCTCATGAAGATCTTCCTTGTTTGTTCTGCCCGTTTGGTGTTCTTCTAGTTTCCATGCCTAGCTGTAGGATAGTGGAACTTCTACATTACTATGTTTTTGAGCATTAGAATGTTAGCCAAGTAGTTATTGAGGTTTACGTTGATGATACACGCACGCTATTCATGGTTATTTTTCACTCAGGACTGTGAGAACCTACAGTAGTAGAACAAAGGTGGAATTGATGTAAAGGCTTCTCCAGAGTGTCTTTAAATACGATGCAAGACCATATGGGGAATTTATGATGAGTACTTCCTCAGAGAGTCTATAGTTCCTCAACGCGTGCCACAGGGGGAATGAGACGTTGAGTGCTTCCCCAGAGATCCTTTAGTATGATACGAGACTATAGGGGGAATTGACAGTGAGTGCTTCCTCAGAGATTCTATTATTTAACATTCCTAGCTGAACCAGAAGGGTTGAGACTGTGTGTGCCTCCTAGGGGGCTGCTAGTACTTATAGGTTGAACCATATGGGTTAGGAAATGAGAGGTACCCAATGGGTTACCTTTTCTCCTTTGTTGCTGGCTGTTTACTGTGTAATTTGTTTGTTAGAACTGTGGATTGTAGCTATTTGTGCTTTCCAATTTACTGCTTCTTGTTTTATTACTGCCATGTATTCATTGACTGTTAGGAACAAATATTTGGGTGATTACCAACTGGGATTTTATCTCACACCCTCTTTGGTCCATGATTTTGGGCTTAAGAAGCCTATGTTCCTACAGGAATATATAAAGTCAAGCACCCTTATACTTCAGGTTCTTGATTGCACTGGAGCTGGAGAGCATGGGACCGAGCCGAGGCTTGCGATGCTAAGGAGATTACTTTTTTTCACATTGTTTTTAGTTGTACTTATGTATGTTGGTTTGGTTACTGCTTTCCGTAGACCTATGTACCATATTGCATCATCATTATTTTATACATTGATTCCGCTATTCAGTTTAGTTGTTGTATGTTGTTCATTGTTTTATTTATTGTGACTGGTTTCTTTCTGTTGTATACTTTACCTAATGAGGGAATAGTTTACCACCGACTCACCAAGGCCCTTGCTGCTAGTCGGCAGCCTCTGGCGTATGGGGAAATGCTCTTTAGGTCATGTGGTGAACCGGGTATGGGGCACCAGTGGAGGGGCTCCGGATTCTGGTCGTTACAAAGTGGTATCAGAGGAGTTCTTTTATCTTGCTTTACTGTTTGGAGACTTTATCTTTGGATGGGATGGATTCGGTACTTGGTATTAAGCTATTCTCAAGATTAGCTAACCTGTGTACAGGGAAAAGCCATACTACCTCATTAATTGTAGTTTTCTGATTTTGATATTTTATGGTTGATATGACTTCACCTAGATTGATCCACAAGATTTGTGCTATTATTGTTTTGATATTTCGGTTCTAGTTCTTTTGCAACCCGATGATATGATGGTATCACATATCATGCATCATAGGGGAACATGTAGAATCACATGCCATGAATTCTTTCCATGCCATCTAGGGTGCATAGGGATTTCATGCTATTGTGATAGACTTTGTGTAGATTATGCATGTTTTTGTGATAGCTGAATGATAGAATTTCTATTGTTATGTTAGAGAGCTATTTGTTTTTTACTTGTATTTGATTATGGGAGATGCCATGCTTTGATTCACGGGGAGTATGGGCCCTCACGAATCGGAATTTGGCACCTATTTTCCTTATTTTAAGTGTTTCAGGAGTTATTTGTAGTTTCTGAGCTACTGCCCAGAAAAAACCAGAATACACGGCATGTACTTTTTGGATACACACCGTGTAGTTTTCAGGCCATGTTACTAACCGTGTGAGCAAAACACAGTGTTGTGAATGTAACATTAGGAACACGCCGTGTATGGTTGGTACACGCCATGTAGTAATGAGGAGTGTACCCGGCCGTGTTACTAACAACACGGGTCGGGGAAGCTCTAGTAGCACACGCCGTGTTGTAATGAAACACACCGTGTAGTCCCTTCCAAGCACCCGGTCGTGTCACAAACAACATGGGCCGGTGTTACCTTCTTTTCCACATGTCATGTTTGTTTGGAACACGCCGTGTAAGTTTCAGCCTTGTAGATTGCCATGTGTTTCACAAACATGGGCCCCCAAAGCCTTGTCTGGTATACGCCTTGGGTGTTAAGAACACACCGTGTAGTCTCGGGTTAAGTCGGACCATATGGGTTAGTCGTGTAAGGTGACTCGGGTAGGGGAACAGTTTACAGGAACATGCCATGTGTGGGTGAAACACACCGTTTTGTTTGAAGTGTACACGACTTGTAGGGAAGGAGTACACGCCCATGTCAGTGGGTTAAGAAGACACATCGTGTAGTTTTTATACACGCCGTGTAGTCGAGTTTTGTAAACTTATGTGTTTTCTTCCCCTGTTTACATTTTGTACTCTTGTGTTCTCTGTCCTTACTTTTCTGATCTAAGGTGTACTTTTGATATTTCATAGATATGCCTCCGAGACATCCTCCGGTCATACGTCTGTCGTCAAGCAGTGATCAGACACCAGATAGGGCTGATCAGGGACTTCTTGCTAATCCTCCAGTCGGGCCAGCCTTGGAACCAACTGTTATACCAGTCACAGGTTTTTGATCAACAGTTCAGAGAAGGTTTCATGGGGATGATACAGGCCTTCCAGGGAGCGTCGCCTACTACAACGACTATGGCAGACTTGACACGAGTTTTTCAGCAGCAGCATCCTCCCACGTTCTTGAAGGAAGGAGGACCTCAGGCTGCAGAGTCATGGATGGAAGCCATGCTAACTATCTTTGAGCATTTGGAGATGACTCAAGAAAGGTGGGTCATGATCACCACCTACATGCTCTGATACTCCACCAAGAGGTGGTGGGGCGAGATCTCACAGGTAGGTCAACAGCAGGGTATGGCTTGGGAGGAGTTCCAGTGCGTGTTTTATGACTTCTTCTACCCAAGGACCATGTGGGCAGATCGAGCCCAGGATTTCATGATCTTAGAGTAAGGTACTTGTTCTTTCATGGAGTATTCCTCTCGCTTCACCGAACTTCAGCATTTCACACCCCTCCGGGATGGGAGTGGGGTGTTCTTTGCAAGGAAGATTGAGGATGGTCTCAGGCGGGAGATCTGCTCGCAGGTGAATCTCTTCCAGTTGACTTCCATCACTTCCATCGTCAACCAGGCACTGATTGCGGAGTGCAATCTGAGAGACTCCAGAACTGTGAGCCAGGGCATTTCTGCATCCAGAGATAGTTTTCCTCTAGAAGATAGCAAGAAGCGCTATAGGGAGTCAACGCGCAATGATCCGAGGAAGCATGATGCATCGTCAGGTAGCCAGGTGACATGTTACCAGTGTGGCCGGTCAGGGCACACAAGGCCGCAGTGCCAGAGGGAACCCATGGAGTGCCAATCTTGCAGCATGATGGGTAACCTTCAGCGTTTCATCTAGTTTTTCTCACTAGCAACGGGTGATCGGGGTTCTTCCATGACTCCTCGTTCAGGAGCAGCACCACCAGTTTCTCACCAGTCGGGGAACTAGTGTTCTTTCGACCATTCGGGCTGAGGTGGAGGTCGAGGCCATGGAGTTTAGCCACCAGTCCCTCAGAACTATTAGGGTGGATCAGCTTAGAGTGGTTATCCAGGGGCACAGGGCCGCGGTGTAGGCCATTCTTTCACAGTGGAGCAGATATATCAGTAGTAGGATCCCGAACCTTCTACAGTTCAATGTACGGTTATAGTAGCCTCAGTTTTATCTTCATCCCTTTTAGATACTGGTGTTATGCATAGCATTATCTCTATTGCTGTTTTGGAGAGCATTGGGCTCGGTTCCTTTTCTTCTGCCGACTCGTTGACACAAGACACACCTTTGGGGATGAAGACATCTAGTTTGCTCCAGTGTAGAGAGTGCCCTCTAGAGGTTTTAGGGTATCATTTCTTGTGGGATATGTATGTCCTGGAGATGACAGGCTATGATGTCATCCTCGGGATGGACTGGATTGTTCCCATCCAGGCAGTCATCGACTGTTATCGCCGTAGAGTGAGTTTCGTTTCACCGGATGGTGAATCCTTTCTTCATAGAGGCGAATGGGATGTTCAGGCAAGTCGAGCAGGAATCGAGCATCATGGGATAGGAAGGGTGACAACCCAGAGTGTTAGTCTTTATCTTGATGATCATAGGACTTCGTAGTTGGACATTCCTCCAGTGGTGGATCGTTTTAGGGATGTCTTTCCAGAGGACTTATCAGGGTTGCCTCCAGAGCATGAGGTGGAATTTTCTATCGAGCTCGTGCCAGGAGTGGCACCGGTGTCCATTCCTCCCTATAGGATGGATACATCTGAGTTGTAGGAGCTCAAGAAGCAGTTGGAGGAGTTACAGGCAAAGGGTTTCATCTGACCTAGTACTTCTCGTTGGGGTTCACCTGTCCTGTTTTCAATGAAGGCAGACAGTACCCTTCGGCTTTGTGTGGATTATAGGAAGCTTAACTAGTTGATGATTATGAAACGATATCCTTTGCTGAGGATCGATGGCATTTTCGATCAGCTTTGAGGAGCCCGAGTGTTCTTGAAGATCTATTTGAGGTCCGGTTATCCTCAGTTGTGTGTTAGACCATCAGATATACCTCTAACGGTCTTTAGAAGAAGGTATGGTCATTACATGTATATAGTTATGCCATTCGGTCTCATGAACGTGCCAGCAGTTTTCATGGAACTGATGAACCGAGTTCTTCATCCTTACTTGGAATCTTTCATCATGGTCTTCGTGGATGATATCTTGCGGTACTCTCACACTCGACATGACCATGCCACACATCTTGAGATAGTTCTGAGTACACTAAGAGAGCATCGGCTTTATGCTAAACTCTCCAAGATCCACTTATGGATGGATAGGATTCATTTCTTGGGTCACGTCATCTCAAAGGCAAGAGTATCTATGGACCCAGAGAATGTGAGAGATGTAGTTTCTTAGGGACATCTGAAGAACGTCTTTGAGGTACGTAGCTTCATAAGGTTGGCTGGATACTACAAATGCTTCATTCATAACATTTCCCATCTAGCAGCACCTTTGACAGGTCTGACCAAGAAGGGGTCGAAGTTATTATGGTCAGATTCTTTCCATTCAGCCTTTCTGGAGCTGAAAGAGAGGTTGACGTCATCGCCGTTACTAGTCCTTCCTGAGCCAGACATGAGCTACACTGTGTTCTGTGATGCTTCAGGTATCGAGCAAGGAGATGTGCCTATTCAGGGAGATGGAGTCGTTGCATACGGAACTCGGCAGTTGAGGCCACATGAGAGGAACTACCCTACACACGATCTAGATTTAGCCACTATTGTTCATGCCTTACGCTATTGGAGACACTATCCGCTAAGAGAGAACTTTTTGGACTTCACCGACCACAAGAGCCCCAAATATATCATCACTCAGTGTGATCTTAATCTGAGGCTACGTAGGTGGGTCGAATATCTTCAGTATTTTGATTTCGAGATTGAATATATGCCAGGAATGGGAAACACAATGGTTAATGCATTGAGCATGAGAACTCAGATTCATGCGGATCAAGAGGCCAGTAGTGAGTGGAATCTTATGGCTCTGTTATTTGAGATGCATCTGGAGGTGCACGACAGACAGGGACAGACTCTCCTATCTTCTATAGTTGTTACCTCTATACTACTTGATCGAGTACGGATGAGGCAGCTATTAGACTCAGAAGGCTTGGTCCTGCGGTAGAGTGTGTCAAAAGAGCACACGCTTCTTGGATGGACAGTGGGCGAGGATGTGATATTGATTTTCCAGGGACGCGTATCGGTGCCAGCAAACATACGTGAGGAGATGATGTGGGATTTTCATTCCTCTATTTGAGCAGTTCATCCTGGAATCACCAAGATGTATTAGGATCTTCATCGCCAGTACTGGTGGCCAGGAATGAAGAAAGATGTTGTTGGTTTTGTCATGAGGTGTTCTACTTGTCAGCAGGTGAAATCAGAGCAACAACGACCAACATGCCTCTTACAGTAGTTACCCATTCTGGAGTGGATGTGAAATGATGTTGCATTGGACTTCGTGACTGGATTGCCGAGGACGCATCACGGGAAGGATGATGTTTGGGTTGTCGTCGACAGGCTCACGAAGGTTTCTCACTTCTTTCCGATCAAGGAGACCTTCAGTGTTGATGACCTGGGATGACTTTACATCAGAGAGATCATTCTACTGCATGGATTTCCACACTCTATTGTTTCAGATAGAGATGCGAGCCTTACCTCTTAGTTCTGGTAGAGACTTTAGAAGGCCTTGGGTACATAGGTACTTTTGAGTACAGCATACCATCCCCAGACTGATGGCCAGTACGAGCGCATGATCCAGGTGCTTGAGGATATGCTCTGAGACTGCATTCTATACTTTTGCAGTTCTTGGGAGAAGCATATTCCTCTTGTGGAGTTTTCCTACAACAACAGTTTCAAGGCAACCATTCAGATGGAACCATATGAGGCATTGTATGTTAGGCCATTCCGATCACCCTTATCCTGGCCAGAGGCAGGAGAGGCAGATTTTCTGGGACATCGTCTCATTAAGGAGACCTCAAAGCAGATAGAGCTGATTCGGAAGAGGATGGCTATAGGACATTCTCGACCGAAGCCTTATGTTAATCAGTAGAGACGACCTCGGGAGTTTGAGGTCAGAGATTAGGTTCTCTTGTGTGTCGCACCAAGGTTGGGACAAAAGAGGATTCAGAGACAGGGAAAGCTTTTACCATGGTACGTCACGCCGTTTGAGGTCTTGGAGAGAGTGGGGATGGTTTTCTATCGGTTGCAGCTACCATAGAGGTACCGAGCCATGCACGACGTCTTCCACGTCTCTTAGCTCTGACGTTCTTTTCGGACCCGTCTCATGTATTTCAGCCTAAGGAGGTTAAACATGAAGCTGAAGCGTCATTTGGGGAGCATCCCATTTGGGTTGTTGATCGTAGTAAGAAGGTTATCCATGGGTTGTGTGTTCCTATGGTACGGGTGCTATGGTAGCATGAGTGAGTACAGGACAAGACATGGGAAAGGGAGGGCGATGTATGATCGCAGGGGCTGGAGCTGTTCGAGGATTCTTCTTCGACACCACGTTAGTAGAATTCGAGGATGAATTTATTTAAGGGGGGATGTTTGTAAAAACCTAGACTTTCGTTTCAGGTATGTTTTTCCTTTCTATGGAGTTTTTTTAAAAAATAAACTTTCTGGAAATATTCAAAGTACAAGTCGTGTACTTTCTAATTACACGCCGTGTACTCTTCTCCGGCTCTAAGCTGTGTGATGGCCATGCCTGGGCCACACACACGGTGTTTTGGGATGATGTGGAGGCCAATTTTGGCAGAGTATGGAAAACCCGACTACACGTCGTGTACTTTAAAAATAAACACCGTGTACTTTTTTTACTAAACCGACAGGGGTCACGCCTAACGCACAGAAACACCTCCTTCTATGTCTCGTTCATCCAAGAGTGACCCGTACGACCAAATCTTCAATGAGCTCTCGTCTCCTTGTCCATCCCCAATTCGAGAGCAGTCGATTGAGTTGGAATCGCAACGGTAAGATCTTCCTCCTACATAAGCTTCGTTTTCGGACACCTATTCGTTTACGAGTTATCGTGGGTTGAGCGTTTTGTACGTTTTCTCAGATCTACGACGTTCTAATGGGAATCAATCATTGTGGTTCACGTATATCGATCTCCTAGTATCAAGGTAGGCGGTCTGTTCCTTTCTGTTTAACGTTGATGAGTATTTTCGGAAAATTCAACAAATTCCCTTGGGTGGGGAATTGTGGGTTTCTTATTTTTCCCCTTCTATTTGCCTGCATTGCGTGACTGCTGTAGTTGAGGTTTATTCTTGTAAGTAGAGTAATTTATTTTTTTCTCAGGATTCTTTTCCATTTTTGCTCTGCCTGTTTGGCGTTCTGCCAGTTGCCATACCTAGCCGTAGGATAGTGGAACTGCTACTTTACTTTTCTTTTCAGCCTTTGAATGTTGTAAAAGTAGTTCTTGTGGATTACAAGGATGATACACACATTCTATACATGTTTCTTTTCCACTCAGGACTGTGAGAACCTAGAGTAGTGGACTAATGGTAGAATTTACGTAAGGGCTTCTCTAGAGTGTCTTTAAATACAATGCAAGACCACTAGGGGAATTGACGATGAGTGCTTCCTCAGAGAGTCTGTAGTTCCTCGATGCAATCCATAGGGGGAATTAGACGTTGAGTGTTTCCCCGGAGAGCCTTTAGTATGATAAGAGATTATAGGTGGAATTGACGGTGATTGCTTTCTCAAAGAGTCTATTATTAAACATTCATAGCTGAACCAGAAGGGGTGAGACTGTGTGTGTCTTCTAGAGGGTTTCTAGTCCATATAGGTATAACCATAGGTGTTAGGCTATGAGAGATACCCAGCGAGCTACCTTTTCTCCGTTGTTTTTGGCTGTTTACAGTGTACTTTTTTTTAGAACTGTGGATTGTAGCTGCTTGTGATTTCCAGTTTACTGATTCTTGTTTTATTACGGCCATGTATTCATTGAATGTTGGGAACAAATATTTTGGTGATTTCCTACTGTTATTGTATCTAAAACCCTATTGGAGCCATGATTTTGGTCCCAAGCAGACTATGTTGCTGCAGGAAATGATTAGGGCAAGTGACCTTCTACTTCAGGTTCTTGATTGCACTGGAGCTGGAGAGCATGGGACCGGGCCGAGGCTTGCGATTCTGAGGAGCTTAATTTGTTTTCTTTTTCACTTTGTTTTCAATTTTACTTCATCATGTTGGTTTGTTTACTACTTTCCATAGACATATGTACCATATTTCATCATAATTATTTTATACCTTTCTTCCGCTGTTCAGTTCAGTTGTTGTATGTTATTCATTGATTTTGTTGCTGTGATTGGTTGTTTTTCCGCAGTATACATTACCGAATGAGGGCATAGTTTCCCCACCGACTCACCAAGGCCCTCACTGCTAGTCGGCAGCCTCTAGAGTTCGGTGAAACGTGCTTGAGGTCATGTGGAGAACCGGGAACGAGGCACCAGGGGCGGGGCTTCAGTTTTGGGTCCTTAAAAAGTGGTACCAGAGGAGTTCTTTTCTCTTTCATTACTATTTGGAGACTTTAGCCAGGGATAGGATGGATTCAGTACTTAGAATTAAGCTGTTCTTGGGTGTAGCTAACTCGTGTACATGGAAAATCCATACTACCTCTTTAATTTCAGTTTACTGATTTTGAGAATTTACGGTTGAGATGACTTCACCTAGAGTGATTTACAGGACTTGTGCTATTATTGTTTTGATATTTCAATTCTATTTCTGTCACAAACCGATGAGATGAGGGTATGCCATCTCATACATCGTATAAGAACATATAGAATCACATTCCATTAATTCTTTCCATGCCATCTAGGGTGCATTAGTGATTGCATGCTGTTGTGATAGGCTTCGTGGAGATTATGCATGTTGTTGTGATAGATTCTTGATAGAATTTATGCTATTATGTTAGATAGCTGTTTGTTTTCCCCTTTTATGTGACAAAGGGAGATTAAAAACTTTTATTCATGGGGAGTATGGGCCCTCACAAATCGTAATGTGTCACCTATATGCCTTGTTTTTAGTGTTTCTGGGGTTCTATGTAGTTTCTGAGCTACTGCCTAGAAAAACCCAGAATATACGGTGTGTACTTTTTGGATACACACTGTGTAGTATTCAGGACATGTTACCGACTATGTGAGAAGAATAGGGTTTCGTGAAAGTAAATTTAGGAACACGTCGTGTATGGTAGGTACACGCCATGTAGTAATGAGTCATGTACCCAGCCGTGTTACTAACAACACGGGCCGGGGAAGCTCTAGTAGCACATGTCATCTTGTAATGAAACACGTAGTGCAGTCCGTTTCTAGAACCCAGCCGTGTCACGAACAACATGGGCCAGCTTTACCTTCTTTTCCATATGTCGTGTTTGTTCGGAACACGCCGTGTAGTCTTTCCAGGCACCTCGCCGTGTCACAAACAACATGGGATGGTGTCACCTCGACCTATACACGCCATGTTTGTTCGGAACACGACGTGTATGGTTCATATATGTAGACGGCCATGTGTTTCACAAACATGGGCCGCCGAAGCCTTGTCTAGTACACGCCGTGTGTGTTAAGAACACACCGTGTAGTTTTGGGTTAAGTCGGACCGTGTGGGTTAGCCGTGTAAGGAGACTCGGGTAGGGGAATATTTTTCAAGAACACGTCGTGTGTGGGTGCAACACGCCCTGTAGTTTTAAGTGTACACGACATGTAGGGCAGGAGTACATGCCCATGTCAGTGGGTTAATAAGACACACTGTGTAGTTTTTATACATGCCATGTAGTCATGTTTTGTAAACCTGTGTGTTTTATTACCATGTATCTATTTTGTACTCTTGTGTTCTATGTCCTTATTTTTCTGATCTATGGTGTACTTTTGATCTTTCAGAGTTATGCCTCCGAGACGTCATCTGGTCGTACGTCTTTTGTCAGGTAGTGATCAGACACCAGATAGGGCTGATCAAAGAATACATGTCGATCCTCCAGTCAGGCCAGCCTTGGCACCAGCTGTTATTCCGGTCGCAAGTGCTGATGCATAGTTCAGGGGAAGTTTGATGAGGATGATGCAGGTCTTCAAGGGAGCACCACCTCCTGCCACGACTATGGAAGACTTGATGTGAGTTTTTCAGTAGAAGCATCCTCCCACGTTCTTGGGGGAAAGAGGACCTCAGGCTATAGATTCATGGCTGGAAGCCATGATGACTATCTTTGAGCATCTGGAGACACCTCCAGAGATTTCAGTCAAGATCGCCACCTACATGCTCTGAGACTCTGCCAGGAGGTGGTGGGACATGATCTCACAGGTAGGTCAATAACAGGCTATGGCTTGGGAGGTGTTCAAGCATGTGTTCTATGACTACTGCTACCCAGAGACCCTGTGGGCCGATCAAGCTCAGGAGTTTATGAGCGTAGAGTAGGTTACTCTTTCGTTCATGGAGTATTCCTCTCACTTCCCCGAGCAGCAGCGTTTCACACCCCTCCGGGATGGGAGAGGGGTGTTCTTAGAAATGAAGTTTTATGATCATCTCAGGCGGGAGATCCACTCGCAGGTGAATCTCTTACAGTTGACTTCCATCACTTCCATCGTCAACCAGGCACTGATTGCAGAGCACAATTTGTGAGACTCCGGAGCTGCGTAGGGAGTCTACGCGCGATGATATGAGGAAGCTTGATGCATCGTCAAGCGGCCAGGTGACATGCTACCATTGTGGCTGGTTAGGGCACACGAGGCTGCAGTTCCAAAGGGACCCCGTGGAGTGCCGTTCTTGCGGCAAGATGGGTCACCTTCAGCATTTCTGCCAGGTTTTCTCACCAGTAGCGGGTGACCAGGGTTCTTCCATGACTCCTCATTCAGGAGAAGCACCACCAGTTTCTCACCAGTCGGGGAACTTTAGTTCTCCTACCTTTCGGGCCGAGGTGGAGGTTGAGGTCTTGGCGGTCATCCACCAGTCCCTTAGCACCAGCAGGGTGGATCAACTCAGAGTGGTCAAATAGGGGTGCAGAGCCACGGTGTAGGCCAGTCTTTCACCGTGGTGTAGATCTATCAGGAGCAGGATCCTGACCCTTCTACAGTTTGATGTACGGTTTTAGTATGCTCAGTTTTATCTTCTGCCCTTTTCGATACTGGTGCTATGCATAGCTTTATCTATGTTGTTGTCCTAGAGAGCGTTGGGCTCTGTGTATTTTCTTCTAAAGACTTGTTGTCACTAGACACACCTTTGTGGACGAGGACATCTAGTGTGCGCCATTGTAGAGAGTGCCCTCTAGAGGTTGCAGGGTATCGTTTCTTGTGGGATCTCTATGTCCTAGAGATGATAGGATATGATGTCATCTTCGAAATGGAGTGCTTGGTTCCCTTCCAAGCATTCATCGACTGTTATCGCATCAGAGTGAGTTTCGTTTCACCATAGGGTGAATCCTTTCTTCATAGAGGCGAATGGGGTGTTCAGGCGAGTCGAGCAGGACTCGAGCATTATGCGCTA